>JARHVA010009080.1:0-22500 GCA_037957365.1 Torreya grandis | reverse complement strand
GAATATAATTTTATATAAACACATGAATATTATGATATATATAAGTGGGATTCAAGACATATACATTTTACATGATAAATGGATACACATATGTAAGACATCATATACCTAGGGTCCATGTCAATGCTAGAGGCATATAATTCCATAGGTTACATTGTTATAAGTTATATATCTATATGAAATTTTAATTTATCATGATGGAATACATTTATTTATTAAATATTAATTTCTCTTTATTATATTATTTAGTGCTACATTTCATGGAAATTCTATTTTTCTATGTTGTGACTTTGGTAGAGATTGATGGGGTAGACTAGTTTGACTTATTCTATGATTCATTGTTTATATTTCATTTGATATAGGATAATAATTTATTATAATTTATTTATCCTTTTAATTTTTATATTAATTTATTTTATCATATTTTTTTTCATTATATGATTCTTTATTTTGGCCTTGGATTTCTTATATGATTTTTTTCTCAATTGAGTTTCTTGTTCTATACATTTTATTGTGTGTGGCTCTTATCTTCTATAAAATTGTGTATTATTATGTTTAATTTATTGTGTGAATAATGGACATGATATTTTGTGATTATAAATTTATAAACCAAGGATTATATGATTATTTTATGGTGTCTTGATCCATATCATACATCTTCCTTCTTGGGTATGGTGCCATGATCCATATCATACAACTTTTCTATGTAGTTTCCTATTAAATGATTATATATATGATGATTATTATTTAATTCATAATTTATATATCTATATTTACATGAAAATTTTATACACTACATGTTTCATATAAGCTTTGATGATGTTTTCATTACTATGATGGCATATTATCTGAATGTTAGCACATACTTCTAAATAATATTATCTTTATATATAGTATGATGTAATTAAATCTTTGATTTCAAGATGAATAATTTAAATAATACATTATTCATCTCAAAAATATGACATATTATTGGGATTTTCATAGATATTCAAGTCTCCATAAATAGACAATTAATATTTTGTGATAAGTACATGATTCAAAGCATTTTGATGATCAGTTTTTTTCAAATTATGAGACATATTTAAAAATTAAGACATATTTTGAAGGAATATGTGATTCATATGTAGATATTATAATGTTTAAATATTTTAATAATTTATAGATTATCATACTGATTAGATTGAATGACATATTAAATAATTCAATATTACATATTGGCATTGATTGCATTAGATTATGGGGTATGAAAATTGTTCATGCACCCATTATTACAATTTTTTATATTTCTAAATTTGGAATAGGTTTGATATTGATGTTACATAAGGTAATTTTTTAAATTTATTAGTTTATATGTAGAGGCTAACTCACCCTACATGATCCTAATATAGGATCCTCCTTTTATCTTGAGGTTCAATATCACTTAAATGAGTAGTGTGTTTGAGGTTGTAAGTCATAAATGTCCTATAATTTATCCTATTAAATATATTATAATATCCATCCTCAAATATTTGGGCTGAATAATTATTTAAATGAGTATGAAGGTTGAGTTTTTGTGTCATTCAATGGCTAATCAATACCCCCTCCTCATGAGGGTTAGAGAATTTACTTTCCTAACCGATGGTTTGAATAATGGTGTTTTCCTTAGTACATAATAATTTCAATATATTATATGTTATGGCATGATTTCCACTAATATCCAATTATTTATAAGGTATTATAATCTCCAACACTTCAAAGGGAAATATAGTTCATCCTACTTATAAGTGTATTCTTTCCTTACTCTTCAAATTTTAGAAGTTTTATTTAGCTAGTTAATTTTAGATTTCATTTCACATATGGAAACATTATTAATTTTTTAATTTTAGGTATGCATGGAACAAGCTACACACTTGGAGCCTTCTCCCAAAGATAATGTATGTTTTAACAATAAGGTACATTTATTTATATTTTTACTATAGCATTATTTTAATTTCAATAATAAAATAAAAGGGGGACATTTATAGACACTAAAGTATAGTATCAGACACATTTAAATGTTAATATTGAGATAAATTCACCTTAAATTAATTTTACTTACACTTATGACTTTTTCATGCACTTATATCCTATTTTCTTGCCTTCTATATCACTTACAAGAGTTCTGTAGTGAGGTGTCTAAGCTTCTTAAAATCATAATTAAATTTTATCTAGATCATGAAATTAGTATTGATTAATTTCATATGATTTTTCCATAACTCATAAAACTATAAAACTTTTTAGGAACCTAATTCTAATGAATCTATCACTATGCCAAGTAATAGTTAAATTAAAATTAAAATTATCATTATGGGTCAACCCATATTTTTCTCAGGTTAGTGGTGTAATAAGGTACCCAAAATGTTAGCTATTTATATATGTCAAGCCTTAGATGTTTCCCTATCTAAAACTCATGAAATAAACATCTATACATATTTACACATTGAGAGGGATTTACCTTAACTTCCCAAATAAAAAAAATTCATAAGGAGTAGGCTATAATCAAGTCCAAATCACCTAATCTAAGTCAAAATCTCCATTTTCAAGTGTTTAAATATAGATTACATTTTACATTCATAAAAGGAGCATCATTGCATGCATGCATGTAAACAATATAAATACATCGGTTTTAATTCCCTCATTGGAGTATTAGATATGTAGGTAACACTCAAGAATTCATTAAGGATTGGCTTAAGTTAACTCAATGTACCTCTCATACCAATTTTATAGGTTAAACTAGTGTCAAAATCACAATTAGAGATTTAAAGTTAAGGAAACAAGTTTTATAAATTTGTGCATACAAGTGAGTGCCATATATTAGGCACAACAACCTTTACAAAAAATTATGAGGCACAACTTAATAAGATGTATCTAATAAAAGTAAATGCATGCATCATATGAATTCATTTATATCCTTTTGGACTTGTCCAATAGATCTATTTACTCAGGCTCCTAATCTAATCAAAATTTGGTTCATTTCAAGTCTTAGTCACCTATTTCACTCTCAATCCTACACATACTAATAAATAAGATAAATATCTTAATCTTTTAGGTCATTTATAATTATATTAAGTTGTAATTATTCGATCACATTATGATGCACCATTAATATTTTTGCATTATATATATTACAGTCTTAATTTTTTTAAAAATATATCTTATTATATCACATTAATAACAAATAATGTAACATAATTAATATTTATATGTTGGCTATGATAATGGTAATTATCAAGAAGACTTTTAATAATATTTTCAAGCATGTGAAGATAACTCATAAGTGTCAAAACAATATTATTTAGTACATGATGAAAAAAAAAACCAAAAAATTCACAATGAGTTACTCTCTCAATTCCCATGACTTCTAAGGGCAATCAAAAAACAAAAAATAATTGAAGATTCAAACAATTCCTTTAGTCTAAGTAGACATTCACAAAATGTGATTGCAACATAATACATGAATAAGGGAATATGAATTTAGGTGGGTGCATATTTGGTTTTGAATAGACATATTATGTATCACATCATGGGGATCAAATAATTTTTATAATCCTCATAAATATTGAAATTCATGGTTATACTCAAGTGAAAACACATCCCTCTAGATTCCTAATAGTTCATGCAGTAATATTTTGAATTCATAAATACCACCTATATTACTCCCAATTTGAGCATGATTAGTGATATTAATTTCCTTATAATGTCACCATGGTAAAAATTAGTGATATTGGTTTGCTTATAATGTCACCATGGTGGAAATCATTGACAAGGTATCCAAATATAATTTCAAATCCAACGTCAATAAGGAAAGAAAATTCAATATGTGTAGTGTGATTTAACTATTTTGGGAATTATGAAATGTAGAACCCTAGGTTATTAAAGTGTTGGAATAATAAATCAAGGAATAAACATATCAATATCAATAACCACTAATTTATACAACAATTTATTTATTTATTTATTCTCTAAATAATAGTGAATTAGAAAAGGTGTACTTATCTAGAAAATTGACTAAGACAGACAAGTATCGAGATGAAAATTGGTGTAAGAAAAGTGCAAGGTACCATCAATAGTAAATATGTATTAAAAACTAACCTAAACAATAGTGTGGTACTCTAGTCAATAGTGCACTAGTCTAATGACCCTATGCCATGCTAATGTCCCTGTGTAGCAAAGATAATGAGTTCTTGGGTGGACTTTTGCCTATTTATGAGAGGCCTTTACTTGATTGACTAAATTTTGGATCATTGTATGTTCCCTATTTTGACTGATTTCAATATGAAAATTTAAGCCTTCATGTTTTTTAGGGTATTTGAGGAACACAAATAGAAAAAGAGTGGTACTAGTATGGTAGGTTATAAATGACCTCAACACCCCATGTGTTGAGTGTTACCTACATACCAATACCTTGAAATGGGATCAAGCCTACTTTAGTTCTCATAATCTAAGTGATGATACAAGTGCAATTGAATGCTATTGTGAGTTCTAGTTTGATTGCTTTGAGCATGACTTGATATTGTAAATTTGAGTAATCTTAGTTCTAGGCTACTATAAATGGGTGTATGCATAATTAGGGATATATATATATATATATATATATATATATATATATATATATATATATATCCCTAATTATGCATACACCCATTTATAGTAGCCTAGAACTAAGATTACTCAAATTTACAATATCAAGTCATGCTCAAAGCAAATATTGTAAATTTGAGTAATCTTAGTTCTAGGCTACTATAAATGGGTGTATGCATAATTAGGGATATATATATATATATATATATATATATATATATATATATATATATATATATATATATATATATATATATATATATATCAATTAAATTGATTTACACAACTATCAGTGAGTTTTCTTTTGAATATTTGCATCTGATTTCCATCAAGGGGATAAATTAATGAAAGTGTTATATATATAGCATTCTAGTGCTTGTCAAGACATGAAATGGGTCTAGGTGGACCCTAAAATACTTTGATAAATGGAAAGATATATGCTGGGGGTGAAAATATCAAGGGGACATTAGCACTAACCCTTTTCTAATAGGATAGTGCATTATAGTCCAAAGGCTTGCACTAATATCTAGGTAGTAGGAACTAGGTAAAAATGGACCTAGATGTCTATGTAAAGACTTAGTGCTATTTTTGTTATCTTTGGGAATGGGTTGAAATCACATAAAATCTATAAAGTGATCAAGAGAGGCTTTAAGATAGGTCTAAGGATACTATAAAGATAAGGTGGTCTCAAGTGACACTAACTACACTAAAATGACATTTTAGATGACTAAATTCCCCCCCCCCCCTTTATTTTATAAATTCACCAAAGTGAAATGACTAGGATAAAGGAAAAATAAATGTACCTAGACTTACATATGATTTGAATCCCATGAATCTGGGTTTGAGTATGTGAAGCATGACCCATTACGTGCCTTGAAAATGTAACATGAATGAATCAATCCTTAATAAATATAAAAATCAAAGAAAAAATTGAGTAAAGAGATGAGATAAAGAGTGAAGGAATAAATATAGCTCATTAGATACACAAACCAATGCTAAAACATGGTGACATCTTATGTGTGTATGTAGATGGTGATCGAATGTTGAATAACTTGGACTGAGTTGATGGCTTCCTCAATCCTCCTATGTGGGTGGTTAAAGAACTCATTATTTCATTGAATCCATCATTTACCAACTCTAATTAGTGGATCATAACATGTGAATAGCTTGGATTGGACCGATGGCTTATCTAACCCTCTTATATAGGTGGCTCAATAACGTATGTAGGTTATGAATCCATCATTTCCTACCCATGTGTATTAGATGCATCTAAAACTAAAACTACATGATGTAACTAAAAATATGTAGGATGGATTTGGTGCCATAAAAAAACTCTAAAATGTAAAATGGTTTAGCATCCACTCAAGAAATCTAAAATTTAAAATGGCTCAAGGGCCACTCAAGAACTTTGAAATGTAAAACAACTCAAGGGCCACTCAGGAATGCTGACCAATGAAGATAGAATGAGGTATTAATTTGGTGTAGAATTGGTTCATAGCTAGTGCATATGGTGTCTAGAGTATACAACTTGGATAATGACATGGGCTTGCCATTCCATCTAAGAGTATGGGTGTCAAAATGAGAATATGGGAATAATGTTTTGTACACATGCCCCCAACTTTAATATCTATATATATGGATTATGTATTGAGACATAATAATATGTGTACATGTATTTAAAATTAAAACGGGAGTGATCATGCCATGATTTATGCCCCCAATATGAGTAAACTTATGTAAACTATACAAAAATTGAGTATATACTGAACCTATCTAATAATCTATAACTGAGACTATGCAAATCTAAAATATAACTATTTGACCTTTCTAAATTTTTTATTTTTATTTTTATTTTTATTTTTATGGATATTAGATAGTATAGTGGTCCCTTGGTCAATTTTACATTGTGCTAGTTCCCTCTATGTCATGATATTGACCAAATGTGTTGTTTCTAGGCAAAACTAAGACTGATCTGGTTGTGACTATTTTTCACTTTATTTTCCTAAGTTTAGGCTCTATAATCTGTTTTCATGCTAAAAAATATGTTATGAGTGCACTAGGATGGTCTAATCTTCGTGACAAACCCTTGTGAATTCCCCCTCTTTTGAGGGGAGTTGTTTAACATCTATAATAATTATCCTTAAAATAAAATTTATGCATCATGTGTTTTAGAATAAAAATATATGATATTTGCATGATAAACCAATATAATGTGTATACATTACATCATAATGTAATTGGATGAGAATAAGTTGTAAATGTATTATGTGTGTTAGACATAGCATTCACAAGGTTTTCAAGATATATATGACAATGTAAGCATGAATATGAACAACAAATATGAGTATAATCTATGTAAACTACTTAGTGGATGGGCCATGATATCCATCAATGTACCCAAGAAGGAAGGGGAGATGCATGAGGTCCCTCATGGCATCAAAAAGTAATTGTGAAAATAATAAGAAAGAGACAAGTGTCATATCCATGATGCATACATGAAAGCATACATAAAAGCATATGAGGCATGTAAAGTAGGTGAAGGGGATATCATACAAGGGACATGTGCATATGTCACTAAGTCTAAGAAAAAACACACATATAAGGACATGTTCAAATGTCCACATATACAAAGAGAAAGGAAAGTTGGCTTTGATACACATGGAAATACATGTTCAAATGTCTACATATATAATCAAGAAGGCACACACAAGGATATGGTCACATGTCTAAATCATACACATAATGAAACGAATTGGCTTAGAGACATAGAACTATGGAATTTACCCTCAAATAGATACATAAGCAAATATATGTAATCAAATATAAGCTAGTAAAGTTAGAAATGAAATTATGCATAACATGTGGTACAAATTCATATAAGATAAAAGATGTACAAAAGCTAAGTCTAAATTAGTATTAGTCAGTAAAAAATTAGTATAGTATATAGTGGTATAACTTGGTAAATTAGAAGTTGCATAGTATAATGACCTAATGGGTGAATGTATCAATGTTGAATCTATGTATATGCCCCCAATGGGTAGATATTAGCAAACCTAGATATGTGTGGACCTAAGTCTTATAATAATCTTTGAAAATTTGATGGAATAAGTAAAGCACATATGTATGATAAAATGAACTATACTAACATAGATAACATATCTAGTACCTATTAAATATAAGTAATGTAAACATTGAAATGCATAAAATGTAAAATTTGTATTTTCTAAGAAATATTTGAATATTTCTTCATTTTTTGTGTATAATACATGTCAACCATATGAAATTTAAAATATGTACAAATAGAGAGGAACATAGTAATTGATGATTCTCTTAAGATAATCACTATAAAAGTGTCCTATATCAAATAAAGGAAGAGTAATCACACTTGTTGTGTGAGGAGGTATTTGAGATCTATGGACAAGATGTATTGAGTAATTTATAGCTAGAACTACATGTAGAGTGGGGATATGAATCTCTAGAGATGACTAAATAGGCCTACGAACAATGGGTTTCTTAGGGACCCATTTGGTAGAAGAAGTTATGACTGGCATGGGTGCTCTATATTGTAACACTGATCTATATGGTAATGGGGTAGAGAGATGATCTTTATAATCCAAAACATGTCTCTAATATAGGGTTCTCTCTAATAAAGGTCTCTATGGAGAGTATGTGTATGTGGTAATGTTATAGGAGTAGACCTCACCTGTATTAGTGGTGTAATTGATATCAAAGGTGTGCTAATGGAAGTTATGTGTGGAGCTATGAATTTTGGTTGTTGTGTAATTAGATATGGAATATGTAAGGAATACTCATATGGAAGGCCCTCAAATTTAACCATGTAATTAACATGTATAGGCTTAAGACATCTATATATAGTGGATGGAATAGATTGAATATATTATATCCAAGGCCTAACTAATTACATATCAAATGTGTCAGAACTAGGTACAACTAAGAATCTATTGGCCACATGTGTAGGCCCAACTTGTAATATAAGTGTAGAAACTTGAAAATTACACATGATATTTTTAGATGTCAAATCACCTTAACCCTCATCTGACCTTGAGTTTAGTTGGCCACCTAGTTAACCAAACTTGTTTTCTAACTTAAACCTATCAAAAAACTAACTCAACACCTTTAAATTAACCTTTTAAAACACCCTTTTCTTGATAAAATTCCCTTAAACACTTGACCACTAACAGTTAGCCTAACCATCGATGGTTAACTTGACCATCAATGGTTAGGTCATCAACCTATTTTAAAGCCACTTCTAGCTATGTATGAGATAAGCATGGCATAATTTAGCAACTTCCCTTTTGTGATGATAATAATATTTAAAGCATTGTAAATGGCAAATTTATCCTCCTATCTAATTATCAACTTTATCCTATCTAATTAGCAACTTCATCCTATAAAAGGAGAAGAGTAGGAGGTGAAATGAACCATGTCCAAGTTAAAAAATCTTTTTACACATAGGTATCTAACCTTCCTTTAGCAATCAATAAATAAAAATAGAGATCCAAACCTCTATCTGAGTTACTCTCAAGGCCAAAGTGTTGTCACTCTAGATAAAATACTTCAGCCTTCCACCATCAATAATCTATCAAGTTACATGTAACTTTATAATTGTTTCTTTGTTTTGTTTCATTCCTAACCCTCCTAACCTAGTCAGACTTATCTCCTAGCTTCCCATATTTGACCAAACCCATACCAAAACCCCTACATGACCATTTACTCAATATGTAACCCATTTCTAAAAAACTTAAAAACACATAGGCAACCATCGATGGTTAGCCTAACCACCGATGGTCACCTCAACCGTTGATGGTTATACAATCACTTATGGTTAGCCAAATCACCTATGGTTCACCCAATCATGGATAGTCATTATGGAAAAAATAATAGCAAGTTATTTTAAGTCCCTCTACTTCAACCAAACCCTACTTTTTATGTTCTTTCATATTCATAGAAACTTCTCTGATTTTTTGAACTTGACCCCAACTATTTTAACATAGGTATGGACTCACTTTTTATATTTTAGTCATTTTATTTGAATAAGGATTTTAATTTATTATTATTTCATGATTTAATTACATCTTATTGTATTTAAGTATTCTTTATTTTCATCTATATCAACTTAATTATTATCAACAGTGGATTGACAGCCTCTTAGCGAGCATATGCTTCTTAGATCTAGCTTATGCTAGGAAATTTACTCAACTATTTTTCTAACAATCCATTTTATAGTGTATTCATTATCTATATTTTATTCCTTCTAAGCCAAAGAGGAGTTCTCATCATCATCTAGATCATGTACATACATTTACCAGGTATTCCTTTACACATCCCTATTACTAATCTCATTACTTGCTTCTAAATTAAGAAATGAGTAGAAATTAAGAGAAATAATAAGTATGATCTCCCTAATAGAGCTCTATATATGGCCATTAAATCCATGAATAACTATGTCTATCAGATAAATACCTTACTTTAAATAACCTAAGTGTTGTATAAGTGTAATAGTACACATATCGATGCTTGACCCATTATAAACCATGACACTCTAAATAGAATGATGATCAATGTAAACTTGTAAAAAGAGTTCGCATAAATATAAGTTATCATCAGCAATATCATACTCTGATAAAGTGATGTGAGGTCTAACTAGCATCATAACATGATACACACTAATGATATTATTTAGAGGGTGTGTGTCTATCCTACAAGTATGACAGGATGATGGTAATGGATATACCTAATAAGTATAATGAACACTAGAATTTCTTACTATATCATTAGTTTTATTCTTTTAAAATGGATCAAAAAATATTTTCATTGCTTATACTTACATTGGTTGTGTTTTGGGTACCTCTATCAGAGTGCTCACATCGATGATATTAGCATCTATCAAATATTGTAGCTTATGTTATAGGTTAATACATTTGTTTGTAATATGGATAGGGGCCTTTTGATAATCACAAAATTCATTGGAATCATAGTTCATTTAAAGAGGTATATTCATATAAACCTCTCTGATGGGAGGGGGAGATATGACATTACATTCCAAGAGTTTTTGGAGAAGATGTGTTGGAAATTCAAGAAGATTCATGAAAGGTCTCCTTAGAAAAATTATAAAACCATGCAAAGAGGTGGATCTCAGAGCTAAATTAACTATTATATTTTGGTCATTACTATTTTCAATGGGCCTCACCTTATATGGGGGATTACTAGAACTCTTATTAGTTGAATCTGATCCATTTGTGTAATTTATGCAGAGAAGCTTGACTTCCTATTCTTTCATTATATGGCATAGATCTGTGAATGATGAAAACTTTATAAATGGTATAGCCTCATGTAATTCCAATAATAAACTCTACTTGAATATGTCAAAAAATTATTTATCTACTAGGATAGTCATATTTTGATGGGATATGAATAACCAGAAGCACACAGTTGATTACCAAATACAATCAACTTAATATGCAGAATTAACTAGAATCACAAGTAACTAGAATTCATAAATAACACAGAATATGAGAGACAATACACAACTTGTATTAAAACTCTTTCAGAAGGAAATACAATAAAGAAGACTGCCATAGTTCTTCTTCCTTACACACCTCTAGGGCTCCCACACCTCTAGGACATAAAAAGTAAATCTTCCATCAAAGCTCTCTCTCTTAGGTCCCAACTCCCAACTCAAACACAGAGTTGGTGTTCACCTTACACCTGTGTTCCACGCACACCACAAGTGCTCCACGCACTCCACAAGTACTCAACATACTTCAAGTAGATCTCCCACAAACCTACAACAACCTGCAATTCAACAGACCATACTTATGGAAGGGACTGCCTTGCCTTCCTCTTAGGTCTCCATGTACTCCACGTACATCACAATGAGTACACACCATACTCTAATAGATCCTACCTAATCCTGCTCCCTATTGTGTTGTTATCCTATCTGATCTTGCAACCTACAAATCAATCTGGTTCTACACACCTGTGAACCTTGACCTTGCACACACATACACCTGCAGATCAATGATCTTACTTACCATGTAGATCTCCTATATAGGCCATGCTCACCTGATGACCAAGATCATACATACTTGAAGAACCCTGCCGATTCTCCAATCCAGCACCTACACTTGGTACTGGGGCACTAGGAGGAACACACCATTGCTCACCTCTCTCTGAAGGAGCTTATTGCTCTCTTACTCTCTAGCACAAGTTTACAATACAACCATGAGTCTATTATATAGATCTCATCCAAACAATAATTAGACATCTAATTACAATAATTAGATCCATAGCTCTCAGTCTAAATTTGGCTCTCAACATGCAAACACTTGGTTCGTTAGCTAACTGCTCGTAACATCCATAGTCTGAACCACACAGGTGACCCACGTCAATCCCTATCTACCTGGGGGGTGCTGATGTCAACTGACTACTAACTGACGTCAGTTGCCTTCTTACCTTATCCTACCGATGTCGGTTGGCTTGATCAATGCCGACATCTGTGACATTCTGTAACTCTTTTGCAACCTACTCCATGTCTGCATCAGTGAAGCTTTTAGCTCCACAACCTAACAATCTCCCACTTGGAGATAAATAGCTACACTGTACCTATACTTGTACTCCATATAATCTGTTTCTTGGTTTGTATCCCTCTTCAAGATCAATCCTGAAGACAACCCACCACACAACCTATGGTGCACCTCCTATCATCCGAGTACCCTACCACATCTGAACCTACAAACACATGTAGTGAAGTCTTGACCTTGCATGTATACCTGCTTTTGGTCCCTCTCAAATCCCTGAGAACCCACTTCCCTGAATTGACTCCTAACTCTCTGACAGCTCCCACTGCTTGGGAAAACTTAGGTCTATACCAGACCTCATGTGATTTCAGACACTGTACCTATCTAGCCCTTAGTGTGCTTCAGCTCTGCATCTTGAACCTTGTCAACACCTAATTCACATCAGCTCCCACTGGAGACAAAATCAACCTGTGATCTCCCATGTCTCCCATGCCAAAGAATTTCACTACTCCAAATTCTTCATAGCAAACCACTGAACTAATCTTACCCTTAGCTCAGTAAAACCCTGTATGTACAAACTTGTTAGCTAGCATACCATCCACATACATCAATAGAATGATGTTGCAATCACCATCCCCCTGGTAAGACATTGACTGAAACCATTGACTAAAGCCATGCTTCATCCTCCACCTGTCAAACCCTGTACCACTATCCTACAGTTCCCTCAAGACCATATGACATGGTCTTCCATCTCATGTGTCCGTTCACTCTATTCTTCAACTAAGGAATCCATTCGATCTTTGTGCTTCATACCTGTTGGCAACCCTACCAAGTCTTCGCTTGGTTTTACATCATATTCCTGCCATGCTCCCACCTATTTCCTGGATCCTTCCTGCTTTGCACCCAGTAACTAGTATAAAGAAGAGGAATAACAAATTTGAGGCCAACTTACATCTTCAGTCCTCCATATGGGTGTTTAAGACTCCTTGACAGCGTGTTGTCCACCCAAAATCCATTACAGTGACCGACCTTGGTCACTACACAGTCTGCATCCGACTAACGTCAATTCCCATGCGCCTGTCCCTGACTACTGACACTGCCATTGTTAGTGTCCCTATTGCTGACATCCATCCTCCTACCAATGTCAGTCTTACCTGGTGCTAATGTCGGTCCTCCTAACTGATGTCAATCTCACCCTATTATCGACATCGATCCTTCTGATCGACGTCAGTCTTACTCTGCCTGACACTGTTAGCTTCGATCTGCACATGATCGACATTGACACCTGTCTATTCGACATCAGTTCCTCCTAACCAACATTGGTACCTATGTTTTCTTGTGAGTGATGACTTTTTACCCATGAGCTCCTTTGAATAAATCCCCATGTCCAAACTACCCTGCTTAGAAGAATCCAGCACCATCCACTGGTTTCTGTCTGCCATCTCCTCCATAAACACCAAGGCTTTCCAGTTCTTAAGCCTATCAAATATATCTATCTTCTACTTAAGAACATGCATCTCCTTCCTACTCATGTGACCAAGCCTACGAAGCCATGTCTCTGCAACAAAAGAAGAATCAGTAATATAAAGAAGTAGATAAAGAGTACCTATTTTCTTACCACTAGCTAATTCAAGTGTATCCACTATGAGAGTTTATATGCATCTCTCATCACCCAATTTTCCTAAAGAAATTAGCCATATCTCCAAGCTTGGGACCTGCATGACCTCCTTCAACACCCATGTGTTGGCTGCCTGCAATTTTAGCTTCACTTCCCCTTTGCCAATTCTTTGGCAAGGCTCACCAGCTCCTCTACCTAGGGCTGCATGGAAAGAGGCAACCGAATCCATTATCCAAGATTCAAATTTATCCAAGAAACCTCCCAGAGCATCCTATGCCACATCACCTACAACATCTACTTCTTCAGTTCCTTCATGCTGATCTGCTACCAACCAACAATATTCTTTTACCTGCTCTTTCTTTCCATAGGATTGTAAGTGACCATCTATGCTTTTCAACTCCCCCATTCTTAGCTTACTTTCATCTACCATTGCTCTACTCCCACTCAATCGAAAACCCCTAAGAGTGACCTGTAACCAAACACAAAACCTGCTACCTACAACCTTAGCTCTGATACCACTTGATGGGATATGAATAACTGGAAGCACATAGTTGATTACCAAATACAAGCAACTTAATATGTGGAATTAACCAAAATCACAAGTAACTAGAATTTAGAAATAACACAGAATATGAGAGACAATACATAACTTGTATTAAAACTCTTTCAGAAGGAAATACAACAAAGAAGACTATGACAGTTCTTCTTCCTTACACACTTCTAGGGCTCCCACACCTCTAGGACATAAATAGTAAATCTTCCCTCAAAGCTCTCTCTCTTAGGTCCCAACACCCAACTCAAATAGAGAGTTGGTGTTCACCTTACACCTGTGCTCCACGCACACCACAAGTGCTCCACACACTCCACAAGTACTCAACGTACTTCAAGTAGATCTCCCATGAACCTGCAACAACCTACAATTCAATAGACCATACTTATGGAAGGGACTACCTTGCCTTCCTCTTAGGTCTCCATGTACTCCACATACATCACAATGAGTACACATCGTACTCCAAGTAGATCCTACCTGATCCTGCTCCCTGTTGTGTTATTGTCATATATGATCTTGTAACCTATAAATCAATATGGTTCTACACACCTGTGAACCTTGACCTTGCACACACATACACCTGTAGATTAATGATCTTACTTACCATGTAGATCTCCTATATAGGCCATGCTCACCTGATGACCAAGATCATGCATACCTGAAGAACCCTGCTGATTCTCCAATCTAGCACCCGCACTTGGTACTAGGGCACTAGGAAGAACACACCATTGCTCACCTCTCTCTGAAGGATCTTATTGCTCTCTTACTCTCTATCACATGTTTACAATACAAACATGAGTCTATTATATAGATCTCATCCAAACAATAATTAGACATCTAATTACAATAATTAGATCTGCAGCTCTCAGTCTAAATTTGGCTCTCAACATGCAAACACTTGGTTCGTTAGCTAACTGCCTATAACGTCCACAGTCCAAACCACACAGGTGACCAATGTCAGTCCTTGTCTACCTGGGGGGTGCTGACGTCGGCTGACTACTGACCGATGTCGGTTACCTTCTTGCCTTATCCTACTGACGTCGATTGGCCTGATCGACGCCGACATCTATGACACTCCACAACTCTTCTGCAACCTCCTCCATGTCTGCATCAGTGAAGTTTTTAGCTCCACAACCTAACATATTTAATTATATAGTTTTATATTGCAAGACATATTTACATATTGGCTCATTAGATTATTTCTTGAGTTATGCAACTTGAGCGTATGAAACCTTGTCACTGATGTTGATTGAAAAGTGTGCCAAAAAATATCTACAAGTGGATTAAATGTTGTGGTGGACTAATTAGGGATATTATAAAACCATTATAATGTATATTGCTTTACACTATGAGGTAAAAAATAGTCAGGAGCCAATCATTGGACATGTAGACCAAACATATTACATGAAAAGAATGTAGATGATGTTCTAGGTCACCCTTACCATCATATAGAGTAAGATTGGGTACCAAAAATATGGAGGGTAAAGGAGTTATCAGTAAATGTTGTGTCAAAGGTGTCCATATGAAAACGTGAGAGTTAAAGGCATGAGATGGTATATTAGCACCCTATTAAATAACACCTTGGATTGTAGAGAATATATATTTTACCTAAGGGATTGTACATCTGAAGAGGAGGGATGTTTATTAGCCATGAGAGGTGTTTCTAATAGTGAGAGTTGGTTGGTTGTAGCATGTTTTTATAGAATATAATTTTCCATAATAGTACATGTAACTATTGTAGCATCAATTTTCACCCTTGGAGAGGGTTCTTCATGTTCTCTCTAATTAAGCTACACTATGGGAACAACTCCAGGCTATGGGTAACATATGATGGGGTTGAACCTCTAGAAAAGGCTAGCTTCCTGTTGATAAATCAGAAAAACTAATTATGTCATAGGGAAAAGGGTTATAAATGGGAAAAGTCTCCTAATAAAGATAAAAGGTGATGCACCGAATAAAAATGGGAAACTCCCATAAGCTTAAACCCACACTAGATCAACACAAGACAATGCTAGCTCACACAACCTCATAGACTAGATGATTGCATAAGTGTTTCATGGACTAATTTTATGAAGAACACTAATATAGACCTAAAATAGATTTAAAACACCCTAAAGGAGGTTAGAAAAGAGGATAATGGATGAGGAATATTCTGCTTCACTAGGCCATCATGCACCACTCACGAAACACTGATCCAAGGCAAGAGATAGGTAAAGAAATTATTTTATTTCATCAAAAGGTAGTTATTAAAAATGTTTTATAGGATTTAACTTAATCAAAATGATCATATTTTACAATATCTTAGAGATTCCCCTACTCTTCATAATCAGATAGTCCTTGTGAGAGTCTAGAATTCAAGAGAGAGATTACAAATGGGAAATAATGGGTAATATAGAGAAAGGGAGAAGAGATAAGAAGGGGCACATTAACCAAAAATAATCAATGAGATGCCACCTTTCAATTAATTCTCCACCACACTTTGATCCAATAAGAGCTAATACATCATAGAAAAGATAATATTCATTTATCCCAATAGCCTCCACATCATTTCATTGATTGAGCAACACACTAGAGGACAAGAATGTGTCTAGGGTGATAAGTCATAATATTGCTATGAATAAAAACCCTTAGAAACCCTAAAAATTTATTAAATTCCCCAACCTAAATATCTAATCCCCAAATCCTTCTCTTGGAATTTTATTCCATCTTCCACCTGACTTGCTTTTGAGGACAAAATCTTCATATCTTTTGATCTGATAGATCCATGACTATAACTACTTTGAACAATTGTAAGTACCTTATTTTCAAGAGGATGACTATGTATAAGAAGAGACACTTTTTCATAATCATATATATATTCCCCTAATTCAATATCTTAGCATAGGTTTACTATAGATTGAAAACCAATCCATTTATTGGTTTTCATATAGCTATAATATCGATGAAATGAAGCTTTCCAGGTGTTTAAAGCTTGCTTAGACAACAAGTTTCCACCCTTTTATCTATATTAGGTTAAAAATACTTATTATACCTCCATGAAACTCTAATGGTGATGCTCAATCCCTAAAATATCCATTTTGGTTCAACTTAGATAATCTTTTAACTTGGATCATATGCATTTGCTTGTCTGGGTTGAAAATAGCTTTGTCAACCTCCACCAAATGTTTCTTAGGCTTACCTTTGTTCATTGGTCATCAAATTATTGATTCAAGAATATAAAATATAAACACTTGGTGGCCTCACACTTGATCTAAGCTCCATTAAATTCTGGAATTTGATCATACCATTTATTTTTCTTTGTATGAATGAATGTGATCCATTGATCTTCTACCAATTTAATGTGCTTAAGACACTTGTCACCAATGCATTTATTTTTAGGATCTACTAAAATTTTGACCCATCACTTGTTTTTTTATCTTTGATGTATGATAAAATGTGCATCATAGATCTATTTGAGCCCACTAACATCATTAATCACTTGCTCATCATTGATATTTTTTGGTACAATGGATCGCACATCATTGATCAACTTAAACCCACTAGCTTTATCAGTCATCACATGTTGTTATATCTTTGATTCATGATTGAACATGCACCATTATATCTTCAATAACATTTGAATTCAAATAGCTATTTCATGAGGCCCAAATTTGACATTCACACAAATGCCCCACTTTGAAAGTTCAACTTTAAATATTTATATCTTGAGATAGAAAGCTTATCAAGATATAAAATTTGTAGAGTATGATCTAGGCATGAATAAATTAATTTACATGAAAATATTTTAGCATAAAAGTTTTTCCAAGTGAATCTATTGAATTCATAATCAGTTTGACCCATCCATTTCTATATGATGTCATATGATGGTCTAATCCTTTAAAGATTGTAAAATTCATTTGATCATTCACTTAAATAGGAACTTTGCTTAGATAATTAATCTATGCAAAAGATTTTTTTGTGGGACAAAATTAGCCAACATCTTTGGCAACTCATAGGGGAACATACATGTTATTCTTGAGAACCCAAACTAATTCCCTTGTCTAATTGATTGGGCATAGAGTCATAAGTATTTGCTCTTAGCTGACATGAAATGATGTAATTTTGACCCTATGGATAAATTTATATTAAACTAATATGAACATAAGAAGAAAAAAAAAGTTCCCAAGGCACTTTGGAAAAGGAAACACACAATAGGAAAGGAATTGTGCATAAGGCAATTAGAGGAAAATATAAAAACTACTCTAATATATACAAGACATTTTCAAAACTAATCCTCCTAGATCAAAATGAAAACTCCTTAAGTCACCTTTATGTTATGATCAAATATGTGAAACAAGCTATGTTTTAGACCTTTACTTTTTTTAACTTAGTTACCTCATGATTTCTAATTCTTTTAGCATGCTCTCCAATAGATGAAATACGATAAATATGTCTCCAATTTATACATACTATTCCTTTGGTTCAAGACTTGATTTGTATTAGCTATATGATCACATGAAACCTTCTCACCTAATGTCACTTTTGTATGTGAAGGCTAATTATCTTGTTCTAAGAAAAAATGCTTCAGTTCATCCCAAGAGGTAGTTTCTTCTTGATCACTTGGGATAATTGCAACCTTAACACCATCCATGCTATGCTTACCTTGTATAAACTCACATGTAAGCTCACCAATCCATCCAAGGTTCAAAATTTCATGTTCTTGTAGATCTTGATCTAACCATTCTTCTTCATATTTGAAGACATTAATACTACCTTCAATGGAAAATTCATCTTGAGACTGGTCAAATTCTTCAACCTGATTGGCAAGTTCACCTTCATGCTCTAAAGGAGGCATAGGATGGTTTAGAACCTCTACCTATTCCATGAAGTCATGGTACAATTATTGACATATTTCATTTTTATCCCCTTCCTCCTTGATAGTACACTCTACCTCATGCACAATTGTTTACAAATATTAAATATGTATTTCCTCATTCAAGAAGGTTGAATTACTCTTGTGTTCACCAATTGGATTCCTTATGGTTATTTCTTTCTCATAGTCACTCATTACATCTTCTTGATCAGTTATGACTTGAAATATTTCCTCTTCACTTGTTTCCCTCAATATGGATTCCTTTTAAATAAAGCATAAGGTGGAAGGTTGATGGATAGGTTCTTGGGTTTGAGGTGAAGTATGAGGTGTGATGGGGGGATGATGGGTTCTATATGGAGTATGAGGTATAATGGATGGCTCAAGGATGGTTATGGGAATGGAGGAAACCTTATTGCAACTTGAAACCTTAAGAATGGTTAACTCTTAGAAAAACTCTTGTAGGGAAAACAAATTGAGTTGGGTAATGGAAGGGACATCTTTTTGATCAGCTATAGCTTTAGCTCTTTCCTCTTCATTTGATTCCCTCAAAATGGGCTCTTTCTCAAGGAAGGGTGGGATGCAAGGTTGAGGTTACTTGGATTGGTTTTCCTAATTTTCCCACCTCACTAATATATCTATCCACCATTGGATTAATGTCTTAATTTCATATAAATCATCATTGATAGCACCATATTGGAATTCTTCTCCAATAGACATCCACTTACCTTTTAACATTTAAACTAACTTCCTCATCCTCTCTCTGAGATGAGAAAAGATCACATCAAGTTCTCCCTCCCATTTTTTAATCACCTCTTTTGATTTTAGCATATTTTTCTTGAATAATAACAAAGATGTGATATAAGAAACATAGTTTTGACAAGGTTGGATAGAGGGGTAAGTAGGTTGATATGAAGGACATATAGGCTAATTTTAGGTATGATTGGAATGATTAGACTACTAGTAGGGGTCATAATAAGGCTAGTAGGATTCATTTGGTTGATGATATGGATCACCAACCTAATTAGGATATAATTCTACTACAAAAATAGCCATAGAGACTCATAAAGAGACTGAATAAAGATCAAACATTCTTGAAGGCTTACCTGAACTACTATAACCAATTGAAAGCTTGGATTTTCTATTTATGTTTTTAGATTTGCCTCTAAAGGTTGATTGGATGAAGAGAATACAAAAAATCTTCACCAATGAATAATTAATTAAGTCCCATTAGGTGTGCTATAAATTTTTGTATCATAAATTTACACCCTTGGAGAGGGTTATTCAATACTATGGGAATAACCCTAGGTTGTGGTTAACCTATGATGTGGCTGAACCTCCGTAGAAGGCTGACTTCCTCTTGATGGATCACCTAAACTAATGATGTCATAGGTAAAATTCTTATAAAGGGTAAAATGGATCATAATAAGGTTAAAATGTGATGGACTAAATAAAAATGGGAAACCCCCATAATCTTGAACCCACACTAGATTAGTGCAAGCAATGCTAGCTCACACAACCTTATAGACTAATTGATTACATAAGTGTTTCCTAGACTAGGTTTAGGTAGAACACTAATCTAGACATGTAAGCTTGAAAATACCCTAAAGGAGGTTATAATGGAGGAAAATTGATGAGGAATATTCTCCTTCACTAGGCCATCATGCACAACTCACTAAACATTGATCCACGGCAAGAGATAGGTAAAGAAAGTTTTTTTGTTGCATCAAAAGGTAGTTCTTACAAATTATTGATAGGGTTTAGCCTAATCAAGATGAGAATATCTTTTAATATCTTAGAGAGTCCCTTACTCTTCAAAATTATAAATTCCTTATGATATTCTAGAATCTTATAGAGAGATTACAAATGGGAAAGAATTGGTAATATAGAGAATGGGAGAAGAGAGAAGAGGGAGCACATTAACTAAGAACAACCAATGATCTTCCATACTTAAATGGATTCTCCAACATAATTTGATATAATCATAGATAATACATCATAGAAAATATAGCCTTCATTTGTCTTAATATCCTTCAAATCATTTCATTGATTGAGCAACAAACTAGAGGACAAGAATGTGTCTAGGGTGGTAAGCCATAATCTTGTTATGAAGAAAAACACTTAGAGAGCCAAAAAATATATTAAATGACCTAAATTTAATATCTAATCCCCAAATATTTCTCTTGGAATTTTATGCCATCTTTCACTTGACTTGCTTATGAGGACAAAATCTTCATATCTTTTGATCTAACATAACCATGACCATGTCCGCTTTAAACAGGTGTAAGTACCTACTTGTTGAGAGCATGACTATGTAGAGGATGAGACACTTATTATTAACCGTATATATCTTTACCTACTTCAATATATGAGCATAGGTATCCTATATATTTGAAAACTATCCATTTATTGGTTTTCATATAGCTATAGTATCGATGAAATAAATCTTGTTAGGTGTTTGACCATGCTTTAACAATAAATTGCCACCTTTTATCTGTATTAGGTCTAAAAGACATATTATACCTCCATGAAGATATAATGGTAATGTTTGATCCTTAAAATATACATTTTGGTTTAAATTAGATCATAATCAAACTTGGCTCATATGCATTTACTTACCTAGGTCAAAAACAACTTTATCGGCCTCCACCAGAAGTTTCTTGGGCTCACCTTTGTTCATTTTCCATCAACTTATTGATTTGGGACTATCAAATATAGGATTAAAACTTGATCTAAGATCCATTGAATTCTTGACTTTTTTCACACCATTTATCTTTCTTTATAAGAATAAATTTGAGTCATATATCTTTTTCCAGTTTAACGTGCAGACACATGTCACTTGCATGTTTATTTTAAAGATCCACTGACCTTTTGATCCACCACTCACCATTGATATTTGATGCATGATCAAATGCATACCATAGATATATTTTGGCCCACTAAAATCATTGATCACCCACTCACCATTGATCTAATTTGGTGTGATGGATCATGCACCATTGATCAACTTGGACCCATTGGCTTTATGAGTCACCACACATCATTGGATATTTGATGCACAATTGAATGTGCACTATTAGATCTTCATAAAAATTTTAATTAAAATGGCAATTTTATGAGGCCTTAATTTGACATTTATATTCATGTCCCACTCTAAAATTTCAACTTTAAAGCTTTATATCTTGAGATAACAAGCTCATCAAGATAAAAAAATTATAGAGTATGATCTAGGCATGAAAACATTCATGTTCATCTAACTCTTTTAGCCTGAGAGGTTTTCTAAGTGAATATATTTAATACACAATAAATATGACCTATCCACTTTTATTTTTTTTGGCAT
>JARHVA010009079.1:335000-372426 GCA_037957365.1 Torreya grandis | reverse complement strand
TTAAATTGGGTTCTTATTATGGTTCTTGATTTGGCTTTTTTTTGTTTCTTCTAGCCTTGATGCTAATTTTGGCTCTAATTGGAAGAAGATAACTTGATTATCCTTTTATTGACAAGGATTGTCTCAATTTATATTCTTTTCTCTATAAATTCTTCAAATTTATGAGCACATTATAGCTTGAGATGATAATATATATTGTTGCATATGATCCTAGTAAATATCAAGGCCAACTATTTATCTAGAAAATTATGAGTAAAATAGATCACTAATGCTCTCTAACATTGCAAGTATGTAATGAATCTTTCACCAATATTCTATTTAGCTTAGCCCAAGTCCACAACTATAATCTCATGATCAATATTATATGAAAAATGTAGTACAAAATTGTCAAAATTATCATCATAGTTAGGTACATAATTATTTGACAATTTCAAAAGTCATTCCAAAACATGTCCAATTAGACTCCTTGGAAAGAGAAGAAGCAAGTATATGTCATTATATGATATTGGCTAGTAAGAAATAAAGAGTTATTTTAGATGCTCTTCAGGGTTGTCTTCTCCCTTGTATTTATCAAAATTTGGAGGTTCATAACTCGATGGAAATGGTATTTGCAAATAATCCATGTTGAATGAATATGAGCAGATTTCATCTAGTTTGAATTTTTTTGTTTGCTTTCTAGTTTGTATATCTTGAATCACATATTTCATTTTTTGTAACTCTTGCTAAAGGAAGGTAGATAGAGTGGCCAATTATTATTGAGGTTGCACATTTAAAGGTGGATTACCTTGACTGGGGTAGGTATATGCTATAATGTTAGTTGAATTAGTTAGATAAATAGGTATATGTATCTCTGCATTTAGATTGTATTATTGATAAATAATATGACTCAATTGAAACATATTCTAGTTTGGATTGGTTACATAACCTTGGATGGAAAATTATGGCTATAGTAATGGCATTTGGATCTATCAAATGTGTTGGTATCACTGGGTTTGGGAAGGAACTTGTTGCCTACTCATCGAAATGTGTTATAATAAGGAACACAGTGTGGACTGGAACACTAATGTTGAAGGTGTTGCAAGTTAGATTGGTGTTGCACATGTGATAACCATTGGGTGAAATGTTATTATTTCCTATCACTTGTCATTTTTTCAAAATAGGAACCTTGTAGTTTATTATACACTTATTGTTGGATAGGTACTTTTTGGGGGTTTGGCATTTGTTGTTGACTAACTAGAACTTTCTAACTAATAATTACATGTTATGGGTCAGGGAACATTTATGGTTGTTGAGGTATTTTAGTCTATGCTTTTTATGGAATAATTTTTGTTTTCCCCCTATTGAGGTGGTAAATTGGTCTATTATTGGATCATTTCCCCCTATTGCACACTTGAGGAAGTGACTAGTTGAGGAGTGGAGGTTGCTTATTGATTTTAGGAAATAGGCATACCTATACCCTATTATTTGAAGTTCACTCATGGCATTGGTTATAGGAATCTATTTTATGTTACTCAGTGGTAATTAGATCAACTTTTATTTTAAATTGGGATGTACGTGCATGATATCCACAACATTTTAAGTGAGGTCTTCCATTTGAGAGGTAGTCTCTTAAATCAAAATGGGGACATTAAACATTTCACAAACCAATGTGTTTTTGATAAATGAGTCTATGTTTTGGTTTGAATATATAGAAGCATCTATTTATATCCCTATTGATATAGCTATCTCAATAAGTGACATGTTAGAAACAACCATTATATTAAGATTATGTGCTAGATTGAGGTAGTTTTGGTACATTTGTTGTACCTATTCTATTTGATCATCCATAAGATCATTCCCTTTTTTAAATGTACTTTATCTCTACTATGACATTTAGACTAAATATTGAATATAAATATTTGATTCCCATTCAAACTATCATTTTTTAAGAAAATTAATAAGAGTTATAATCAAATTACTCAGACTTTCATATGGGATGTCTAACATAAATTTAGCTCTTACTTCAACAACTCTGATGAGAATTCTATCTTTGTTCTCTAACAAATGAAAATCAAATAAGTAGGATCATAACTTGTCTACATTAGTGTCCTAATATAGTAAGGCACTTATTATTGGGTTTTTTCAATGCTATGTGTTACTTGAGTAAGGTATTATGTTGTTTTATCTTGTTCTTAGACCAGATAAGAAGGTGTAGTCACTGAATGTTGTGCTAGAAGGTCTGACCTTTGTTCAATTTATGAAATATTATAAGATGGATATGGATCCATCTCATAAGCTATGTCATTGCCATATGGCTCTTGAAAAAAGGGGTAACTGGTCACAAAGTTATAATAGTTTGGATTATACACAGTCCTTCTATGTGTGTAACAAGGCATGTTCAAATCTATGTCTAGGTCTCATGAAAAATAATGGTCTAAAAGGTAAAAAACATTGAGGTCTAAAGATTTGAACAACATTTAACTCTATTTAAAGAGGCATAAATGATAAAAATAACCAAACTAGGCAAATGTAGAACAAAACAAAACTCGAGACTGATCTAACAAATGTAACTGATTTGACCAAAGGTGGTTATAATCAGTGGAAAAGGTAACATAAAATCTCAAAAAATGTCTATCTCTAAGGTACTAATTTCCCTAAAGGAGGTTATAATCAGTGACAAAAGTATTTAGACAAGGTAAAACAATTTTGAACTATGATCAAAGGATAACAATAATTTTCCAAAAGGTGGTATAATTATTAACATTAATAATAAGGATAGACTCAGAAATAAAAGGTATCAAACAAGAACTCAAAAATAAACTAAACTAAGGAAATTATCTTGGGTGACACTCAGTAATTGGCTCACTGAGACACATTACTTGGTTCATAAGAGACTATTTAACAATAAAACTAGGATATTTTCAAACTTGAAACATCAAACTTTAAATAAGGCAAGTGGAAAGAACTTGGCTCAAATGACTCTTAAACAAGGAATAAGACAAAAAAATAACCACAAAGGTCTAGGCAAGGGGGTCTTTCAATCAAATAGGAAATCAACCAAGTAATACAATCTAAACAATAAAAGGTAGACTACCTAAGCCAAAATTATATGAGGCTTTGGAATAAATGTGATTAGTTTAGGATTTGTACTTTGAAAGATGAAATTTAAAATTTAATATAGAAAGACTTTGATGTTCTAAGTAAAATAAGCTAGACCCAAATTGATAGTGTAATTGTGCATTTGAAAATAAAATGTATAACAATGGTTTTGAAACTTGGATTCAAATATGACAAGTGTTTGATAATAATTTAGGCAACATGAAAACACTCCTTTAAACAAATGGCATGAAAATGGTTTTGGAATAAAATCCAAGGCAAATGTTTGAAACAATATGGCAAGCCTAATGATGTCTTGTTTAAACAAGTGACACACAAGCAGTTCTAAGATAAAACTTTAAGGCAAAAATGTGACACAAAATGGGTAGAGTAACACCTCTTAGGCTAAAGTGGTGTGAAAATAATGTGATAGTTTTGGAATTATTTTGACTTGATAATTTAAACAAACAATTTTAGTATAAGACACACATGTAAATCAAATCAAATATAAATATTACTAATGGCTCGTCCTATCCTTAAAACTAACATAGGTTTGTGTAGCTTCTACCAATGTTTCCACAAATATATTAATGCTCAAAAGGAATTAAGTGTTATTATAAAAATTAAAAGACATGCGTAGGTAGAGTTTTTACACCCCCCCCCACCTCTATCTTTAAGGCATTGGTACGTGGCATGAACTTAGAGTGAGGAGAAATTAACATTTGGAAAGATATTCTATGACAAGTAGGGTTGAATAAAATCTATAAGTTTCAAAACACACTAAATGGTCTCAAGTGTGGCTAATATAAGGGTGCATCATGTCAATTGGGTTAAAACTTGCTAACTTACTATGTAAAGGTCTATTCCTTTACACAATGACTTTATCCATATACTACTTAGTGAAGTCTGATGTTTAGCATGAACTAACCTAGTTTTTCATTAGGATTAGAGAGGTTTGATGCTTAGCCCCTCGATAATCCTAGTATCACGTGCCCAATTTATATACTCCACCATGGAGTGGGGTTGGTACAATGCTAAAAGATTAAACTTTAGGTCAATGTAGCCATAAATAACTTGTGAGAAGGAAACAAGCTTCTACCCACAAGCCAAATGCAAACATATAAATTAAAAATACTTTAGAGGTCATTTCTAGGTCACCCAAGTCATTCAGAGCTTGAGGAGAATATACATGACATCATTTTTGACAAAACCAAACAAACAAGGCAATAAACCAAGTGATTTGGTCACCTAAGTTCCCTATAGGATAGGAGGAGAGCATACACGCTATATTTTTTGGTTTGTCACAAACAAAGAATCTAATCTATGAACTTTAAACTAGTTAATAAACAAGGAATAAATAAAAAGTGAAAAATGTCTTAAGATCTCTAACTAAAGTGTATGTTCTTTTAATAACATCAACTCAAATGTGATTAATATTTTGACTGCTTGGCATTGTTTTAACTTGTAAAAACTTTGAAATACTAAAAGATAAATTTGATTAGGTTTAATTTAAGCACCAAACAAAAGTGTATGTGAGATTTAAAAGTGTTTAGGAATCAATCTCTCTCTCTCTCTCTCTCTCTCTCTCTCTCTCTCTCTCTCTCTCTCTCTCTCTCTCTCTCTCTCTCTCTCTCTCTCTCTCTCTCTCTCTCTCTCTCTCTCTCTCTCTCTCTCTCTCTCTCTCTCCTCTCTCTCTCTCTCTCCACCTTGGTTCTTTCAAAACCATTAGGGGGTTATTTTTCTTTAATAAAAAATTAAATCAAGAAAAAACATCCCATTTTGAACTCTCTAATTTTTGAAAACATAGAGTGAAGCTGCCATTTATGCAATAGAGCTAAGTTGTTATTTTTAATGAAGCTGATATTTTATTGAGAACATAGACACATATATAGACTGAAATTTGGTGAGGTCACCATTAAATAGGTTAAATTTGTAGATTATATTTAGTGAAGTCACCAATTATAAGCTAAAAATAGGCGAAGTCGCCAAAACCTTATGTAATTTTACCTATTGAAGTTGATGTTTAGTAGGGTTGAAGTTTTTATTTCTAGATAGTGATTTCATTGTTTAGCAAGTCAAAACAACCATTTTGAATCCATTGTTTTTGCATAAATAATGATAAAAAACATAACACAAAAATGGTGAAGTCACTATTATATAGGGTGAAGCCACTAATTACAGAGAAAATAAAATGATAGGATGTAATAACCTCATTATTAAAATTCATGAAAATACATTCAAAAGTGCAACAAGATCCTCCCAAAATGAAATCATAGAATATTAATACACAAGAGGGCCCAATATGGGTGCCAAAATCCAAATCCCTTACTTTGGGGAAGATGACATGAGTTATAAAAATAAACTAGTTGCCATCTTTATGCACTTGCCATGATTAACTTAAATACTACCTTTTTCTTCTTTCATTTATAATCCCAAACATTCCAAATTTGACCCACTTATCTTGAGGATAATAATGCAAGAATAAAATAGTAAGTTTAATTAAAAACCCATCATTATACTCTCTTATAAATCCATGCCCCAATTGGTAAATTTACTTAGAAACTCATCATTATCCTCCCAAAAAAATAATGCCCCACTTGTGCAATAAAATATTTAATATTTACTTTCTCCTAAAAATAATAAAACCTTAATTTACATGATAAAAATTAAAATATTTTATGATTATGAATGTTGTTCCATGTGTCATTATGATTCACTTTTAACTGCTTATTAATGCTCTACTTAAAGATGTTCTCCATGAGGACTTCCATGCCTCTCTTAGGATGTTTACTCAATATTTATTTTTCAGTAATTATTAGCTCCCTTTTTATCCAGAATATGAACTAAATAATATCCTAGGTCCACATAATAAATTAAATTGATTTTCCTAAGCCTGAATATATCTTAGAATGGGAATTTTTCCTACAAAACCAATTTAATTAAAAAGGGGACATGACAAATCTACCCTTCCCAAAATTTCTTGTCCTAGATAAATTTCAAACCAAGATACTTAGGAATCATTGTGTTGTTATGATGAATCATGTTATGCCAACCATAGATTCTAGATCCTATACCTAATAGATGATGTACCTTATACCAAAGAACACTATGCCCACCCCAATACTCAAATGTCTCTATGCCAATATAATAAATCAAATTATAATGCCCATGTAATCCACTTAATGTACCTATCAAGTGAGATAATTGATGCCAAAGAGCACTACAGTATATACTATGTCTAAAATTCACAATATCCTTGTACAACTCATATAATTTGTTCACCTATTTTATAAACAACTTTTTATCATTTAGACAAATAACAAAGAAATGTGCATGACTCACAACTTCACTAATGTAAACCTTTAGAAAACCTAAAAAGAAATGCATGATTAAAATTTTCCATCTTTGACTTGGATCAAACAATGAAAACATAATTGGGATAACATCTTCTCTACTCTTAATATTACCAAGATCCTAAATAAATATCAATAACTCTTCACCATGCATCAGCTACACCACTTTTATAGTCTTAGATGTTAGATACATTAGTGTCAAATAAACAGGATGTAACTTCCCATTATTTTTTTTTCTACTTTCTAATTCCAACTTTCAAGTGCTTTGGGATGCCCTTTTTGAACTAATACCACTCCAAGTCCTCATACTGAATCATCACATTCTAAAACAAATGGAAGTGAGAGATATAAAATAATAAGTATAGGGCACATAATCATTACCTCCTTAAGATTATCAAAAGCTTCTTCCCTGATTTATGTCCATGAAAAAACTCCTTTCTTTGTCATACTTGTCAAGGATGTTTGTAGGTGTGAAGATCCCTTAACAAATATTTTGTAATGATTATCAAAGCCATAGATTCCTCTCAACTATGACAATGTGGTGGGAGAAGGTCAATTTAAGATAGCATAGATATTTTTCTACTCCATCTAAACACCTTGAGCACTAATCACATGGCCTGAGTATAGTATCCTTACCACCTCAAATTCACAATCAAATTCTTTTATAAGGAGAGCCTCTTGTTCTAGAATTTTAAGGGATACATACCAATACTTGAAATTATCCTCCTAAGTATTACTATAGATCAAAATTCCATTAAATAAAATAAAAAAAAACCTTCTCCAATGATTCTTGAATACCTTATTCATATGTGATTAGAAGGTAGCTAGTGTATTTGCCAAGCTGAAGGGTATGACCAAGAACTCAAAATGTTCCCAATGACATCTGAATACTTTATGATGCACCTCCTCATACCTAATAAGTATTTGATGGTCATCTAATGTCAAATCAATATTTGAATAGTGTACAAGCCCATATAACTCACCAATGAACTCTTCTTTGTATATTTTGGGATGGTGGTGTGGAGCGCTCATGATAGACTTAGATATTGATTCCAATATTATGATGTGCTTGAGTATTCTACCAATAGGTAACCATGGAACCTAGTCATTAAACACCACACTATTCTTTTCAAAATATTTACCAATATGATAAGTGCATTTATCATCCCTTGATAACTCATTAGGGGTCAACAAACTTTTTTCCTAAACAACTTGTCCATTGAGAGAAGACATCTCCATTATTGTATCCATTTGTGATGATCCATGAGAAACCCATATAAGCACCACATCTATTCCTCTAGATTCAAACTTTATCTCCATGGAATTATGTGAAAAATATTCATTGAAGTGCAACTATGGTATACCAAAACCCAAGTTATTTTCTCCTAATCCCACAAAAAATGAATCATCATATACCTCATGATCACCCATGGTTATGTTGAGCTGTCAAATTATTTTGGTGTATGGAATGGTGAGTCTATCTACAAAAATGACCTTGGATCTTTCAAAATATTCTACTTCAAGTATCCTTTTTCCTTCATGGTGATGATTTTATATATCATGGGACTCTTCAAATGTATTTAAATCTGAATCGTTATTTGATACAACCTTAATATAATATACTTGAATTTTTTTGAGGCATCTATGTCCCAACGTCCATGGGTCCTTGAAAGAAAATTATATTTCTTCCTCCTAAGCTCATTCCTAGTTTCATTATCCACCTTCTTATGCACATTTTAAAGTGCATATTTTTGTGTCAGGATAGCCATAGACTTCTTATAAAAGGTCCCTGTATATTTATTCCAAGGTGAGGGATTTGTAACCTTCTTAATGGTAGGAACAATGAAGCCATCTTGTGGAATATTGTCCTTCTTTAAAACTACTCAATCCATCCAAAGATAACAATCATGTAAGTAGTATTATCCAAAAAAACACCTTGCTACTCTTAGTTATAAGACAAGGAAAATCAAAATGACATATATTTTTCTTACCCACATCTAGAATCAAGATTCTCATAGGAACTATCTCTATTTATCCATAACTTGTGATCTTGTCTTCAATTGTGGTACTTATCTCCCACAAATTATTAATAAACAATGTGCATTGATCCTTTAAAATGTGGCTATAAAGAAAAATGAACCCTATGTAATTCCTCATAAACTTCCTTTCATTCTAAATGCAAGAGATGGAGAATTAAATAATAATATCAATGCCTTTGTCTACCTTTACCCTCAAGAGATTACTTGGATCCCATCTGAAAAAATAATTTAGAACTTGTATCAAAGAGTCCTTATGTCCTATACTGCAAGTTGTATACCTTACTCTATCACCCTTTTTTACATGCTTTCTATGATGACAAAAATTTTGTTATGAAATAGGTAGAAACAAATTTTAAATATTTTCATACCTTTGAATACAAATAAGATACTCATAGTCAATTTCAAAAAGAGATTTTATTGACATATCCTCAACACCTCTAGTTTTGTGACTCAAAAACCCTAAATTAGGGCTAATCAAAAGGTTATTCTCAAAAACATATTCATCCACAATGCTACTTCGTTAATAAAACAATGGCTCACTATTTGGAGGTTTGAAAGATAGTGCATGTATTGGTGCATATTACTTTAACTTATGCTCTCTACATCTGACAAGTGATGCCTTTTCCTTTTTTAATTCATTAATATTTTTATGTCATATGCAATCATTAATAGTCAATAAACATATTTTATTACGATATAATTTTTACCTTCAACTTCTATGGCATGGAGTGCTTCTAATTCAAATCTTTCTTCTTTTTTCAAGAAAATTTTATCCTCCTTAGCAATCTCTTAAGGCTCTTATTCTAGCTTCTCTTTCTCTTTCAAGACTCATTTTTATGGATCCTACTCTATTGTCACCATTTTTTATTCCTCTATCTTATTTTCATTCTCTTTCTCAGGATTCTCTGACTTTTATTCTTGCAAGAATATTTTCTTTGGTTAACTTCTTTTGGTTTTCCTCCTCAAAATATTCTTTTAGAATGATTCCTTACACCACTAAAATGTCATGAAATGATAGGGTTGCCTTAATTTCTTTAGATAGATCCTAATATCTTCATATAATGTAACAAACTTAGGACTTATGGGCATTATTTCTTATTTTATTTATTCTAGTAAGAACTTGGGTTGTGTAATTCCAAGAAATTTCAAGAATCCTCCCATGATTCACCCTACAGGTTGGCAAGATCACGGCTCTAATACCATTATAATAACCTTGATATTAAAATTCGTGCAAATAAACTCACAAGGTAATAAACCAAACTCAACACTTATGAATAGTTACTCAAATCTGATATACTTTCCTAAGTCCCACACATACATTGACATGTATATAATTTTATTTTAATTAACAAAGTACAACATGTATATGATATGAAATGTAAAATTGCTCATGAAGGCTAGGCCAATTTAGGAGCAAATACAAAATATAACTATTACAAGAGATAAGAAACACACAATGAATCAACTACTAAGAATAATCACAAAACACTCTAGATGATGAAAACCAAACTGATCTCTAACATGCAAATGCAAACTTCAAATCCTGCAAACACACACATTCATTATACATACAAAATTTGTAAATTTATGAAGCTCTGATGCAACCTTTAAATGAGATCATTGATCTAGGAGGATCTATATTTCACTCAAAAAATGAATTCTTCAAATTTTAGGTTTATCATTACCATAGTGAAGGTATCATCGAGACCTTTCTGGTGCATTTCACTGTTTGTAAAATGGATCTTGTTTGCATGAGTTATAGCACCTAGAAGATCATTTCAGGCAAATAAAAAATATTGGGTTTTGTTGACAAAAAATGAGAGGTCAATAATCAACAAATGTTGACAAGTGGTGAAAGGAGATCAAACCAAATGGTGGGTCATCAAGCCACCATGTGGCTTGCCACCATTCAATATGATCTAATTTTATATTATAATTAAATTTCATTCCAAGCCCCTCAAAATCATAGACCCTTTTTCCACATGACATCCATACTCTACATGTTTCATTCCATGTTTCATTCAAAAATTCCACATGTTTTCCACATAATCCCCATGGTGCCCACAAACTTTACCCACCAAATCCCATATACCTCCACAAACCCATGAAATTCATTCCATATGCCAAGTACTTGGCATGTTAAACCCACAATTTCATGGTATTTTAAAACCAACATACATATCCATTTCCAAAATGTGGGATAAAGGATTTACACTGACCACCAAAATTGATGGAAGGGATTTAAACCCTACAGCCATGGGATAAAAGGATAAGGAACCTACCATTGCACCACAGAGCTCAAGCACTATAAATTGAGCTCAAAATTGTATTTGAAGCCATGTTTTGGTCATGGAGATTAATTCTAAGGCATGTAAACAGTGTAGAGAGATTTGGAGATTATTTGAAGGCCTCAAACAAAATATTATTACTTTGAGAGAATCTTTGGGATATATGTAAAGGTCGTAAGATGATTTTTAAAGACTTATTATTATTGTAAAGTGATTTTTGCTACAATTAATAAGGAGTGACCCCCATTAGAGTGGATCCATAGATCTAGGATATATAGCCAAACTTCATTATCAAATTGTGTGGTATTTTCTATCAAATTGGTGTCTTATTTTATTGCACTCTTAAAAAATTTCTATTTTAGATATTTAAAAACTTATTTTAATTTCATAAATATTTAGAATGTCGATTTTAAGTAAGTCATTATATTAAGGTTTCAATCCATTGCAAGTGTGTTTTTTGTTGTTACGATACTTATTTGATTACAATTATGGATAATATTTTTCTTATTAGAATAGAATTCATATTTAACCATGTGGATTGCTAGTGTATGTTGACAAGGTCAAGATCTAGGTGGGGTGAAGGAGAATTAGTAGAATACAATCTAGAGATTGGATCAAGACGTATTATAAAAATGGGATATGAATTTGAGTCTGAAGAAGCTTTCAGATTATCCTTCTTAGAAATGGAAATGGTTAAGGAACTTTACCATGAATGATGAATTAAGATGGAGCATGATAGAGGTGGTAAACTTTTTGAGAAACATTCCTCCTCTTCAAGTGACAGCAAAGATAAAAAAGCTATTGAATCTCTTCCTTCAATAAAGCTAGATATTAAGTTTGAATTTTTTATGTTCAATGGTGAGATTAATGAAAAAATGATGGATAACTAGATAAATAAAATTGAAGTATATTCTAGGGTCTAGAAGATGTAGATGATAAGGCTAAGATTCACTTGGCTAATTTTTGAATAGGAGGCACACCTCTCATCTAGTGGGAGATTAAGTTGAAGGAAAGTGAGATTAATATAGGTAACTCAATTTACACTTGGAGTGAATTTGTTGATGCACTCAAAAATCAATTTTATCCTTTAGGCTATATGCAGCAAGCCATGATGGATTGGCAATCTTTCAGACAAACTAAACACCAAAGTGTTCAAGATTATACACAAGAATTTAGGAAAAAGGCTTTAATTTTGAATATTCCTCTCTATATATAGGGAACACTACTTAAATATATAGGGGGGTTGCATAGTTACTTGAAACACATGATTATGGTTCTAAATCCCACTAGTTTAGATGAAGCATGTTAAATCCATTCATTTAGAGGCTAGAGGAGAAAAAACAATAGAATCTTTTCCTAAAGTTAAAATTAAGCAATCTAAAGTTAAGCATTCTAAAGGGCAAAGTTTTGGAAAGGGTAAACAAAAATCCATTGTTACTATTCATAAAGAAGAGGGTAAGCCATTTTACAGTCATTGTAAGAAAAATCATGATGGATCTAAGTTTTAGAAATTACATCCTAATTTAAATCCTTTTAATAGGTTTAATAAGAAAGATAAAAAGCTAATACTATATTTTAGGATCTGGGTTCAAATTTTGGGGATGAAACTAAGATCACAACTATAAGTATGCAGAATTATTCTTCTCTTTCTAGCACTAAGTCATCTAATGTTGCTTCCTCTTCAAAATATAAAGCTATACATGATAATAAGAAAATAAATGAGTTGTTCCACATTAGAGTTGTTGCAAAACATACCAATATTGACACCCTATTTGATAGTGGATCACAAGCAAATTTGATTTTTGGAGAGATTGTTAAAAAGCTAGGATTAAAAATAACTCCCCATCTGAAACCCTATCCACTTGGTTGTGTGTGTGATGATGCAAAACTGCAAGTAACCAAAACTTGTAGATTGAAATTTGTCATTACATCTAAATGCATGGATGAAGTTGATCTAGATGTAGTCCCTCTGGACATATGTGGGATTGTTTTAGGAAGCCATTATCTTTTTGATATAAAATCAATATTTTATAAGGAAGAGAATAAGTAATTGCTTGTTAAGGATGGAATTAACTATATAGTTAGAGCACATCATGTTAAGACAAGTCTTTCCTTGGTTACAGCAAGGCAAATGAAAAGACTAGCCAATTCAAGTAATAATTTTTGTCTCATTTTGATTAAGTCTAAGGAAAAAGAATATTCTCAGGATATGGAAAATTTTGATCCTAAACATAAAAAATAATTGGTTGAAATAATTTCTAGTTATAATGATGTGTTTTAGGATCCCAAAGGGTTACCCCCTAAAAAGGGAGTTTAACATGAAATTCAATTTATGTAGGATTCTCCTCTCCCTAACATTAGCATGTATAGGTTATCAGTGGTGGAAAATGAGGAAATCAAGAATCAGGTAATGAAACTTTTGGAAAAGGGAGTTATTTGTCTTAGTACATCTCTTGTTGGTTTGCCTATCATTCTAGTGCCAAAGAAAGATGGCACATTGCAAATGTGTGTTGATTTCCTTGCTTTGAAAAAAATTACTATTAAGAATCATTACCCTCTTCGTCATATTGATTATTTTCTATATCAATTAAGAAATTCTATCTATTTCACTAAGTTAGACATGAAAAGTGGTTATCATCAAGTTAGTATTAATGATGGTGATATTTGGAAAACTGCTTTTAAGATAAAATAGGGATTGTTTGAGTGGCTTTTCATGCCTTTTGGGTTGTGCAATGCACCAAATACATTCATGTGATTGATTAATGATGTTTTTAGGCCATTCCTTGATGAATTTTTTATAGACTTAGATGATATTTTGATCTTCAGTCATTCTTGGGAAGATCATGTGATGCATATTAGGAAAGTCATGGATGAATTAAAAAGAGAGAAAATTTACTTGAAATTGTCTAAATGTGAATTTGGCAAGACCTCTTTGGTTTACTTGGGTTATATTGTAGGACATGGTGAATTGAAAATTGATCTTGCAAAGGTGGAGGTTATAGTTAAATGGCCTAAACCCAATAATGTAACTGAGGTTAGAAGCTTTCTTAGTGTAGTACAATATTGGAGAAAATTCATTGCTAATTTCTCATGTATTGCATCACCCTTGCATTCTTTGACTAGTACAAAATAGGTTTCTTAGTGGGGAGGAAAGGAGCAAAAATCCTTCAACACTTTGAAGACAAAGATTAGTACTGCTCCTATTTTGGCACTCCCTGATTTGCAGTAGCCATTTGAGATTGAGACAAATGCAAGTGATTATGCTATGGGTGTTATTATGATGTAGGGAAAGAAACTGGTATGCTATCATTCTAAGACCTTCAAAAGTGTGGTAAGAAACTATCTAATTTATGATAAGGAAATATATGCATTGGTTCAAAGTGTAAAGAAATGGAAACATTACTTGATGGGCAAGGAGATAGTGATACATGCAAATCAGTAGCCCCTCCAGTGTCTTCAGTCATACGCCAAGCTAAAATAGTCTAGGCATTTTCATTGGATGGGTTTCTTACAGTATTTTCATCTTGTTATCAGGTATAAGAAATGTATTTAGAATAATGTTGTTGATATGCTTTCTAGGCCTCTTATGGTAGTTGCATCAATTCTTTTATAACATAGTTCTTTGACTTATGAAAGTTATAAAGAATAGTATGATGATGATGTTGACTTTAAGAATGTGTACAAAGACTTGATGAGTGGTAAATAGGTAGAAGAGTCAGACTATCATGTGCATAATGGACTTTTATATCATTTGGGTAAACTTTGAATTCCTCAAAATGAAAGGGTGCACATGATTTGGGAAGCACATACTTCTCTTATTTTTGGTCATTTTGCAGTTGGTAAAATGGTTGCACATTTGAGAATGTATTTTTATTGGCCCCATATATAGTAAAATGTTACCAAATATATCAAGGGGTGTGTTCTTTATGCCATAATCAAACCTAGTAACATGAAACTGAGACTTTACACTCCCTTACCTATTCCTACTTGTCCATGGGAAATTATTTTCATGGATTTTGTAGGAGTTTAGCCTATGTCATGGAGGAAACATGATTACTTGTATGTGGTAGTGGATAAATTTATCAAGATGTGAATTTTTATTCTTTACACTAAATAAATTATAGGGAAAGGTACATCACACTTGATCTTTCATCATGTATGGGTTCATTTTAGTTTTCCCACTTCTATTATTTCTGATCAAGATTCTTGATTTCTTGGGGAATATTGGTAAACACCATGGTAATTGATGGACACTAAGTTGAATAAGAGCACTACATTTCATCCATAAACCAATGGGTAGACAAAGGTTGTAAACTTCACAATGGTACATTTGCTTAGGGGTTATTGTAGTAAACATCCCAAGTTGTGGGATGAGAATTTATGATATATACAACATGCTTATAACCATGCACTTCATTCTTCTACTATGAAATCTCCTTTTGAGGTTTGTTATGGATATTTGCCTAAATCTCCTCTAGATGTTTGTTATGGATAAGATTCAACTGCTAATGAATGTAAAGATTCTATTAAATCTAAGAAGTTCACTAAAAATATCCATCAAGTACATCAGACTATTTGAGATCAGTTGGAGCAAAGTTAGGCAAAGTAAAAATCAAGACATGATAAACATCATGTTGATCACTAGTTTGTTGTAGGTGATTTAGTATGGCTTCGCATCAGTAAGGAAAGATTGATAGGTGAAGGTAAAAAGTTGAAAAAAATATAGTATGATCCTTTTCAGATCATGAAAAAGATTGGTAAAAATTCTTTCCAATTGGATTTGCCATCTTATATGCAAATTTATTCAATTGTGAATGTGTAAAATCTAAAATTTTATGAGCCACAAATGATTCTAGATCATGATGAGATTGTATCCATTACTTATGTTGATGATTTTACTCCTAAGTATCTAATAGAATTGCAGGAAGATACGATACTTGACAAAAAAATTTGAACATAATGAAGGGGAAATGTTGAGTATCTTCTTGTTGGTATCAAAGAGATGTACCCAAACAAGGCTAAATGAATGGAACATAGAAAAGTGAGGGAGCAATACCCTCACCTCTTTACCAATTAATCAAATTTTAGAGGTTCAAAAGCTCCTAGTGGGGAGGATTGATCTAGGAGGATCTATATATCACTCAAAAAATGAAATCTTCAAATTATAGGTTTATCATTTCCATGGTGAAGGGATCATCAAGAGATTTTTGATGCATTTTTTGGTTTGAAAAATGGATATCATATGCATGAGTTATGGCCCCTGAAAGATTGTTTTGATCAAATTTTGAAAGTTCGGTTTTGTTAACAAGTGATGAGAGGTCAATAATCAACAAATGTTGACAAGTGGTGAATGGAGATCAAACCAAATGGTGGGTCATCAAGCCACCATGTGGATTTCCACTATTCAATATGATCTAATTTTATATTGTAATTAAATTTCATGCCAAGCCCCTCAAAATTACAGACCCTTTTTCCATGTGACATCCATACTCTACATGTTTCATGTCACGTTTCATTCAAACATTCCACAGGTTTTCCACATAATTCCCATGGTACCCATACACTTTACCCACCACATGCCATATACCTCCACAAACCCATGAAATTCATTCCATATGCCAAATACATGGCATATTAAACCCATAATTTGGTGGTATTTTAAAACCAACATACATATCCATTTCCCAAATGTGGGATAAAGGATTTACACTGACCACCAAAATTGATGGAAGGGATTTAAACCATACAACCATGGGATAAAAGGATAAGGAACCTACCATTGCACCATAGAGCTCAAGCACTATAAATTGAGCTCAAAATTGTATTTGAATCCATCTTTTGGTCGTGGAGATTAATTCTAAGGCATGTAAAGAGTGTAGAGAGATTTGGAGATTATTTGAAGGCCTCAAACAAAATATTATTGTTTTGAGAGAATCTATGGGATAGATTTAAAGGATGTAAGATGATTTTTGAAGACTTATTATTGTAAAGTGATTTTTTCTATAATTAATAAGGAGTGATCCCCCATTAGAGCAAATCCAGAGATGTAGGCTATATAGTAGAACATCATTATCAAATCGTGTGGTATTTTCTATCAAATTGGTATCTTATTTTATTACACTCTTGATTTTTGTCTATTTTAGATATTTAAAAAGTAATTTTAATTATATAATCATTTAAAATGTCAATTTTAAGTAAATCATTATATTAAGGTTTTGATCCATTGTAAGTGTGTTTTTTGTTACTACAACACTTGTTTGATTATGATTACAGATCAATCATCCTGATGAACCAAAGTTTTTTCATCATCTAATTCAAAAACCAATCACCAAGAACCCAAGGGATTTCATCCTTGAATCCTAGAGTTGAAGCACAAGTGAAACAAACCTATATAAAAATTGGTTGTAATGGTAAAAAGATCCTTCCAAAATGAAAGCATAGCATATTAATACACAAGAGTGCCTAATATGGGCACAAAAATCCAAACTCCTTGCTTTGGGGGTGACGACATGAATTATAAAAAATAACTAGTTACCATCTTTATCCACTTGCCATAATTGACTTAGATTCTAACTTTTTCCTCTTTTATTTCTACTACAAAACTTTCTAAATTTGACCTACTTATCTTGAGGATAAAAATTCAAGAATAAAATAGCAAGTTTCCTTAAAACCCCATCATTATCCTCTCCTAGAAAGCCACACCCCAATTGGTATGTTTCCTTATAAACTCATCATTATCTTCTGTATAAAATCATGCCCCACTTGTGCAATAAAATATTTAATATTTACTTTCTCCTGAAAATAATACATCCTTAATTTACGAGATAATAATTAACATATTAAAGAAAATATTTTCCCTAATGAATGTTTCTCCATGTGTCACTGTGATTCATTTGTAACTCCTTATTAATGCTCTAGTCAAAGATGCTCCCCACAATGGACTTCCATGCCCCTCTTAGGATATTTACTCAATAGTAATAATATTTTAGTAATTATTGGCCCCCTTTTTACCCAAAATATGAGCTAAACAATATCCTATGCCCACATAATAAATTAAATTAATTTTCCTAATTCTGGAGATATTTTGGAATGGGCATTTTTCCTACAAAACCAATTCAATTAAAAAGGGGGCATGACATAGGGTTTTCAAGCATAAAATTCTAAACTTGAAGAATTAAACAATTTTCTTAGAAAAAATAAATGTTGCACATCATTTTCCTTGGTCATACAATATGTGTGGTCCCATCGAGCATGTCATTATGTATCAGGTGTTTGAAGAGTACACAAATGTTGATTATTTTTTTGTTAGTCAAAATGATAAAAATATATACATAAAAATACACTATAACAGAACTCTCTTGCATGAGAACTAGGGGGAATAGTATAATGAGAAATATCAAAAAATAGAGATAAAAACAACATAAGTATTTTACCTCTTCTATCGAATTTGATGTCTACTTATTGGAATAAAGATGTATGTGCTCAGTCTATGACATTAGAGACTCTTTTTAATGCTTCTCCATGGTGGTATCACTTTTCCAATGGTCACTTGTGGCTTTGATTTACTACTGGCTTGGCTTGGTGTAAAGCTTGGCATAAAATGGGAATTACAACACTACTCTCAATGGCTTATTGAAGGCATTGTTGCATAATAACCTTGCACACAAAATTTTGTTGGCATATTATATGGGAACTTGTAATTATATCTCTAAGAACTAACTCTAACCCTAGGGAGATAAGGTTAAATTCTAACCTTGGTTGAGCCTAAAATAACTTAAGTTGAGTCAAGCTAACTCTGGGTTGCGTCAAAGCACTCATGAAATATTGACACCTTAGTTTTAGATATTTATGAGCCATGAAAACTCACTTTAGATATTTATGAGGTTGTGACTCACATTTTTGGAATATTTAGGAATTAATAAATCACTTTATTAGCTCTTTTGATATTTGACTTCATATTTGGCAAAAAAAATCCTTTTTTGATAAATGAAATTCACTAATTCAACTTGGAATTTTTACTTAGGAAATTTAATTAAGATTTACAATGTAATTAATCTTAGTTATTTTAGGTTTTGGAAATTATTGCACATGTTTAAAATTAATAGCTTGACAAGCCAATAATGTCAAATTACTAGGTCATAATTTTTCTAGGGTTGAGATTGAACTAGGTTATTGGTGCATATAGGGTAATACCTCAAATAATAAAGCCTTTCCAAGCCAAAATTTTAAATAATTAAATATCTTATGTGGATGAATTTAGGAATTTAGGTGACTTTTAGGTTTAAATTACATCATGTGTTATAAATTGAACTAAATCTCAGTTTAGACATGAAAGTGGCCAAAATTGAGTGTCTAAAAATTATAGTAAAGGCATTGGAACGGATGATAGAGTTGATAGTTTCCCTTACACATAATCTACTACATTTTCTATTTGTTGTGCCCTAACACACACACCCAATTTTAAAAAATTCAAATGGGACCCCATTATTATTTAAAATCTTTATTTAGGGTCTTATAAACCTTAATAATCTATTATATTAATTTGTTTATGCAAAATTCTAAGGTTATATTCAAAATTCTAAAGTTATAAGAGTTCTAACTATGAAAATTAAAACTTAAATGAATATTTTGAGTCATTTTTAATGTTAGGTTTTCATATTTCCCTTTGAAAATTAACACTTTGATTTATGGACTAGTGAGACTAATGTTTTCATTTTAGTGTTCCTATGTTTTCTTTCAAATGATGTAGTATTATCGATAAAGACTTGATAATCATTCATGATTAGGACCTACCCCTATTACTCAAAATATGGATGGGTGGCAATACCACCTTACTGAGAGCCTTTGACTGTGAGTTACGAGACATAGATAGGTAGTGTTACCACATTACATGAAACCTTTCGTGCTTAAAATAAAATGCTAAGTGATTTAAGTCTCTGAGCCTTGAGATCACACCATGTGACACTTCTTTATTACATGGTTACTTGAAAGCTTTTAAATTAAAAAAATTCTAATGGTTCTAAGCATCTAAGTTCTCAGGGTTTGACACATGGCATATTCTATTAAATCTAAAACAACCAAAGGATTAACATAGTTTAATGGTTTTGAATTCCTGTAGTTTAATGGCTTAGAGATTATGATTTTTGTGTATTCAACACTTGGCACATTTTTGTTCACCTAGAACCATAGAGGGATTAATTCAAATTCGATCATTTAGATGTCCATTGGATCAGAGTCACTGTGCCTTCAAGGCCCTGATATCACACCACATGTCAAAATCCCATTATAAAAAAAAATTAAATTGACATGAATAATCCAAAAGTCTCAAGCACATGTGTTCCTATATCGATGATTCCTTTCAATATCGAGGTTAACCCACATGACACAATCATATTAACTCATAGCCTTGGAGTATATAAATCAAATATTAAAATATAAAGGCCCAAGTGAACAAAAATTAGACAAGTGTCACAATCTAGGAGATGTAAGATCAAAGTACACATAAATGAGTTTGATAAAAAGGAAGAGAAGTGGGTAAGTGAGAATTTTATAGGTGTTTATAAAATTATGACTAGAAACATAAATTTAACAAATAGTTTCCATTTGAAAAACAAGTAAACCTACCAAAGCTAACTGGTACATTCAAATTAAAATGGGAACAAAATAAAAAGGCAATTATTTGCATTGATGACACATGAATGAATCTAAGACTCAAAGTTTTAGATCATACATGAAAAATATAGTTCAAAGATAGTCATTTTTCCATCAATATATCATTCTAAATTTTCAACTCTGAGCCCTTGAGTGTCCCAAGAGCCATATCATTTCTAATCAACTTGTAAAAATAAACTAGATGATTTGTAGAGGAAACTATGTAGTTTAGATTAAAAAAATGACCTCCTCTTCAGAATAAGTGTATGTTCAAGCCCCCTTAATGTACTCTTATGTGGGAAGCATAAAATGCATGGACACAATGTTTGATGAAAGTTACCTAAAATTCAAGTTCATCCACTATTTGGTACTAGAGAATGTTGGAGTGTATGGTAACCTACTCTATGCAAGACCAATTGTCTCATAGTGAGTAACAATATATCGACAACTTGTTTCCCATCAAAACACATCTCCATCTAGTAGTGGTAAAATAAAAGGTAATTCCTTGCGTAAACCTACTTAGAGGTATTTTTTTCACCTTAGAAAAATCAAAATTGTAACTACAATTATTTATGGAAAGATTTTTGAAAGCTAACTCATATTTATATGGCCTAATATCACCTAACCAAGTCTCAACCAATGTTTGTCTCAATCATAACACAATATATGGAAAACTATAACAATTGATGGTTAAGAGCTAGAGACTAAATCCCAAGGAGGCATTTCCTCCAATTACATTATCAAATTCAGACTTGGGATTGGGATAGCTATAGCCCTCCTAGATAGACTATATGGTTTTGAAAGAATAAATTATGTAAAAGTGTAATGGGTCCCTTTGTCAAACATTATTCTAACTTTAAACAAGTTATTTGCCTTGGTGGAATCCATAAGTGTAAGATTGAAAACACAAATGTTTTATCCTGAATAAAGACCAGTTGATGGGAATTTTTATATGATGTCATATTTGTTGGATGCAATCCTAATCACATTTCATAGGACACATGGGGAGATATGGCAATCCTCAATATAATATTTAGGTAATAGAATATGTGAAGATTACTTTTTCATGTTTATAATCATATTCAAAAATGAAATTCAAAGGATATGTGATAAACTCTATCCTCAAGTATATCAAATGATCTAAGACAACTAAATGCCTAGGTTGTTTGAAAACCTAACAATAAACATTGGTAAAATGGGGGATTATTATTACCCTAAATACACAATCATTAGAATTATAGGGAAAAAAATAGCTCCTTATTTTCTTCCATATCATGTCCTAGATAAAATTATAGAACATGATGTGGATTTTCAACTCTAAAATAACACTGATGAAGAACCTAGCCTTAAGCATCATGCTTAATATTATAAAACTACTTTGAGTATTGGAAAAATTCAATTCATGGTTAGGCCACATTTTATCCATGTTGGGAAATTTAGATCTCACTAAAATGTAAAGGTTCCCTAATTTAGGGAATGGGACCCTAGGAAGAAAATTAGGACATATATCAAGCACCTAAAGGTAAATAAAAAGGTGAACATTACATATGGTCACCAGGAATATAATCATGGTGTTATTTTTATGAATGCATCATATGATACTGAGGTATAGACTAAGATTAAAGATAGACAAATGTCTATGATGTTTTCTCATGATCTTTAGTACAATATTGAGATGACTGAAGAATGAGCTAAGGAGATGGAACAACAAGAATAGAGATCATGGAGCCATTAGTGGCCTTCAACTTAGCCATAATATTCAAAAGGGCAAGACCAACCTCCCTTTCCTACATGAAAATAAATAAATTTATAATAAGGAGAGTCTAACAGCCAGAGGGAGTCTAATCCCCAAATAAGGAGGGGAATTCTAAGAGTCCACCCCTACCCTTAGTTTCCCCATACATCTCCATATACTACTACTATAGTTTTGGAAACAACCACTACAAAAGATAAAACTATAGCTCCTCCAAACTAATAGAATAACACATTTTTTATGACATATTTATCACCACATACAATAGTCATCGAGGTTAGTCTTCCCAAGTTTTTATAAGATAATTTCTTATCTATTTCAGTTGATCCTTATTCTTATCAAACACTTATTGTAAGTCCACCTACATCTACTACCATTAATTAGGAATAATATCCTTAAGCACTCCCTACCATACTATCCCTTTATCCATTCACCCTTCCTCCCACCACTTTTATCCTACCAAACATTCCTTCACCACCATCTATAGTGATTATTTTTACCACTACAGCTCCATTCATTTTAACATATCCCTCACCTTCCACTCCCCTTGTGGTCACTTACCATATGAAATTTAAGGGTCCTTCCACCTCCTCCAAGGAAAAATAATTAGAAGAAATGCCATATTTTGGTCTCCCTACCTTAGAAGAATCCTTTGATAAGGAGGAAGTAGAAGAAGAGGAGCATAAAAAGGTAATATCTTTAAATTAATATTCAACTCATGAAGGTGAAGAATGTATAGAAAAAATAAATGGGTCAATACCTATAAAAGTGAAGAGGCATCCCTAGATTATGAGGAAGTAGAGCTGAAAAAGGCTAAAGTTATGAGATTTTAAGGCCTATAAGAAGAAGAAACTTTACCTAGCACTTTGGACTAGAAAATCATCATAAAAGTGAAAAGATAAAATGTAAATGAGGTAGTCTCTTCTCTTTTTCCTCTATTATTAGTGTAGATATTCTAGCTACAGATTTGCTTCCAGTTATTCCAAATATTGTTTTGCCTATTTTTATTGACTATCCCATTCTTTCAACTTAAAATAAAATAAAGGTTCCAAGGAAAGGATTTCATTTTTAGAGTAGGGTTACAGTTTATATTTACAATCATAGATGATCACCAAGCCTTAAGAAACATTTAGCTCAACTAGAGCTACCTATGCCATATTCTTCACCCATATAGTCACCCACTATGACTATTGATAAAACACTAAGCTTGACCAGGTATGTCACTAAAGTCAGTCCATTGAGAGGACTTTAACCATGGGAGATAATTATCTATCCACCTCTGCAATTACCAATAAAAATAAGTTCATCATTAGAACCAATAGTAATAACACTTCCTTTCACATCTAAAAATACAATCATAGAATATGTAGAAATAAATGAAATTGTCATTCTCCATTGGGAAAAAGAGATGCAAAATACAAGGGATGAGAGACATAACCTAATTATCACAGATTTACCTATAGTATTTACCCGATTTGACAAAAATATTGGAACCATACAGAAGGTGAGGAAGAGGAAGAAATTGAATTTGGATACAAAGGAAGAAATGGAATTTGAACAAAGAGAAAATATGTTTCCCTTGGAAAAGAAAGATAAAAATTATCCAAAGGATCCTAATGAATATAATGAAGACTTCTATGCTTTAATGGATTCAACTGGTGAAGCTATGAAATAAATATACAAAATCAAAGAGGAGGCATAATAGATATTTTTGTAGAGATATAATATATATGTACATTGGGTTATATTTGATGATGTGAAGAGTTCAACCACTAATATGTACAACATTTTTCATAATATCCATGTTGCTAGAGCATGAATCCAATCAAACATAACATAAGTGATTAAACTTTGGCACAAATTGAAAGAGTTAGAAAAAAGTTTGAATTTCTTGGTCCAGTGCTATAGAACAAATGCCTTTAATCAATTTAAATTAATGTCCAACATGGATTCATCAAGGTGCCTCAATTATTTAATTACAAAATATATGGTTCCCTCAATTGGCATACAAATATGAAGACTCTATTTGGACATTTTATAAATCATGACAGTGAGGCCTTGGAAATTTTGAAAGAAACTCTAAGGTTCACTAATTTGATTACTCCTATAAGTGAATTAATCAATAGGCCAAATATTTAAATCCTTTTCTAATTAGTTACAAAAAAATTTCAAGGAGGAAGTTGAAGATGCAATATATAGGACCAATGATGAAATTTTTCAATTGGAAAATATTGTCAAAGATAGGGTAACAAGAGTTGAGGCTCTTGGAGTAGAGTTTAAGATCTTGGAATTCAAACAAACAAGTTTGATGTCTAAGGTAATCAAACTCTTAAAACTTTCCTTTCTCAATTTTTACATCATTAATAAGAATTTCAAAACAACACACATGTTATTTGAAGAACTTAGGGCAAAAGAAACAAATTTAGGGTCAATTCCAAACATGCACCCAACTGTTAGTGTTACCACATCATCTTAAGGTTCCTAATTTTTTAGAATTTGTAACCATGAAAAATCCAATAGGCCCATTTTTTATCCTTGATGTTGTATAAGACAATATTCATGGGTACTATTCTTAAGTTATTATTCATTGATGAGGTGGTAGACACTATTCATCTTGTTGATGTGTCATAACACTATATTTGAGTGATTAGGTGGCATGTGTCAAATTTTTCATGTGGGTCAAGAAAATAATGGTAAAAAAAGACAAACCTAACCCTTTTATAAGTTTATGCAAGTGGGTAGGCATGATTCACTATTTCAGATTGGCATCCTAATTTTCCTTTAAACTTTGCTTGAAGTAGGTGCCAACTTTCTAATGATGCTTGTGATTGGTCAAATATGACCTCATAAAGCATGTGGAATGGGTTTTCCTAGGGTATAACTTGTCTCTTATCATGATTTCCATCCATGTTAATGGGTGGCACCCTTTTGGGCCCCATCTTTTTAGTTTCCTCTATGCAATTTATATATATGATTGCATTCATGCTTAGATTAGGGAGGCTAGGCTAGAAATAGAAGAGTGTTTATCTTGGAATAAGATCTATAAATCCTCATTGGCATGTTTTAAATCCAAGGATTTTTTAATGTGAGAGAAGCTTTTTGAAGCTTTGTATGTGAGGAAGAATTAATGAGAAATTGTTAGAGAGTATATTCATTAAGCATTATGTGATATGCTTTGTGAGAGTTGATTTTATTAAAACATTTATGTTATTTGTGAGAGAGTGAGAGGTATATGGATTTTTGAATCCATAAAATAATTGGATCCCACATCAACTAGTATCAGATCAAGTTCAAATCCTTCTAGGAGGAGAAGATGTTAGAGTGAGTGTTTGTTTTATTTTTTAGGTGTGAAGATGGCACATAAGTATGGAGCAAAAGACATGGTGAATATCTTTAAGAATATCCAATACCAATTTGATATGATGATGGATCATATGCAAGAGGAAAGGAGGCAAGGATTTGGCATAGTAATGAAGAAGAGGGTGAAGTGGCCTGTGAAGCTACTTATTCAGAGAAGAAAGAGGCAAGAGATGAGAATTACCTTAAGGAGAGAAGAGGAGAATTTTAAAAAAAAAGTTTTTTTAGATGGACCATTGGTGGCCCATACTTAGATTTAAGAGTATGAGGATCATGCAAGAATTGAAGAGGAAGAAGGTATCCAAGAATAGATGCATGTGGAAGAATTTTGCAACCATGTAGAGTTGCATGTGGAGGAGGATTTCAGCCTTGTAGAGTTGAAGGGGAATGAGGAAGGAAAAAATGTAGAGTTACATGAGAGTGAATATTTAAGACAATGAGGGTTTTAAGTTTATTGTGAATAAACTTTAGAGGTGGTGGATGTGCAAGTGAGTGCACATTAGGATAATGTGGAGGATATTTTTGTTGTCATGAGGGAGAAGCTGCAAATGGTAATGAATGATATTATGGATTTTTATGGTATGGAAGATCCAAAATTTGGTTGGATGATTAGTAAATAATTCTAAGTGGGATTTTAGTGGAGGTGGATGGTGTGTGGTGGGCTAGAGTTCACAAAGGATGATGAGATGTAAGATAGATCATCTTAGAGGAGGAGGATGGTTTATGATGGTGGGGTTCAACCCACATATGTGTTGATTGAGATATGGATATGGTTTTTATGGAGAAGGACGGTTTGTGGTGGGTGTGATCCCATGAGGAAAAGAGGTGGAAGACCAGTAGGTAGAAGCTAAAAGGGGAGGAGGAAAAAGAAGGAAAACTTGGTGTGTTGGAAGGAGATGTTATGGCCATCAACCTCTATGACCAAAAGAGTGGTTTTACCACTTACCCCATCTATGTGATCAAGATATCTCATTATCTACATTGGTTGTTTATTGCAATAACATTAATGGGTTTGTGCAATCTTTTATCACCCAAAAATCGAGTGTTGTATTCATGTGTTCATGTGCTTGTGTATTCATGTGTTCATGTGATTGTGTATTCATGTGTTCATGTGTTTGTGTGTGTGTGAATAAAAATATTGGAGATCAATCAGAACAAGTCACAAGAGATGAGTTTTTTTCAACCAAAGGAGAATGATGTGATAGAAAACACTATTCATATGCACTATTCCTAAGTTACTATTCATTGATGAGGTGGTAGACACTATTCATCCTAGTGAGGTGTCACAATATTATTTTTGAGTGCTTAGGTGGCATGGGTCAAATTTGTCATGTGGGACAAGAAAATAATGGTCAAAAAAGAAAAACCCACTCTTTTTGGAAGTTTATGTAAGTGGGGAAACAAGATTCACTATTTTACATTATCATCATGTTTTTCCATTTATCCTTGCTTGAAGGTGGAATCAACTTTACAAAGATGCTTGTTCTTGGTCAAATATGACCCCATGAAACATGTGGCATGGTTTTTATTGGGTTATACCTTACATTTTGTCATGATTCCCCTCCATGTGAATGGGTGGCACCATTTTGGGCCCCTTTTTTAATTTTCCTCTATGCAATTTCTATATATGATTGTATTCATGCTTAGCTTAGGGAGGATAGGCTAGAAATATAAGAGTGGTGAGATTGAAAGAAGACCTATAGATCCTCCTTGGCATGGTTTGAATCCAAGCATTTTGTAATGTGAGATAATCTTGTTGAAGTTTTGTATGTGAGGATGAATTAATGAGAAATTGTGTGAGAGTTTATTGTTTAAGCATTGTGTGATATGTGTTGTGATACTTGAGTTTATTGAAATGTGTATGTGATTTGTGAGAGAGTGAGAGGTATATGGATTTTTGAATCCATCATGTGATTGGAGGCCACATCAATCCCACAAGGAACAATAGTGGCTACTTTAGTTCCTCTAGCTATCACTCCATCATCTTCTTTTTCTATTGGTTCCACATTAGCACCTTAATAAATATAAATTTACTTGCATGTTTGTGTTAAGTTATAAATTTGGTTCTTATTTTATGTTTCATGTATATATTATATTTTTAGATGTGAAATTCTACTTTAAACTAACTATTTTACATGCATCTTTTGCATGATAGTTGGATGCAATTTTTTTTTGTAAATATATTTTTAGACTTCCATTGAGAGATGAAGCCTTACCCATCCCAAGATATTTATACTTGTATCCTCCTAGTCCCAAAGGGAGGATAATTTTGACTATTAATATTAATAATTTTTTTGATAGTTTATGTAATTTTAGTCTTGATGTGCAAAATCTGATTCTTCTCCAAAAAACTTGTGGATTCAGTAAGAAATTCTATCATTCTAATTTATTAGTATTTTGGTTGTATATGAGTTATATATTTTATATACAATAATTCATAGTAAGCTATATCTTATCTGAATACATTTTTCATGTAAATAATAATCCCCCTTGTGGATGTGCTATTGCAGTCTAACAAATGTGGCAAACTTTGATTTCGTGTGTTTAAGTATGTTCTATTTTGGTTACATTTGACTCCTAAATATGTTTTATTATTGGTTTTATATAATAGCCTACAAAAAATATTGGTCTATGATTCTTTGTCCAGCCTATAGTTCAAATTTTAGTCTTGAAAAGTTTCATCCAGTGTGATCCACAAGCCTCCTTTCCTACCCTACCTTTCCCTCCTTTTGATTTTATTTTTAAGTCCTACCCAACTTAGTCTAGAACCATCATCTATCCACCCATATAATATATATTTAGATTCATCTATAGCTGACCCATCTATGTTAAAAAATCTACCTCACTCATTGCATTTCAACCAACAGGTTGTTTACAAAACCCAATACCATGTAGCTCATTCTTTAGAGTGAATAATTTTTCATCGATCCTAAAATGTTAGAGGCTATCTTGTAAAAAACATTATGGTGTGCATAAAACCCACGTAAATATGTAATTAATTTGGTGCTAAAAGGAGGGATTGAATCTCTACCTCTATTTTGTTTGAAAATAATCACTTGAGTTGCAATGGAAGCACCCCAAAAAGATTATCAACGTCAACCTTAGACACTAAATTACTATTCCCACCTTTGGAAATCCATATAAAATTTAGTTCTGATAAATGAGTTAGGAGATAAACTCATTCTCAATCATTCTCTCTAGGTATACAACCCTATCTTCTTTTACTCCTAATGGCCCATCCTTAGCCTTAGCCATAGCTTCAAATCCAAGCTCTAATTTAGGCTCCACACTATTTTTACATAGTTTGGCTAGGTCACTAGTGCAAGTGTTGTTTATCAAGACTTTTAAAGCATGAGGAGAGATCCAAATGAGCACCTTTAATTATAGATTCAAGAATATGTATAAAAGACTTGAGACTTACACCCCAATGAGGCATTATCCCTAGAGATGTATAAAGATGTTATGGACCCTGTGATTATTATCTTTATGCATAAAGCTATTGGTGTTGATACATTGACTCTAGCTTATGCCAAATCTATTAATATAGATAAACAATTAAACTCTCAAATGCACTCTTTATCCCTACTTGGTCTTGGCCTTATTTTTCTAGATTTCAATCCAATTCCAAATACAAATCATAATACTATGGCCCAAAACTAGAACTAGGTGTATAATCAGTTATCTTTAACCTAGGATCTACCCAATCATCATCCCACCTTCCTAAATAATTTCTCACCTCACCATCAAAACATGAATCAGTCATTGATACTAGTTAATGTTATTATAGCATAGGGTACAAATTATGATTCTAAAAAAATATATTTGGAATCAATCTAGAGGATGGTCTATAAATTGAGAAATGAGTTTTTAAACATGTAGAAATGCATAGGTAACACTGGAAGATAAAATAACAATCGTAGATTTAAATTTCAGAGGTATGGCAAACCTTTTAAAAGGTCTTGGAACAATATCAAATAACATCCACCTAACATGATATCAAAGATCAAAATCATTGAAGCAACCCTTCAAAATTAGTGCCATGTTCATAATAATAAACAAGATTATGAGCTTGACTGCATTAAATTATGTATAGCCTTCAAAACCTTTTAGAAACATATGGATAAGCAAGAAGGCTTTGAACATCTAACATAAATTAATTCTTCTACTAATCCTAGACATTTTAGTATAGAAATGTTCTTTGAGATCTATGATCTCCCATTTATAGAAGAGGATTATAATGAACAAGAGGATATATGGACAATATCCATGCATTATAGTAATTCTAGAGTAAAAATTACAATCTATGGATCAAGAAACATGTTACCATGAAAATGCCTCTAAATAATAATGATACCACTCATCTAGATTTTTTAACCAACAATAATTCACCTCCCTTAGGAGATACGAATAGTTGTAGAGGGCATAACCACAAAATAGGGTTAGGTATAACATTATTGAAGACATGAAGAATGTCAATGCCAATATCAACCTGTATGAACTAGCTTAGATCATCAAACCAAGAGATTTTTCTTTCAAATCCCTAATTGAAATATCATTTACATAGGATAAATACAAATCTACACATGAAAATATGATGGTATTTAATGACAAATATGAAATACCATTATTTATACTAATTATCTGAATGTTCGGAAAGAATGTGCACAACTACTTAGTTGACCCAGATGCCTCAACCAATTTGATGTCAATATTTATGTGAAAAAAACTAGGTTTAACTATGAATATGTCAAAGAGGGTGGTGTTACAATTGGAAAAGTCATTTATCCCATGTGTTGGAGAATTAACAAGCATACATAATTAGTTGGCATCTGATCCATGTGTGCAATTGAGAATCAACATCTTGGTCACTAACATTTTGAAAGATTATGGTCTATTATCGAGCTAAAATTGGTATAAGACACTCAATAGGTACATGTCCACTGAATTTTCACAAATGTGGTTTCCCTATAAGGGATTGGAAAAATAGATTCAAGTGGATAGAGAAACAAATATGAAACACCTAATTATTGAGTATAACACCATTAAAGAGAAAGTGGACTTCATGTCTTCACATGCATGAGTTTATAAATTCAAGACCAAGCAAGAGATGCATGACTAAGAATTTTAAGTTCCATCTTAGTTATAGACTCTCCATTTTGATGAAACTAGATCCAAACAAAATTATAGTGTGGGCATATCCCTGATAAATCTAGATTGTAATAAATACCTTACTAGTTATAGTTTTTAGTTCCCTTGAACTAATAGCATCATAGTAGAGTATGAATATTTGATCTTCATCTTACATTTTTCACTCAAGAATAATGTTAAAAAACTATAAATCTTTGGTTATTTTGAACTAGTGTTCAATCAGATTAGGAAAAAGTATCAATGTAAACTCGCCTACTTAAATAAGTATAAACATCAAGCATGGGACTTAATTGATTCTCTTGAAGCATTTAACATCAAATCCATCGCTAGAGAGTTAAAATAGATAACCAAATTTATAGTTACTAAAGTTGATAATTTAGAACCACTTCAAGAGTTCAAGACACATAAGTTCTTAGTGGAGCTAGTTCTGTGTTCCTTCATCTGGGTAGATAACATGGACCACTTCCAAGTGTTTGACAATGACCAATGAATCATCCAATTCATGAACATCTCTAGAGCTTCTAAATCTTATAAAATAGATGATAAATATGTCAAAACCATGCATGGTGAAGACCTAGGAGAAGACATAATTTTATAATTGAAGGATAACCACATCCCTCTAGGCATGGTCTCCTTATAATGAGATTTTGATCTAGACCCCCAAGGTCAGAAGCATAAACCATTAAGAGAAAAAAATAGATTTTGTGAAAGAAAATATTGGTAATGAACAATACCCTCAGTAGGTGAATGTAGTTTTGAGTTACACTCAAATTGATAACTAGAAGTTAAAAGACTTATTGGTAGAATATAAAGATGTAATAGCCTAGACATATGAAGACTTGAAAGTCTTCAATCCTAGAGTCATTACACATACTATCCTATTGAATAGATCATAAACATTTTAGGGAAAGATAATAGATAGGTGATCCAATTATATAACCTATAATTAAAATGTAAGTAAATAATATATTGGAGACCAAATTTGTCTTCCAAATTAGGCACTCTACATAGGTAGCCAATTTGGTACTAGTCAAGAAAAAGAGTAGAGAAATTAGACTCCATGTCAATTTCAAGAACTTGAATAGAGAATCAAATAAAATTACCTCATGACTTCATTGGATGTGGTAATTCAATTATTGAGTGGATTAGATATTATGTCCTTGAATAGATTCTCTAGTTATAATCATGTATTAGTAAAGGCAAAGTATCGAATGAATACTACCTTCAACACAAAATAGTGAATTTTTACATATAAGAGGATGTCATTTGGACTAATTAATGTAAGAGATACATTATAAAGGGACATGAACTTTAATTTTTAGGGCTTGGTTGGAAAGTGCATCATCATATATACAGATGACCTCACTATGTTCTCCAAAGATATAACTAATCATGTGGACCATCTCTGAAAGGTGTTTGATAGATACAAAAGGTATGAAATGTTACTTAATCTGAATAAAATCATATTTCAAGTTACCAAAGGGAATTTATAAGGTCATTTCATCACCAAATATGGAATCTCAATTGATTTACATCACATTTAGGACATATCCAAATTAACACCTCCAAGTAACAAGAAAGAGATGAAGTCCTTTGGTAAGATTAATTTTGTGTGAAATTTCATTTTTGGATTTACAAAGATCATCAAAACATTAAATGTTATATTGAATAAACATGATAAGATATAATGGATGATATAATCTTGAAGACCTTTCCAAGACATCAAGACTATAATTACCCAAGCCCTAGTTCTAGTTAATCTATACTTCAATAAAGACTTTTATCTTTATTATTTCCCTTCATAACATACTATAGCTGCTAAACTGACTTAAAAGGTAGAAGATAATAAAAATACTATTTCCTTCATGAGTACCAATCTAAAGTATGTAGAGTTGAAATACTATATAATAGATAAGTATGTTAGAGTATCTTATTACTCATGCTTGCTAGGCTCTAGGTATCTTTGTTTACCTAGTTTTGTCCTATGTGGGGGTTTGTCCCACATTGGCTAGTTTATCTTTCATATTATTTAGCCTTGCCTATATAATCAAGTGCTCTAAAATATAATATACATGCTTTAAATGATTTGTAATCTTCTCATATCTCATTATGTGTATAATAATTATTTTTTTTACAATTGGTTTTTTCCTTTTGAGTATATGTTGAAGCATCAATGGATGTGATAATAAGCCATTGGAGAGATATTGGTTATGGTTATGGACCTAGAGCCCAAGATACTCATCAAACTTCCTAGGATCACAATCTAACACCTTCATAGGCAAAACCCTTTCTAGCATTCTATCTCTGCCTATTATTTTGTTCAACTCAATTTGATGGAGATCTAACAGCATACATGGTGTTGGAGAATCATGGTTTTTACATGGAAAAGACTCACTTATGGTGATTCTTGTTCCTTACTTTTATGCCCATCATTTGATCAAACTTCAAACAACCATAGTCTTCCACCATGCCACAGCCTTGGCATCCTCCCACAGCCTGGTAACTCTCCAAAACTTCATGTAGCCATGGCTTTGTCCAAAATATATTGTGGTATGTAAACCATTCTTGCATTCTCATAAGGTGGGGTCAAAGTTGTAAGTAGGGAGTTATTTTCTTATGTGGTGTACATGTGGAGGGGTTTTTTTGTTTCACCAAGTGGTGGACATTTTTTTGATGTGTGGGAGATAAATGATCATGGGAAGGCACTTTTCTTTAAAATGGATTAATTTTTTATTGATTTTATTTAAAACAATATAATTTGATGCACAAATATTTGTAAAGGTCAAGATGATGAGTTAATTTTTGAGTTTTTTTAGCTTGAGGAAATTCCTAGTTCCATGCCAGTTCTAATGAGTGGTTAAAAGGCTAGGTCCACATTAGCTATAGTACATTTTTAAAATTTTAGTGATTTTTTTTATAAAATATGCCTTATTTATGGGAACATAATTGTTTAATAACTTTTGATCATTATTTTAAAATCAAGCACCATTTTTGATAAAATTTCATGTTTTTAATTTTCCACACATTGGGCTTATTTACATTGTAAAATGAACTAATATATAAAGTGTGGTCTCTTCACATTGGTTGTGTTGTCTTGTGATTCCACAATTTATGGTGACATTTTATTGGTGACTCATTTGCTATGTTATGAGCATTTATTGAGGGAATATTCATTATTTTGCTCGTACCTTATTTATTTCATTTATTAGAGATCATAAGGTGAGGTCCGAACTAACAAGAGGTCAGACCCCCTCATAGGTAACACAAACTTTGTTCTTGCTTCTTATGGATTACATTGTCATCATTTGTTGTACTCATGGATGCATTCTTGGCAAAGTTTGACATCTTATTATTGAGTGTGAATTGTCACTGCTAGGGGGGTTTCCTATGCTATGGTCCCTACATTTTACTTCTTGTACATACTATTTTAGATGCATTTTTGGTTGAGCCTGATGTCTTTTTTTCATGTGCTTTGCACATTGTTTTTTTGTTGCTAATTATTTTCTAATATATTTGCATATATAATGGCTCTTTCTACCATTTATCATAATTTTATATCAACTCATGACATGCATTAGTACTTTGACACATTCTAATTATGTCATGTCTCTTTGAGGCCCCTTTCTTAGTACCTCACCTTTTTCTATGGGGACACCTCTTTACTCCCTTGTTTTAAGAGCATCTCTCTTGATGGATTTATGACAGGTCGACAGTCTTCCTATTTTTAGCTATTTTGGTGAAGCCAAGTCTCTTCCTTGTTTCCATCTAGTGTTTTTAGTGTATGGGTTATATTTTACTCACACTTATTTATAAAGTGTCATAGGGGGTTTTCTAATTAAACCTTGTCTACCTTCATGTGTTTGTGTGCTCTATTCTAGGCACCTCTTCATTTCATCAGTTGCTTGTCTCTTCCATCACCACCATGGGCTATCATCTTTGAGAGAATTTTTATATATTTTTTATACCATTTTATGATAGTTTATAGTCTCCCATATCTTTTTTGGAGTTATTTTGGTGAACCCCAGTGTCATCTTGTCTTCTTCATTAGTTCAACAGTCTCTTTCAACATGACATGGAGCTATTATAGTGTATACAATGTCAGCATGTTTAGTGTTTTAGTAGTGGATTTGGACCACTCATGTATACTTTTTTATACACTTTACATAGTTAGTAGTATGGGGGGTTGTGTATATTCTACTTCTTGGTGTTGATCATTCCTTGCATATGTAGTACTTGTTTGTACATTCATCACCATTGACAGTTTTCTTGATTAAAGATAGTCTAGGGAAGCCCAATGTCAATTGTTTTTGTGATCAAGTAGTAGATTTAGACCACTCGTACAGATTGATTTTCTTTATCATTTAGAAGTACTTAGAGTGAAAACTATTTCAACATCATCTTTAGGGGGTTTTTATATCTCTCTTTTTCTTTTATCTCTTTGGAGGGGGAAGTTTTTCCTACAAGATTTCTCTCTTTTCTCCACTTTATGAGAGTTATATATATTTTTAAATTTTGAGTATTTTATAGATTACTCTTTTGTACATGGGTATCTTATTTAGGCACTTTATTTATCAAAACCCATATGAGGATTATTACTTGAATCCATGGCCTTCTTGGTGATTCTTGTTGTGACACTAGTGTGGCATCCCCACCAATGACACTAGTGTGGAAACCCCTCCATTATTTGTGCTTATATAACCATCTTATTGGATTATGTTCAAGAGATGCTTCCTTGGGTTCATCATTCTACCTACTAATTTGGAGTGCAGTGTTTGTATTTAGTGATCCTCATATTCAACACCATTCTTACTTTGACTTGGTGGTTATAGTGACTCGACATCTATGTACTTTGGCATGATAGATTGGCATCCATAGGGACACATGAATCTATAATGCATCCTATATTATTATCCCCTATAGTCACTTGAAGGGAGTGTTAGAGTATTACTCATTCTTGTTAGGCTCTAGGTATTTGTGTTTACCTAGTTTTGTCCTTGTGGGGATTTGTCCCACATTGGCTAGTTTAAATTTCAAATTATTTTGTCTTGACTATATAAATAAGTGATTTTGATTGTAATATACATGATTTAATTTCTTTTATAATATTTTTATATCTCATTGTGTGTATAATAATTTTTTTATTTATATTTGGTTTTCTCTTTTTGAGTGTATACTAAAACATCAATGGGTGTGGTAATGAGCCATTGGAGAGATCTTGGCTAAAGAGTTTTGATAAATATTTCAAAGTAAATTTATATATTTATAAAATTGGTGAATAATTTTAGTTACTATATCATGTGAAATAAAACATATACTATTGTTCTAGACCCTGTTGTCAAGCTCACGCTTGGCCAAAATTAACTAGGTGAAAGAAGAGGTAAATGGCTGGCCAAACGTAAGGAGTTTGACCTTAAAATTAGGCTATACAAGATGGTAAAAAGATATGGTATCATTCAATTAATGCCTAATATTGATCCATGCATTAATATTGAGCTAATTAATGATACTTAGGTAACTGGTGGTGAGTAGTACACTCACATCATATATTATCTTCTCATGGGAACATGTTCCCCTAAACTAAACAAATAGTAAAAATGATTAATCAGGCTCAAATAGACTAATTACATGATCAAGAATGGATTCTTATACCATAAAAACTATGAGGATATTTATTTGAGATGTATTTCACAACAAGACACTATAAATATCTTGAATAATTTGTATTTGAAGATAGGTAATATGCATCCTTCAGGAAATAAAAGAAATCATAATATTTTGAGGATGGGATACTATTGACCTATAATCTTCAAGGATGCCCATAATCATGTTATAAATTTCCATAACTATGAATTATTTGAGAAGATAAAAGTGAATGCTACCATGCCTTTGCAGCTAGTCATTAAAGGACATCTCTTTTCCTAAAAGGACCTTGATTTTATTAGGGTGATAAACATAAACTCTTTAGTATGGTACAAGTTGGTCCTAAAAATTATTTACTAATGTACTAGATAGACAAAATTTATTACAACAAATAATTCCATAGCAATCTATGACATCAAGCTTTTAGAAGAAAATATATTGACCAAGTTTGGCACTTCCATTTCTTTAGTTTGTGACAATGGTCCAACTTTTCAATATTTTAAATTTATATAATGGGCCTATGACAATCAAATCACAATAAATTTATCTTGAAACTACTATCCACAAGGAAATGCAGTGGTTGAGTCTACCAATAAGAATTTAATGGATTTTTTAAAAAATTTAACACAAGATAAACCAAGAGAATAACATCTATTGTTAAAATAATTAGGCACAAACAAGCTATCAAAATTTCACCTGTCTATTGGTGTATGGACAAAAACCTATCTTCCCATTACTCTTAATATAACAATGTACCATTTCATGCAAGAGTACATGGGAGAAGATGAAATAATATAATCAAGACTATTAGACATAGTCTAGATAGAAGATACAAGAACTAAAGCATTGTACAACTTCAATAAACATTAGGATATTGTCAAAAAATGGTTTGAAAAAAAATCCAAGATTAAATCCTTCAATATCTCAAACCTAGTTCTTCTATGTGACAAGAAAATGAGTAGAAAGGACAACATGATAAGTCACTTCTTTATGGATTGGACCATATTAGATATCATAGATCATAGGTAAGAATGCCTTCTGGTTAAAATATTTCCAAAGTAATAACCTCACTTTTCCAGTTAATGACTTTTTTTGAAGCATTATTTCATGGTTACTACAATT
>JARHVA010009079.1:212500-330000 GCA_037957365.1 Torreya grandis | reverse complement strand
GCTAAATATTCAAGAGAAAAATATCTAGATATAGGATCAATTTTTTGATTTTGTATACAGACATAAGTTGGAGATTTTTGAAGAATTTTTGAGCTCACCATTGATTTTAGAGTACCTGAGATAGTCAAATTTATCTACAATTTTGTCCAGATTGGGTATAGGAGGTGAAATTGGCAAGGGTTTGATCTAGAAGCACCACACTTAAATCTGCTAGGTACCTAAAAATTGAAGCATTTTTTGAGAAAAATGAACCTCGCAATTTCATTTAGAAGGTGTCAAAACCTACATATCTATATAAAATTTGTCCAATTTAGACATAGTAACTTGGAAGGCAATTTTTTTACTCCTAGGTACAACCATACGGACTATGCAGGGCAAAAAAAATTGAGCAGGCCTCATGGATCAACAGGTAGATTTGATAGGGAAACTTTGAAAGCCCACTATTTGAACGCCAAGTGGTATTTTTGAGTGAATATTTTTTTAAAATAATTTAAAATTTCATGCTCTTCACTACTGTAATTTCAGTACTTTTTAGATTTGTCCAAATTTTTCAACAACTCTTGTTTGTCCTCATTTCTACAACTTCAAAGGCTCATAACTTTCAAAAATGACCTCGTATTGAGGTCTCATTTTTTTTGAAAGATAATATTTTTTTGAGAACAATGGATTGGTGCAGAATTTTTTGTAATAAAGTGCATAATTTTTTGTACTTTTAGCCTAGAGGGCCTAATTGAGCTTTTTGTAAACTCAAAAAATTATAATATATCCTTGTAACTACACTCAATTATAAATTACTAAAAATACTTATTGGGTGGGATAAAACTAATTAATTTAGGGGGGTTTTATGGTGTGTTCTATACTTTAATTTTTGCTTTATGATAATTTATTTCAAATTGCATCATGGGGAATCCTAAGTTCCCACTATTAAAAACATACATCTATAACACATAGAAATAGAATGCTTAGAATGTATTAATGATGCTAGGATATACACCTTACATAACAACTCTTCTTACTCTGCCTACTGATGCAAAAGAGTTACAACACTTCCTCTTTGAAACTACTAAGGTTATTGGATGTATTCGATCTTACATGTCTTTAGATTTGAATTTTCATCTTGATAAATGTACAAATCCAAAATATGCTTAGGAAATTTTAACATCATTATAGAAATTCACCAAAATCTCATGTGAGATTCATTGATTGACTCAAGCACCAAGATCACTTGCAAAACCTAAGATCTACCTTCCACAAGAGAAAAAAGCAAAGAAGAATAATTTACACAATAAGGATGCAATTAATGAAAAAATGGATTGATTACAATAACATGGTGAAGAGGAATATAAATCAGTAGGGGGAGTTAATTGATAGGATAACTCAATGTGGAACTAAATTTAACTCATTGTAGAACATAAAAAATAACTCACAGTGGAACTTAGTTGAACTCCAAGTGAAACTTACTATGGAACTCAGCTTCTCACCCTCTTAAACTCTTATCACACCTAAGTAAACTAAAGTTACAAGTTTAGGAATTATCCATTTAATAATTAAATGAAATAATTAATATCCTACACTAACACCCCCCCCCTAAAACATAACTTAGATGGGTGAAAAACAAAATATGAGTCCCAGCAACAAGGCTTGATGAGGTACCGACATACAATGTAACTCTCAATAAGTGGAGTAAAAGGATAAAACCCAATGGGAAAAAAACTTCCCTCCAAAATAGAGATAATACAAGAATTACATGAATATGTGATGGAAGGACTCACACTAAGAACCCCCAATAATTGAATCCATCACAAAATATAATCATGAATACCCCCCCCCCATAAGAGATAATTTAAAGATAAGGTCTAGTGACCCTCCCAAAAGTGAGAAGGATTAAACCCCATGAGAGGAAATGTTCCCTCCCAAAAGAAAAATGAGAAGAGAGACCACGCAACTGCTCCTCAAGATGACTCCCATAGTGCTAAAAGATGCTCGACATAGAATAAAGATGAAGACCCATGAATGCTAAACAACATTTCTCTCCTTGAGAAGAAATAGAATTATAGATGTGTGCATGATGTCTTCCCATTCCAAATAGGAATATATATGAAGAAGGATAAATGTCTCTAAACTCTGCACATGATCCAAAGACAACAATGATCTCCTAAAAAATGCTCAAATGTCTCCAATCCACTATAAAACTATGATTGAATAGGAGGATGAAGAACAATATCTAAAGAAGATGATGGTGATGCAATTCCATTGAAGCTATCATCAAATAGAAGATAAATATCCTCAATGTGGTCCTCCAAATATGCAAGATGGGACTCTACAAATAATAATGATATATCTCATAGATATGTGTCCTAATGAGCTATCTCTGGAAGACTGATAATGCCCTAATATAAAGAATCTAATGTAGAAGTAGGTAATAAAGATGTGATCTTAATAAGATGAGGAGAAGAAAGAGAAGTCTATGTGTCATCTGAACTAGCAAAAACTATCAAATATGCAAGCTCCTCAACTGTATCATCATCAAAAGGTATGCAATCTACATAATCAAGGGTTAGTGGCAATCCATAGCAAGATCATCTCAGAATAGAGAGATATTTGGGTGTCCATAGATCTCCCAAATGTTAGTCTAAAGAGTACATGGGTGCTCAATATGTGATATAAACCACAAGTATCAAAATCAACACTAGAACCAATCGATCTTAAAATATGATCAATATAATTTCCCCTTGCAGATTTCTTACTAGGTGTGTTCGGTTTAGGTATGAGTCCATAAAGATAAGTCAAAATATCAAGCCACATGAGATGTGTCAACATGCCCTTTTACCAAGACTCATAATTATCCTTACCCAATGTTACCATAAAAGGGTGAATAGAAAAACCCATGATATCTCCTCAAATAAATCAGATCGAGATCAATAATTTGAATATGTATTGATGCTGATAAATGAAGCCCAACAAAATAAATAGAACTTATCCAGGTGCCAAAATATCTAGAATATCAAACAAATCCATAAAACTGACAAACTAAATAAATAATACCTAGGGTTGAACTTAAAAAATGTGCATGGATGGCTATTTAGAGTTCCTCAATACCTTTCTAATTCTGTAAGAATCACAAAAATTTGGAGATTGTGGAAAAATATACGAGATCAAAGGCCAAAAATATGATATGGACTTCAAACAATAATAAATTTTATTAAAATCAAAATCTGGAAAAAATACCAACACCACTGAATTGTTCTTAGAACTAGCTTTAAGATGCCTATTTGTTTTTGAAAATATGACTTTGTTTACTCAAGATATGTCTGATTTAATAATACTTCTCCTTTAGGGCAAGAAAACAAAAACAAAACCACTATTCAAGCTCATGGATTCCCATATGACCAAGGGATGAGTCTCTAGGGGCTGGCAGCTAGGGCTCTAGTCACTCATATGACTAGGATCTAATAGCTTGGGGCTAGTGCCTATAATCTAGGTGTTGGTCACCCATGTGACCAGGGCATAAACATTAAGGGCTAGCCCTCATATATATATATATATATATATATATATATATATATATATATATATATATATATATATATATATATATATATATATATATATATATATATATATATATATATATATATATATAAGAAACTAATTAAAAAACTCAATTGTACCTATGCATAGAAATCAAGATGGCATGGAAATTGAGGTGACATGAAAATTGAGATGGCATGGAAATTGAGGTGGCATAGAAATTGAGATGGCATGAAAACCAAGGAATCTCTAAAATCAAAATCAGCTTAGATAACAATTAAAATGAAATCAAGGTGTGGTATAGCCATATGGATTCCATACATGTATGGATTCAATAATGCTAAATATCTTGAAATCCAAAAAAAATACCCAAAATTTTCATGTCACCAAAATATAGAGTGCCTTATATGAAAATAAGGGTTTTTGGGCCTTTTGAGCATAATGGTGATGTCCATTTTGCTCAAAAATGTATCCCAAAAAATCTCACCCAAAATTTTCTTAGATGTAAGAAGGGGCTTGCAAATCTAGAACTCTAATACCATGTAGAAATTGACCGGAATCTCATGTGCGAGTCACTGATTGACTCAAGCATCAAGATCACCTATAAAACCTAAGATCTACCTTACATAAGAGAAAAAATCAAAGAGGAATAATTTTCACAATAAGGATATAATTAATGAAAAAATGGATTGATTATAATAGCATGGTGAAGAGGAATATAAAGAAGAGTAGGGGGATTTAACTGATAGGAGAACTGACTATGGAACTAAGTTTAACTCACTATAAAACTTAAAAAATAACCCATAATTATACTCAATTAAACTCATTATGGAACTCATCTTCTCACCCTCTTAACCTCTTATCACACCTAAGTAAGCTAAAGCTACAAGTGTAATAATTATCCATTTAATAATTAAATGAAATAATTAATATCCTACACCAATAGTATTAATGATGCTAGAATATACACCTTACATAACAACTCTTCTTACTCCACCTACTGATGCAAAAGAGTTACAACACTTTCTCTTTGAAACTGCTAAGGTTATTAGATGCATTTGATCTTACATGTCTTTAGATTTGAATTTTCATCCTGACAAATGTACAAATTAAAAAGATGCTTAGGATAAATTATCATCATTGTTTGGAAAAATATATGAGGTTCGTGGTTACCAAATTGACAATGAACTCATTAGTTTGGATCCTAAAAGTTGTGCTACAATACAAGACTACATCACTAAATTCATAGATCTTAGAGCACAAATTTGTGAATGTAAAATTGATAAAAAAGGATATTCAATTGATTTTTAGTGCCTTACACAAATTAGGTCCTGAATATTCATGCTTTGTCTTTAGCTTTCAGACTCATAGGCTCACATTGGGTACATCATATAAAATGCCTACCTTTGAAGTATTCTCTAAGATTCTAATGGCTGAAAGAAAACTTAATAGTTATGGCTCTAATTAGGTCATCTAAATCTCAATCTCTAGTTGTAAGTCAACTTTAACATAAGCAAGTTTCAACATCGGCATCAAATATAGGTTCAAGTTAAAAGAAGTGGAATAAGTCACAAAAAGATAAGAATAAAGGGCAACAATCTTCCTCACAAGGAGATTATAAATCCACTAATAAGAAAGGGGATTCATAAAAAAGGACTAGCACTCCTTACCCTTATTACAAAAATGGGTTTCATAGTGAAAAAGATTGCTAGAAGAAAGAGATTGATGACCTTAAGGGTCTTCTCAAGAAGAATAACATCAATCAATCCTATTCAAAGGATTCTTCCACTCCTTCAAATTTAGGGAAAGGGAAGGTTATGGAACTAGTTACACTGGAAAATTATCTTAAGTCATGGGTACTTAACTTAGGTACTTCACACCATATAGGTTCTAATCAAGAAAAAATTTCTGGATTAGAACCAAGTTCCTTGCCTCATATTCTCATAGGTGATGATTCTAAGATAGATGTCATAGGAAAGGGTACAGTTGATGTTGATAGTGGTGTATTTGATGATGTCCTCTATGTGCCATAGTTATCAACTAACCTTCTCTTTATCTATCAGATCACTCACTTTGATACTGGTAGAAAAGTTGAGTTCACACCTGATTTTGAATCAATCAAAAAATTGGAGGATAATGCCTTAGTTGTATTGGGAAAATTCAACAATCATACCCAGCTTTATTCATTCTCTCATTTTGTGCCTCAATCTTCCTCTACAGCTTTACTCTCACACATTGATTCAGTGAGTAAGCTATGGAATGAGAAGTTTGGTCATTTGAAATACCATTATTTATAGTAGCTTAGTTAGTAGGAGATGGTTACGAGACTTCCATAGATTCATTTTTTAAGGGTTGTATGTCATGGTTGTGCCTTAGGCAAACATCCAGAGGATAATTTTGATAAAGGGAAGGCTTGGAGGGCTACACAAGTCCTCAAAATTGTTCATAGTGATTTAGCAGGTCCATTACCTACTTTGTCTTTTATTAAAACCCATTATGTTCTCACATTTATTGAGGACTATTTTAGATATGATCAGGTTTATTTTCTAAAACTCAAGAGAGAAGTATTTGATATATTTATAGAGTTTAAAGGTATACAGAGAAATAATATTGGAAGTATGTCAAGATCTTCTGCACTGATAATGGGAGGGAATATGTGAACAAGTTTGAACAATTTTTCGCTCTGGAAGGAATTGATCTTTAGCATTTAGTTGCATACACACCTCAGTAGAATGGTGTAGCAGAGAGGAAGAATATATTCTTAAAAGAGATGGCAAGTTGTATGATTGATGCAAAATCATTAGTACCTAAGTACTAGGTGGAAGCAATTAATTATGTTGCATATATATATATATATAGAATAGAGATCCTCATAAAGCTTTAAAGAGGATAACACCTCTTAAATCTTGGTGAAATAGGAAGCTATAAGTGCATCATTTCATAGTCTTTAGTAGTCCTACATGGGCTCACATATCTTCAAACAAGTGTCACACATTAGAACACCAAAGCCAGACTTGCATATTTGTGGGATACCCTGATGCTGTTAAGGGATATCAACTCATTGATCTAGATTCACATGAGCTTATTATAGTGAGAAGTATTTACTTTAAAGAAAGTCATTTAGAATTATCTTCTAAGATTTCTCATTCTTCTTCCTTAGAATAATTAGATAGCAGTGACAATGATACTCCTGCTTCATCTAGTCATAAGGATGATGAGGTAATACCTCCCTAGATAGGTTTAGTAGGTCAAACTCTAGTTTTTACTCCTCCTTTAATTCCTTGCCCATTGATGCCTTTGTGGGCTAGACAGACTTTGGAGGATGCAAACCCTCTTATTGGAGATCTATTAGATAGAAGGAGAACATGGTCACAACATGATCTTTGACATTCCTACATTTCCATAGCTTCTGATCCATAGTCTTTTCAGGAAGCCACAGGAATAGTTGAGTGGGATGCAACAATGGAAGAAGAATATGACTCATTAATTAGGAATAACACTTGGGATCTTGTTCCTCTTCCTAAGGTAAGAAAATTAGTATGATGTAGGTGGATATATCAGACTAAGTTTGTAGCAGATGGAAATATTGATAATTATAAAGCATGATTAGAGGCCAAAGGTTTTTCCCAAGTGGAAGGCATTGACTATATAGAAACCTTTCTACCTATTGCTAAAATGAATTCCATTTGATTGATATTGGCTATTGGTGTAGCTCATGGTTTGGATGTACATCAGATGGATGTGAAGAGCGCATTTATTCATGGGGATCTTCATGAGGAGATATATATGGAGTAGCCACAGGGTTTCACTTAGGATTTTTCATTGGTGTGCTACTTGAAGAAGTGTCTCTATGGTTTGAAACAAGCCCCCAAGGTTTGGTATTCTAAGATGGACACATTTCTTCTCTTAGTTGGGTTCTCAAGATGTCACTCAGATCTAAATGTCCACACTCTATAGTAGGAGGATTCATTATTGTACTTGGTTCTCTATGTTGATGATCTCATTATTATAGAAAACACATCATCCATCACCAGTAGTGTTAATATTGCACTTCATGATAGGTTTTCTATGACAAACATCAGCCTATTGTATTGCTTTCTAAGGATTTAGATAGCATAGTCTTCTTATAGGATTACTCTTTAATAGCCTAAATATGCCATGTACTTGTTAGATCGGTTTCACATGGCTAATTGTAGGCCTGCACTGACTCCGTTCCTATCTAGAGTTAAACTTGAGGTTCATTGTTCCACTCCCTTAGTTGATGCCACATTATATCGCTAGCTTGTAGGTAGCTTCATCTATCTAACTCATACATAGATTGACATTTCATAAATAGTTGGCATGGTTTCACACTTTATGGAGACACCACATGAGCTTCATTAGAGAGCCACCAAACACATTTTGAGATACTTTTAGGGTACTATCAGATATGGGATTCACCATATAGCGGGTACAGGTTTAGACTTGGTGCGATACATAGATTCTGATTGGGTTGGAGATTATGATGATCATAAGTTCACTTCTAGTTATAGATTTCACTTTAGATCTAGCCCCATTTTTTGGTAGAGTAAGAAGCATCATACTATTGTTATTTCATCTATAGAGGCTAAGTATCATGGCACTGTTAATGCCACTATTGAGGCTATTTGGCTTCAGAATATTCTCACTAAGTTTGGTGTTCTATTTTGGAAACCATCAGTCATCTACTATGACAACCAGAGCACTATCTAGATCTCAAAGAATCTGGTTCATCATTAAAGAACTAAACACATATATGTACTTTATTATGGAGTTGATTCAGGTAGGGATCATTGATCTTCAATATTGTCATATAAAGGAGTAGATTGTAGATATTTTCACCAAACCTTTCACTGAGAGCAAGTATCTTCACTTGCGATCTCTTTTGGGGGTGTGGAACATCATTTATTCAATGGACATCAGTTCTTCAGGGGGGGTCTCCTAGACCTTCTTTTTGAGGAGTTTTTTTCCTTCATGTTTTTTCCTTTCCTTATCTATTTGTACAGAGTACCTAATATGGCTACACATTATTAGGACTCTAATCTACATAGCCCTACCTAAGCTTCACTTATGAGGGGTGTTGGTGTTTTTATTTGATTTATTACATTTACTTGTATTTATTATTTAGATTGGTACACTAATTACTTATTTTAATTAGCTTATTATGTTTATTAATCATTTTCACTAGATAGGATAAGTTTGCTTAGCTATTAGTCAACTTGGACACCTATCTTGTTACTGTGGAGTTGCACTTCACTATTGAGGGTAAGATACAATAAGATTGCTTAAATATTAGTTAACTTGTGTTGATAATTTACACAATTTTGACACTTATCTTGTTATTATTGAGTTTCACTCCACTATTCATGTAGTCAGCTATCATTTGAACTACATGTGTTGTGTGAGTTCCCTGATCTTTATCTTGCACACTTTGATCTATATAAGCAATGTTTATTTGTGTATTCTTCATCAAATCAATATTGAATTATCAAATTAATTCATCATATTTGATTTATTTACTCATTTTAGTTATTGTCTTGGATATACATTTATTGTTTATTACTATTATTATTTTATCTCTTGTTCATGATTTCTATTAGATTCATTAGATCTTATATGCTAATTCTAATAGTCTAATATAAAAATGAATCCTAAAATGTTTGTCCATGAATTTTTTAAAACTCTCATAATAAGGAAAATCAAATCCACAAAATCACACACTTAGATCTAAGGAATGGGAAGGGTTAGTATCTTTCATGAGGAAGTAGCAATTTGTTTCAAGGTCTAGTTTATTTGTTCATTTTTTAGTAGGGTTAAAGTTTAGTTATGATACATTAATGAGATTATGGGTTCTAAAAATACTTGATAATATTCTCCATGTGAGTCATAATTTTTTTTTCCCTAATACACATATACACTCCATTTTAAAAAATTCAAATAGGGATCCATTATTGTTGAAAAGATTTATTAGGGTTTTATAAAACATCAATGTTTATCTTCATAAGTATAAAGTTACAAGAGCTTGAATAATTAAAATCAAAGCTTGAAAGGATATTTTGAGTCATTTTTAACCTTAGGTTTTCATATTTCCCTTATAAAAATTGTTGCTTTGATTTATGGACTAACGGAACTAATTTTTTTCATCCTAGTGTTCCTATATTTTCTTTCAAATGACAACAGGATTATCAATGAAGACTTGATAATCATTCAAAATCAGGCCCTACCCCTATTTCAAAAAACATGGAAAGGTGGTGTCACCATGTTACTTAGATTCTTCAGCTTTCACAAAATATTTTTTAAGTCTTTGAGGTCCTCAAGTTTTGACACATGGATAGGTGGTGTTACCATGTTACATGAAACCCTTCATGCTTAAAATAAAATGCAAACTGATTTAAGTCTCCAAGCTCCTAGAGGACATGAATTAGTGTTTTTTCATTACGTGAAACCTTAGAAGCTTTGAAAATAAATAAAACTATAATGGTTTTGATATTTTGAGTTTTGAGGGTTCAACACTTTGCATATTCTTGTCAATCTAGAACTGCATAAGGATTAACATGATTTAATGGTTTTGAGTTCCCACATTATAATAGTTTTGACCTTTCAAGTTTTGAAAATTTGACAGTTGGCACATTTTATTTCACTTGAAACCATAGAGGGATAAAATCAAAGTTAATCATTCAATGGTCCCATGGCTCTAAGTGTCTATGCCTCCAAGGCCTTGATATTATGCCATGTGTCAACATCCCATTACATAAAATATTTAAATTCATTTGCATAGTAAAAAAGTCTCAATTAATCATGTTCCTATTCCCTTGAGTCCTTATAGGCTAAAGGTTGTTCCACATGGAAAAATTATGTTAACTCATGGCCATAGAGTATATAAAGTGAATATACAAATCTAAAGGCCTGAAGAAACAAAAATTGGACAAGTGTCACAATCTAGGAGATGTAGGCTCAAAGTACACATAAATGAGTTAAACAATAAGGTAGAGATGTGGGTAAATGATAATTTTACAAACGTATAGAACATGATGACTAGACACATAATGTTAACAAATATTTACCATATGGAAAACAAGTAAACCTACCAAAGCTAATTGGTACGTTCAAACTAAATTGAGAATAAAATAAAAATGCCATTGTTTTCATTGATGACACAAGAATAAATTCAAGACTCAAACTTTTGGAAAATATATGCGAAATCTGGTCAAAGGCTAGTCATTTTTCCAGCAATTTATCAATATAATTTTTCAATTATGAGCCTTCAAGCATCCAAATAGCCTGATAATTTTTAGTGAACTTGAAAGAAAAAACCAAAAAAAATTTAGAATAAATTACATAGTTTGGATTGACATAATATACTCCTATTCAAATCAAGTGCATTTTCAAGCCCCCTCAACATACTCTCGTGTTAGAATCATAGAACAATGTTCAATAAAAGTGCCTTTGAATTCAAGTTCCTCCATTATTCAGTGTTATAGAATGTTGTAGAGTCTATGGTGCCCTACTCTATGTAATAAAAATATCTCTAGATGGGAAAAAATATATCAATGACCTGTTTCTCATAAAATCACAAGGTCTACATCAAGCAATGGTAACACCAAAGGTAATGCCTTGCATAGACCTGCTTAGAGGTTTATTTTTAAATGGAACATTTTCTAGGGATTGCTTGTACCTTAGAAAAATAAAAATAATAGAAGTGGTTATTTTTGGGGGGATTTCAAAAAGTACCTTATATTTCCATGTCCTGAGACCTCCTATAACCAAGTCTCAACCAATTTTTGGTTCAAGAACAACACGGTAAATGGAAAACTAAAATAATGGCTAGTTAAGGGACAAAGATTGAATCCAAAGGGAGGTGATTCCTAAAATTAAATTTTCAAATTAAAATAAGGTATTATGATATATAAGGCCCTTTTAAATAGATAATATGGTTTTAAAATCCTATCTTATATACAAGTGTAATGGGTCTCTTTATTGGACATTATTTTAACTTCAGACAAGTTAATTGCCTTAGGGTAAGTTGTAAGCACTAGATTGAAAACACATATGATCTATCCTAAATAAAATCTGATGCATAGGTAAGGGGGATAAGTCTCTAAGTCCTCAATTATCTATTTCTAAACTTAACTGATCACATTCTCATGCTTTCATTGTCATGGTGTTCCCATCATCAACCCAATCTTTCTCTTGATGACTAGGCTTAAAAACCTTATTATCTTTATCCTATTCCTTGTGAACTTGGATACACTTCTATATTTAGTTATTATTCTCTAATTACATTCACACTCATACTCTAACTCAGGGCATTCATTATTTCACAAACTTCCTCTTCTTTTTTCACTAGCTTCTCAACTAGGTTGTCCATCCTTAGGCTTCAAGTGCCACATCTTGACATAAGCTATAATTACTCAATATATTTAAATGAATGGTCTCAAATTATTTTATCATACCTATATTAACCCCTTTAAAATTCCAAACACACATCACCACTCCTTGTGCCTCAAAGCAAGAATAGCTTCTTTAGGCTTGTAGCCTTTTTGTGTAAATTCACTTAGTTTGATCAAACTAGGAACTCCTTTGAATATATAAATCCATTTATATCCACCCTCTATCTATTTATATTTGTTTTTAAATTTTCATTCCCTAACTCCATACTTATAGTAGACTTCCTTTGTAATCCATCTCTCCATTAGGCCTAATTAGAATTAAGGCACATCCTCAGTCCTAGAATCCATATTGTATAGCATCCAATCAAAAAAAATAAATTTTATTCACTTTAATCACATAAAATTATCTAACATTATGAATTTTAATAATATTTAGATGGTTACATCAAATGTTATGGGGTTTTTCATCTTGAAACCCTAAACAGGGTTTTACATAAGCTGAGACCCTACATAATTCGTTTTATTGAGTTAAAATGAGTCTAAAAGGACCTAATTTACACTATAATTTTTTTTTCACCCCACACACATTCTCCAATATGTGAGACACCACACATCTCCTTATCTATGATTCTAAAGACCAAAACATAGGGTTTTGAGTCATATTTATGGCTATGATAATAGGGTTTCCACATTAACAAGTTTCATTGACACTTATAAGATGATTTAAAACTAAAAATTCCTTCCTTAAACCTATAATAATCCATACAAACCATTATAATAAATATTATACACCTTTTATTCAATAAATGTCCTTTCTCTCTACTTTGACTATGCACATTAAGGTAACCTATAGGCCTATGACAACAATAGGATCATTTATTCATGTTTTAAGAGTCTCAAAATGTTTATAAGGATCTCAAAAACTCATTTACCAATTGTAACACCTTTATAAACTATACATCCAATGGCACACCTTACAAGGACAAGAAAACAAGTCTTTACCTCCCTTTGTAAGGTGACTATTAACCCAAAATAGAGTACAGCCAGAATTTACAACATTTGAGATTTCAAGTTGTTATTTAATATTTTAACCTCAATATAGGTCATACCAAGACCTTCCTAGACTCCATTAAAATTTTCACACATTACTCAAGACTTTAGAATTCTTAATACCAATTATCAAACCTTGTTTGGCAACTCTGCTGCTCAACTATGCAATGCATAGGTTTTTCAAGGACTGAGTTGTTCTCCATTAGTTTACCATTCCAAGATGATACCAATGAAAACATAAAAGGTTACATTATTAAAATATGGACCCAAGGTTCACATCCAATATTTATTCTTGTAATAATCATTCTCTAAACACACATAAATTCTCTTTTCACATGACTGTCAAACTACAATCATGTCTCTATCCTATAATATCTATAAAGACATATATATTTGTAGTCATAAAGGATTATTCAAAAAATATTATAACAAGAACATAAAATTTCCTTGTAAGGGAATGAATACACATAACAACAACCTTTCCCTTTGTTAATTTGAAACAACATTCATATACTACAATCCATGAATGGACTTTTTAGGATTTTGCCAACCTTTGAGAGGTTTTACATTAACTTTCCCTTTGCTCCATGTTTTTACTTAGATATTTCTCTCCTCTCTCTATATTATACTACCTACACCATCCAACTCTCTACTATGATTTTACAATCTAACTTCAATGTTGGTCCCTTGGGTAATTACATCAACCTCTTTACTATAACTAACTCAACATGAGATTTGGGAGTACATGATTCGAGTATGACTTATAATTTTATATCTTAGACTTATGTGCCTTAAAAACACCTTTTTAAAATATTCTTAGACCTTATACACCAACATGTTCTCACTTAACCACGTTTTACCATACTTTAGTCACTCTTGACTTAATGACATTTTTGAATTTTCAAATTATTGGTTTTTTAGGGAAAAATCCTAGAAGCTATATAACACACCCCTATGACTCAAAAAGGGACTCCACAGACATAAATGGATCTTATATGATCTTTCAAACTCAACTACACTCCAAAATGGGCTAACTATGACCTCTATAGACAATAACTCAAAAATGATGCTTCCTAGCTTGATATTTCTACATGAAAAGCCATTAGATGGTAGTTTTTATATAATGTCATATCTAATAGATGCAGGCCTGGGCATATTTCACATGACATATAGGGAGCTATGGAAACCCTCAATAAAATATTTAGGTAATATAATCTATGAATATTAATTTTTCATGTTTACATGCATATTTAATAATGAAATTCAAAGGATATGTGAGGAAATCTATCCTTACGTATATTAGGTGATTTATAGCACCCAAATACCTAGGTTATCTAAAAAATTAATAATAAGCATTGGTAAAATAGGGGATTATTGGCATTACCCTAACTTCATGGTCATAAAAATTAAATCGTCTATTTCTACCATGCCATATCCTAGACAAAATTATAGAACATGAGGTAGATTTTCAAATCTATAACAATATTGACAAAGAACTTAGCCTTAAACATCATGCATATTATAATACAACTCTTCTAAATATTGGACAGCTTTAATTCATGGCTAAGCACATTTCAACCATGTTAAGAAAGTCAGATCCCACTATAATTAAATGGTGGCCCAGTTCATCGAATGGGACCCTAAGAATAAAATTAGGACACATCTCAAGCACCTCAAGTAAAAGAAGAAGGTGAACATTTCATATGGTCACTAGGAATTTGATCATCATGTTATTTTTATTAATGCATTAGATAACACTAAGGTATGGACTAGGATGAAATATAAATATATGTTTATGATATTTGTTCAATTTATTCATTAAAATCATGTGATCACTAAAGAATGAGATAAGGAGATGGAACAATAAGCATAAATATCATAGAGCCATCAGTGGCCTCTAACTTAGCTAAAAGATTCAGAAAGGCAAGACCAACCTCCCTCTCCTACATGAGAATAAATAAATTTACAAGAGGGAGATTATAACATCCATAGGAAGTTATATTCCCCAAATAAGGGGGGAAATTATAAGAGGCCTCCCCCATCCTCAGCTACACTCTACATCTCTAGATACTACTACTACAATTTTGGTAACAACCACTGTAAAGAAGAAAACTACACCTCCTCCAAACTAACATAAGAGCACATTTTTTGTGACACCTCTATCACCATCTATAACAGTCACCCAAGTTAGTCTTCCTAAGTTTCTATAGGCTTCTTTCTTATATATTTCAATCGATCCTTCTTCTTCTTAGGTGCATATGATAAGTCCACCTCAATCCACTACCATTAGAGAGGAATTATCTCCTCAATCTCTCCCTACCATACTAGCCCCTGATCTATTCACCCTTCCTTCCACCATTATTGTCCCACCAACCATTCCTTTACCACTACCTATAGTTATTCTTTCTACCATTATAACTCCTTCAGTCATTTCACCATCTCCCTTGCCTTCCAATACCCTTTTGATCACTTACTAGAGGAAATATAAGGGTCCTTTCACCTTTTACAAGGGTAAATAATTAGAATAAATACCATATTTTTTCCCCACCATATAATAATCCCTTGACGAGGAAGAAGCAGAATAAGAAGAGTCTAGATAGGTAATATCTTTAGTTGCATATTCAATTGATGAATGTGAATAAGATATACAAATAATGAATGGGTCAAGACCTATAATAAGTGAAGAGGTAACCTTAGATGATGAGGAAGTAAAGTGGAAAAGTCTAAAGCTAATATTTTGGAAGGCCTACAAGAATAATAAACTTAGCATGGCACTTTGGACTAGAAAATCATAATGGAAGAGCAAAGACAAAACATAAATGAGGTAGTCTCTTCATTTGTTTCATGTGTTATCAGTGTAGATTTTTTGACTACAGATTTGCCTCTAGCTATTAAAAATATTCTTTTGTCTAGTTATATTGAATCTCCCATTCTTTCAACTTGAAAGCAAATAAAGGCTCTAAAGAAATGAGTTCATTTTTAGAATAAGATTATAGTTTCTAGTTACAACCTAGAAGGTCACTAGCCCTTAAGAAACATTCAACTCAACTAGAGCTACATGTGCCACAATATTCACCCATATTGTCAGCCATTATGACTATTTATAAAACCCCATGTTTGAACAACTATGTGGCTGAAGTCAGTCCATTGAGACAACCTTCACCATGGGATAAAATTTTCTATCTACCTCTCTAGTTACCAATACAAATAAGAGCATCATTAGCACCACCAACAATAACACCTCCTTCAATGACTCCTCCACTTTCCACATATAAATACCTGATCCCATAAGATGAATAAATAGGGTAACTTGTCATTCCCCAATGGCTGAAAAAGATACAAAATATAAGGGAATGGAGATAGAACCTATTAATCATTTACCTATAATCTCTACCCAATTTGATAAAAAGTGAAACTATTCAAAGGGTGAGGAAGAGGAAGGCATTGAATTTTGATATAAGTGAAGAAATGGAATTTGAACAAAGATAAAATATATTTCCCTTGGAAAAGAAAGTCAAAAAATATCCAAAGGATCTTAATGAATATAATGAAGACTTTTATTCTTTTGTGGACTCAACTGGTGAAGCTATGAAATAAATGTACAAAATCAAAGAGGAGGCATGATAGATATTGCTATAGAGATAGACTATACATGCTCCTTAGTAAATAAATGATGATGTGAAGAGTGTAGCCACTAATTGGTATAACATTTTACATAACATATGGGTTTCTAGAGCAAGAATCCAATTAGATAGAACAAAAGTGATTAAGCTTTGGCACCAATTGAAAGAGTTAGAAAAAAAATTGAATTTCTTGATTCAATGCTCCATAACTAGTGCCTTTAATCAATTTAAATTAATGTCCAACATGCATGAATCATGGTTCCTTTATTATTCAATAATAAAAATGGATGGTTCCCTCAATTGTCATACATAAATGAAGACTCTATTGGGATACTTTACAAATCATGAGTGTGAGGACTTGGATAATTTGAAAGAAATGAGGGTCACTAATGTGATTACTCCTACAAGTGAATTAATAAACATGACAAATATTTAGATCCTATTCCAAGTAGCTACAAATAAATTCAAGGAGGAAGTTTAATTAATAATATATATGACCAATTATGGAATTTTTCAATTGGTAAATTTTACCAAGGATAGGGTAATAAGAGCTAAGACTCTGGGAGCAGAGTTCAAGAGCTCAAGGATTGAACATACAAGGTTGATGGTTGAGGCCATCAAACTCTTCAAACCTTCCTTACTCAAATTTTACATCATTAATAAGGAGTTTTAAGTAGCACATGAATTATTCAAAGAACTTAGGGAAACATAAAAAACTTAAGGGTCAACACCAAACATGTAACTAATTACTAGTGTTACCATGTCATCTCAAGGTTCCCAATCTTTAGGATTTTTAGTTATGTAAAATATAATGGTCCAGGTCTTTATCCCACAAGGAATAACATTGGATACTTCAGTTCCTCTAGATATCACTCTATCATCTTCTTCCACTAGTAGTGCCACGTAAACACCATGATGAATATAACTATGTACTTGCAAGTTTTTGTTAATTTGAAACTTTAGTTCTAATTTTACATTTCATGTATATATTTTATTTTTAGATATGAAATCATATTTTGAGTTGAATATTGTACATGCATCCTTTTCATGATATTTAGACTCAAGTCCTATTTTTGTAAATGTATTTTTAGACTCGCTTGATAGATGATGCCTTCTCCCTCCAACTCTATTTGTAATTGTATCTTCTTAGTACTAAATGGAGAAGAATTTTGGCTATTAATATTTATAGGAAATTCTAAGAAGTTTTTTAATTTTATACTTGATGTGTAAAATATGATTCTTCTCTAAAAAACTTGTGGATTGTGTAAGAATTACTATCATTCTAGTTTTTAAGTCTTTTGGTTGTCTATGTGTTATCTCTTTTATATATAGTCATTCATATTAATCTGTAGCTGATTTGAATACCTTTTACATGTAAATCATAATCCCCGCTTGTGGACGTGATATTATAGTCTAATAGTGGTGACCTTTGATTTCATGTGTTTTATTATGTTTTATTTTTGTTCCCTTTCAATCCTAAATGGGTTTTATTTTTGGTGTGATATAGTAGCCTACCATAAATATCAGTTTTTGATTCCTTGTCCAAACTATAGTTCAATTTTTGGTCTTGAAAGGTTTCATCCAATGTGGTTCACAAGCCTTCTTTTCTACCCTACCTTTCCCTCATTTTTAGTTTCTTTTAAATTCATGGCCACTTTTGTTTAGAACCATCATCAGTCCATCCATCTCAATTAGATTTAGATTCATCCATAGCCAACCCATCCATGGTAAACAAGCTACCTTGTTCACTACTATTCCACCAATAGGTTGTTTACAAAGCCCAATATCTTATAATACATGCCTTGGAGTGAATACTTTTCACTGATCCTAAAGTGTTAGAGGATACCTCATAAAAACATTATGTGTTGTGCATAAAACCCACATCAACACCATCCTCATCAAGAGTTATGTTTCAATGAAGATTCGTCAGTGGAAAATTTTACTAGTGGATTATAGTTTTTGGAAAAAAATGGTGTCATCATTTTCAAGATTAGTGGGACTTTTTTCCTTGCCTATTGTGAAAAATTATTGCTAGATACATTCATGAGATTGTATATTATTAATGTATCTATCATATTAATTTTGCATAGGTGGTTAAGTTTTTATGCCCCTTGTCCATGAAAACATTGTATCAAACATTTCTCATATGAATTCAATCTATTAGAGCAGTCTAAGAGGTAAGAAAAAAATTCAAAGAGTAGCTTTAATTTTCCAAAGATGAAGAGAGTTGGATCTATTTCATATAGTAGATTCAGGTTAAATGGTAATTATTTTTTTCAATTATAATAGAATCTTACTAAATTCTTACATATCTCCAAATAAAATATGCATAAATCAGAGAATACAAACTCACACAAAGATAAATAATAATATTCATTCATCCACTTGATCATTTGAATTAGGAAACATAATGAAAAAAATTGTACAAACTTCCAACCCAATAAAATAAAAAAAACTTTCCATTTATGCTACAATAGACTATTTTTCATAGATTGAATAAGTTGATGTACTATTTTTTAGAAGTTGAATAAGTTCAACATAGAATTACATGTTTTGGTACTTATTCTAGATCTTAAATTTTATGATGATGACTATAAGCTTGAAATCAACATGAATAAGAAGGTCCCCCACATAGACAACTAGTTTTCAATGGAAACAATATAATTCCTTAGTTAAATATTTCTATATCCTATCAAGTAATCTTCACATAGATTTTTCTTCTATAAAAATATTTGGACATAGCATTGATTGATAACAAAATGATGCTTGATTATATACATAAATAGACCTTATATTCTCTGATTGTGAAAAATTTTAAAAAAAAAGAGTTCTTTCACAAGTTTCAAACTCTCTGATAATAAAAAGGAACCTAAATACTTATATATTTATTTAGTTGATAAAGCATAGAAATCTAGGTTAAAATTATGATAAAATTTGGCATATGCATATTATACTAATTTATCCTATACATTTTTAATTGTGAAACATATTGAAGGATTAAAAGTTAGTTTTAATACTTACAAGAAGGAAATATTAAAGATGATCATATTTAAATATGGCCATGCAACCATAAAATTTAGTTTTACAATAATAATGTGGGCTAAATTTTACATAGGAATATGATCACTAAAAAATGTGAACACACACACACACACACACACACACACACACACACACACACACACACACACACACACATTGGTAAATAAACAGACATGGTGAATGATTTCATCTTAATCCATTACACTTTCCCCCATTTTATAAGTTTTTATCCCTCATATGCATACCTAGTGCTAGGCAAAGGATACTTATTTTTGGAGTTAAATGCATTATTAGGGTTTGGGATCATAAATGCAGTCATAGGTGTATGTAAAATCATTTTTACATACTTCCATTTAAGTAGGTACTAACCAATATTTTGGTATTTATTGATGATACTAGCCCAATATTTTGAAACCAACCTAACACAAACATCAAATAAGTTCTTGAACTAAATAAAATACATGTCTACTTTTCAAAAAAAATCACTTCCAAAACACAGTCATAGTTAGATAGTCACTAATAAAAGCTAAGTATCTTGATCTTTTTATTAATTTATATATTTTTCATATGCCACTTTTCAAATCAAAAGAATCAATTCCATTCTTTTACATTCAAATGTATGCTTGAATGACATACCTTAATATTTGAATCTTATTACCAATATCTATCTTAATTAGATTAATCTCCCCCATTAATTAAAATCAATATTAACATCTATATATACAAAATAATTAAGAATAAATAATATAATTATACATCATCTACAAAATTATTATCGAGGATCCAATCCATTGATAGTCATTAATATTCATATCTAATCATGCTCTACATCGATTTATCTCTACTTAAATACTTGCATCACATATTATACTAAAATTAACTTAGGCAAATGTACATATAGTTTCATCTCACATTAGGAATATAATAAATAGTTTATTATCCTAATATTCCATTTAAATTAAATGTGAAATATGAAGATTCTAATTATAACATGAAGAATACATAGTGCAATCCCACCTTGGTGGATGCCTAACCCAACTACTTATTTCCTTCTCTTTTTCTCTAACATCTTGTGAAAATCTAGGATAAATAAATCTTAAGAGATAATCAAGTATTTTAATTTTGGAATCACAATTAATAATATGGGGTGAATTAGTCTTCAAAACATTCATTCAATTGAACTTAAAATTTATGAACCATTCATACAAGTACATAGATCTAGCATGCATAAGCAACCATACAAGAGTATGAAACAAGATAACACATCACATATGTGAGAAACCATCGAAGGGAATAAAAAATACTGATATTTTAAAATGTACTATATTAATATAAGACCAAAACCAATATTTAGTGAAGCACCAACTCCACATGGAACACCAACCCCAACTAGCCAAGCACCCACTTGACTAGGCTTTAACAAGCACATAATTTCAAGGAGCCACTAATACCCTAGATGGATCAACACTAACTCAGACACATACTTTATTTTATCACCTTTATAAAACTATTTTACTCAACCAACAAATTATTACCACCTCTTCAGCTCTTCATACTCTTATCCCTCTCAAATTGCCTTCTAGGCCTCTTTGCTCAACTAGGTCTCTTCAAGATTGATTAGGTCATATGACTTTGATATTCATACTCATACCTCATATTATATATTAATTAAAGTCTCTATACACCCCTATTATGTTCTACATGACCTCCTTATACTCATAAATATTCTTTCTCATTTGCTTCCTCTAAGCATACCCTAATAGGCCTAGAACTATCTTGTATTTATATAAGCCTCTTGATCATATCCCTCTTGGTCATCCACACATGATTTCCAAATTATATTTGAAATATAATATGCCTTATTTAATTTTATAATAATAATCAATCACAATATGAAGTTGGTCACAACTCAATAGGCTACGTTCCTTCTTTAGGTCTCATGGAGACCTATTAGGCCGTCTTAGTCACACGTTACATTTTACCTCCCTTAGAATAATTTAAAAATACACACATAGTATTAAAAATTCATATACCAATAAAATATACCCCAAATAGTCTCATATTATGTCCATGACAACTTTTATGTCCAACCACCACTTGAAACACTTCATTAGCACTATTCACATAGGCATGTGTGTATTCAAACACTATCTGATCTCTTCATGCCTGATCACGTATATTTCATGTAATTATAACATAAAAAAAATGTTTATATAATATATATGGAATAAATATCATATTAATTCACTTGGTACACTCTAACTCAATGACCAACATTAGTCTTACTCACCCTTTAGGTCTCATGGAGACCTATTTCATTAGGTCTACTCTCTTGATGCTGAGAATTGATATTATTGGATCAAGATAGCCTTATATAACCATAAAAAACCACTAAATTTTTTTTCCAATGTCTTATTCTAACCTATTTCATTATTTTTATATCTACATCCTGTGTTCATACCTTGAAGCCCTCTTCAGGACAGACTACCATATTAGGCTTGTATACCTCAGAAACTGTCTTGCAAGAATGTATTTCAATTAATATTTTAGAATATATCCCATGAAAAATTAAAAATATATAAACATACTAAATATCCTATTTAACATCCCCAAATACTTTTAACAACTTCACTCAAACAATAATGGTTCAAGAACAACTCTGCAACTTGCTCACTTAGAACTACCAGAATAATAAAAAACATAATCATAAACAAGTAGAGTTAAACCACATGTATAGACACTTTTATTGAATATTTATACATGAAAATTATCTTATGAAATATTTATATCATGCTCAAATGAAAAAATCATAAGGTTTAATGGCAAATATTGGTCTTATAGACCACTTCCTTGACTTACAGTCTCATAGTCTAATCCTGAATAGACAAGCCATTTTGTGAACACATTTTATTCACTTATACTGACATAAAAATATTATACCAATAATTATAATGACTTAAAATTAACTAATTACAAATCAATGCACTATATTTCATCACTCTTTCATGAAATTACACTCAAATCCAACTTTTCATCACTGCAACTCAGAATTGTCAAGACTATCAAAAACATAGTCATGAAATATTGACCTTATAACACCTATATATGGAATTTAAAAGAATTAAAATGTATGAAAATTATTATATGACATTTATATACCATATTAAAATATAAAATCAATATTTTCTAATGTCAAATATTGGTCTTGCAAACCAATCTTTTGACCTTTCTCCTCATAGTCACACCAAAACTAGATAAGCCATCTTGGCTTCAAATTTTTAACCTATATAATTAACTTCAAAACCATATACCAAGAATTAATAGGACATAAAATTATCTAAAAAAAAATTCATGAACTTAAATCCATCATTCTTTCATAAAAACACATCAAGAATCATCTTTTCATTACTACCTAGGGTTTGCATATTTTGCTCTATTAGGCATGTTAGTGCCTAGCCCACTTGGATCACAAAATTTTAACTCTTAAATATTTTAAAATATATATAAACCTTTATTTCCATAAAATAAAAATATATACCTTCTCCATTCAATCATTTACAAATTTAGTCTAATACAACTTTTGACAAATACAATAACTTATTCAAAAATAAGACTGTATCTTTACATTTTCTCTCCCATCTCTCTAAAAAATACCAATTATAATAACTTGGGAGAGTCCAATATAGTATCCAATAGTTTACCTAAGCATACCAATCCATTCTAGGCACTTTTGATCAACATCTTAAACATTGGGTCCTTATTATAATTTAAGGAGGGTTTAAACCTATTTCTACTCTTAATGATTGTGCATAAAGCATAACCCATCAATCCAAAAACTAATGCCTATAATTTTGATATAGGACCCTTCCCCATATACCATTAATATATTAGGTTACCATGTATATACTTTATGAGCTAATTAACACAATAAAATCCTTCTTAGGTTGAGAACCCTTCATTAGGTGCACTCGAGAGACCTCAAAGAACCTTTTTCATGCCTTTTATTGCAAATATTGACCTCAAATTTCATGCATAATCTTAAAAAAAATTGAATCACATTTTTAAATTCTAACCTATTCACACTTTCCTTGGAAATTTATCTTTATACCTCATTATTCTTGCACTCTCTCTCTACCCATAATCTTCATACCTCACTAGGCCTTGAACTATCCTTCATACCTTTTTCATGTTTTCAACACCTCAATCTCATGAAAAACATATAAATTTAATTCCATATAACCTATCTCATGCTTAAACACAACCAAATGTCTTTCTAGAACCTTATCTTACCATGCAACCAAGCTTATGCATTCACATAAGGTCTCTTCATGCCATAATTAAGCTTCACAAGACACCTTGTCCTCAAAGACACTTGATATCAATATTATATAACATTTACAAGCCTAATAACATCCATATAACCACTTCACCATGCCTCTTCATTCACAATACTAGGCATCCTACACAAATACCTTCTCAAGACACTACTAGGCTCAAGCACTTGAAAACTATGACAAGGACACTCCAAGCTTATATTCACATCACTCATGTAGACATAAGAATATATAACAATAATATCTTACACTCTCAGAATCACTATAACACTAATCAATATTCTCTCTCATATCTACACTCTTTAATGACCTCATGAACACGTATGACCTCATGGCCATACCAATTGACCTTCAACACTTTATCTTGTTATAGCATAACACTTCACTAGAGCACCACTAAGACAATAACGAAAAAGAATGATAGTCACATGACATCAAAATTCATAAAAACCTATGACATCAATATAAACATCAATTCCAAACCTTAACAACAAGAACAATGCTTAATAATCTCCCCCTTTGTTATTGATCGAAAACACACTCAGAAAACTATGACAACTATTCTTGATGGAAACCATCTCCTAGATATATATCTTGCCTTTTCTCACCCTTTCTAATCTTTCTCCCCCTTTAACATTAATTATGAAAGGTCACTTGAAAATATTGGAAACAAAATTCCTCCCCCTAAGTTGGTACTACCTCTCAAAGATACTAGATGGCACACAATATTTAGAGACTATAACAACCACCCATGAAAACACTCTTTATTTCATGAATTACCTCACTCATAACAAGTATTTCATACACCTTAATATTATACACTAAACTATATTACTTTTCATTAAAATCATTCACCATGAGTACACTCTCTCTCATATTAATGACACTCACTATGTTGGCATAAAAAATCATCATACACATACTTCAAAGCTTACTTGACCATGCACCTTCACAATCCTTGATAACTGGTCATGATATCTCATTAGGCCAGGTAGGGTCTAGGACTAGTCTAGTTGTAGAATTGGACTGAAGGTATTACCCTTTATAGGATCACCATGCACATGCCTATGTGCATTCATCTCACCATGCCACAATGCATATACCTCTTCATGACATGACTTAGCTTCTTAATCACTTGATATCAAAGACACTTGACATCAAAGACCTAATTTATATGAATTTGTCAATAATGACCTTATCATTACTATAATTATAACATATTCCAACACTCTCTTTATGATGATAGCATTCTCTTCTAATCATCTTGACACATCACACTACCAACTAACCCTAATCATCTTAACATTAGACATAAGATGCACCTTTTACATCATGATGTTAATAATTGCTCTGCCTATAGATGACTGATCAACACATCTCTGTAATCATCTTACTATCCTTCTCATAGCTTCGTCAAGCCTTCATACCATAGAGTTATATGATCTACACTTGATGTTCTAGACCAAGGATCTCCATCTTTATATATCATGATCTACGACTTTTACATAACAACCTTGTAACACACCTCCATGATGCTTCTATTGAGTGATGAATGCCTATATGAAGTCTAATAGAGAAATATCACTTCATATATCTCTATAAAATTTTGAAATCAAGATATTTACAAATATCCACTCCTTTCTCAACCAAGTTGCAATCATGAGGTTGATAGTCTTTCTTTAGGATCCTCTTGGTCATGATTGGCACCTATCAATTGATGTCTACATCATCCTTATTTTTCTCTATCTGAGCTCATACCAAACACTCTTAGCATTATACCTTGATAATTAGTTCACCTTAATCTATAGGTTTATCATGACTAGTTCTCACCTTCTTTGGTCTTCATACCATGATTTGCTTCTTAGGAGCTTCCAACATCTTGTTATGACTTGAGGACTTATTCAATTTGATCTTACAAAATCTTTCAATATGACCAACACATTGACACTCATAAAAAATAACCTTATTCTTGTTAGACATACCTCTTGATTGATGTGGTCTATGATCTCTTCTTGTCTAATTTATTCCTTTCCATAGTCCCATGAAAACTCATTCTTAGGTGGAAACCTTCTACAATCCTTTGCTTTATATTCAAAATAATAACAAGCAAAATAATGACCATGGGAGAAATTATAATACCTTATGGCATTAAGCTATCTGATTTATCTTATAATATTACTCTTTATATTGGCATTCTTCTTTCCTTGATTTATCTTCTCATGACCTTTCTTAAAATTATTCATCATGTCTATGATCTGCTCATGCTCAACCTTAAATCAACCTAATTTATTTTATCACCTTTATAATGCTATGTTTCTCAACCTATAGATGATGACCATCTCTTAATACTCTTATCCCTCTCAAACTACCTTTTAGTCCTCTTTGCTCAACTAGGTCTCTTCAATAATGATTAGGTCATATGACCTTGATATTCATACTCAAACCTCCTATTATATATTAATGGCAATACTTATACACCCCTATGATGGTATACATGACCTCCTTCTGCTCCTTAATCTTCTTTCTCATTCACTTCCTCTAAACATACCTTAAAAGGCCTAAAACTGCCTTATATTTATACAAGCCTCTTACTCATATTGCTCTTGGTCAAGCACATACACTTACCCACTTATAATTTACAAATAATATTCCTAAAGATACTTTTTAAAAAATAATCAATCACAATCTCAGTTCTGTCTCAGCTTAATAGGCTACATTCCTTCTTTAGGTCTCATGGAGACCTATTAGGCCTTCTTAGTCACACATTACACTTTGCCTTCCTTTAAACACTTTAAAACTCCACATATAGTAAGAACACTTCATATACCACTAAAATATACCACACTAGGGTCATATTAGTTCCATAACACCTTTTAGGTCCAACCACCACTTGAAACACTTCATTAGCACTGTTCACATTAGACTTGTGTGTAATCAAACACTATTCGATATCTCTCATGCTTGATAACCTATATGTAATGTAAACATAATATAAAACTATCCATGTTTAAAAAATATCCATGACCTTAATAGATTCTTCATTCACTTTGTACACTCTGACTCAATGACCAACATTAGTCTTACTCACCTTTTATGTCTCACGGATATCTACTTCATTAGGTATACTATCTTGACATTGAGACTTGATCTTATCAGATCTAGATAGCCTTATCTATCCATCACAAACCACTCAAATATTTTTACCTATTCCATGATTTGTTAGATCTACATCCTATGTTCATACCCTGAATCCCTCTTTAGGATAAACTGCCCTATTATGCCTGTACACCTCAGAAATTGTCTTTCAAGAATGAAGTTAAATTACTCATTTAGAATATCTCCCATGAAAAATGAAACATATATAAGTATACTAAATTACCTCATTAACATACCCAAATACAACTTCACTCAGACAATAATGGATCAAGAATAACTCTGTAACTTACTCAAAACTACCATAATACTCAAAAACACAGTCATAAGGAATTAGACTTAGACCACTTATGTAGACACTTATATTGAATCTTGATTAATTAAAATGATCATATTACATATTTAAATCATCCTAAAATGATAAAATTACAAGTTATAATGGAAAATGTTGGTCTTACAAACCAAGTCCTTGACTTACAGTCTCATAGTCCAATCCTGAACAGACAAGCCATTTTATGAACACATTTTATGAACATATTTTATTAAATTATACTAACATAAAAATATTATAACAAGAATTATAATGACTTAAAATTCATTAAAAAAAAACTCCATGAATTATATTGCATCACTCTTTTATGAAATTACACTCAAATCCAACTTTTCATCACTGCAACTCAGAATTGTCAAGACTGTCAAATACACAATCATGAAACATTGACCTTATAACACCCATATATGGAATTTAAAATAATTTAAATTTATTAAAAAAAATTATTAAATTTTATACCATATTAAAATACAAAATCAATATGTTCTAATGTCAACTATTGGTCTTACAGACCAATCTTTTGACCTCTCTCCTCACAGTAACACCAGAACCAGATAAGCCATTTTGGCTTCAAATTTTAAAAATATATACTTGAAAATAAAAACCATATACCAAGAATTAATATGACATAAAAAAATTTTAAAAAAAAATTAATTAACTTCAATCCATCACTATTTCATAAAAACACATCAAGAATCACCTTTTCATCACTGCCTTAGTTTTGCATAATTTTCTCTATTAGGTTTGTTAGTGAGTAGCCCACTTGTATCACCAAATTTTTAATCTTAAATACTGGAACCTATCCATAAAATTTTATGGACATAAAATAAAATTATCTACCTTATCCATCCAATCATTTTCAAACTTAATACAATATAACTTTTGACAACTATAGCATCTTCTTCAGAAACAAGCCTATATCTTTACGTTTTCTTTCTTATATCTCTAAAAAATACCACTTAGAGTTACCTAATATTCTCCAATATAAGGTAAAATAACTTACCTAATCATACCAATCCATTATGGACACTTTTTATCAACATCTTCAACATCGGGTCCTTAGTAGGGTTTTAGGAGGGTTTTAACCTGTTTCCACTCTTAACAATCATTCATACATCATAGCCCCTCAATACAAAAAATAATGACTATAATTTTTATATATGACCCTTAAAAATATACCATGAATAGATTAGGTTCCCATGTAGAGGTTTGATGACATAATGAACATAAAAAATCCTTCTCGAGTTGAAAACCCTTTATTCTTTACACTCGAGTGACCTCAAAGCACCTATTCATGCCTTTTCTTGAAAATATTGATCTCAAACTACATGAATAATATTAAAATAACTTGAATCACCTTTTTAAATTCTCACCTACTTGCATTTTCCTTGTAAACTAACCCTGATACCTCATTAGGCTTACACTCTCTCTACATCATAGTTTTCATACCTCACTAGGCCTTAAACTATCCTTCATGCCTTTTTCATGATCTCAACACATCGATTTCATGCTCAAAATATCACTCTCATTCCATAACCCCCTCTCTCATTCTTAAAAATTGGTAAATATCTTTTTACAACCTTATCTCACCATGCAACCAAGCTTATGCCTTCACATAAGGTCTCTTCATGCCATAACTAAGCTTCACAAGATACCTTGTCCTCAAAGACACTTTATGTCAATATTATATAGCCTTTAAAATCTTAAAAACATCCATCGCATCAAGCCATCATTCCTATTCATGCACAATACTAAGCATCCTATGCACATACCTTCTCAAGACACTACTAGGCTCAGGCACTTGATAACTATGATAACGAGGACATTCCATACTTATTTTCACATCACTCATGCAGATGTAATAACATATGCCAATCATATATTACACACTTATAATCACTACAACACTAATTAATATTCTCTCTCATAGATATACTCTTCAATGACCTCATGAAGACCTATGACCTCATGACCATGCTAACTGACCCTCAACAGTTTAGCTTGTCATGACATAACAATTCACTAGAGCACCACTGAGATATAAATGACAAAAAAAATGATATTCACATGACATAAACCTTCATAAAAACCTTTGACATTAATGACAACATTAATGCCAAACCTTAAGAATAAGAACAATGCTCAACATTTTGTCTACAGTTTATTAAATCACATGTACAATTAGGTAAAACATCTAGTGGGGAAAAAGAATAAAATAATTTAGAATCAAGAAAGTAATGTAGTACATGAAAAATCCTCTAGGATATGAACAAAATTAATATTAGGTAAGCACTGATCTCACCCAATGCATGAATTGTACAAGCATAGAACATGTCCCTAAATAGTGAAACACTCAATTTTTTTCATATAGATAGTTATATATCCACAATGTCCATATCCATAATAAAAAATATAAAAAACATCAAGGTGTGATTGTTCCATTTTATTTGTATTTTTTAGATTGTCTATTTCATTTCAAGATTCAAAATTAGCATGTTTACTACTTTTATCCATTATGGTAATCCAAATTACTATTTTACTTACTAAAAGAAATTTACCTTATTGTTAATGGTATTTTACCTTAAAAAATATTAGGGTAAAATAGAGGGTGATGTCTACATTATCCTAGTTGAGGATGAGGTTGAAACAAATTTCCCATGAGTCATTGGGAAAGAGTTGTATTTGGAGATCATATGACATGATAGTATGAATTGTTTATTTTTTATCAAAGATGTGTTCAAGTATTATATACAAAATCACCAATTTCATGTCATTTTTATGGTTGTATTATCATTCCAGTTCCTTATTTTAGAGATTGAAGAAGCTAAAAATTTTACATGGCTTGATCAAGTATTTTGGTTTGGTCAAAGGCTTCCTCTAATGTTTTGGGAGAGAGGGACTGAACTTTGTATTATAATCTCTGTTCTAAGGTAGTGGTAAATAGTTTGAATAAAAATTATTCATTCTTATGTTCAATTCTATTGTCCAATAATTATCATTATTTTATGAATTCCATGGGGTATTCGTGATCTAGTTGTTTAGCATTGAAAACATTGCCCAAATTTTACTTAGGTAAATTGTGATATTTTAATTATTATACAAGGATATTGAATAATCCTTCTAATTATACTATGTAGTGAGGTTTATCTTAATTATATTATTTTAAATAATACTTAATTTGTATTTTTTCTATTTTTTTAGGTAGTGGAATAGCTATTTTCTCTTAATACAATCTTTGTATAGCTTTCCAAATGATTTGACATGTAAAGTCAAGATAGTGGAATCATAAAATGAAATTGTTGTAGTTATCTCTAATATTTTTGGTTTCTATGTATTGCATTAAATATTCATCTTTATGATTTAAAGGAATATCTTTTGAATGGGATATACTGGGATTGGGTTCCCATTAAAATATGTTAAGGAGGGAAAGGCAGGGTGATGGGAAGGGGGAAAAACACATTGATTCAATGATCACTAATGATTATTTTGAGGTATATTTGACATTTTACTAAGTTTAATTTTAATTTTAATGAATTGGTTGGTACATGATGTTTGCATGTGGTACATTTATTCAAACAATTGTATGATCATTTCCATGGGATCTAATGAAGTATATATTTTTTTAATTGAATATTAATATCGATTTGATGGGGAATGGTATTAGTTGTATCACCACCAATGGTGGTATTGGTTAAGATAATTACAGATGAGGAAGGCATATGGCAAGTTAAATATATAGCATGGTTTTCCTTATTTCTTGATCAAAGGTTTTCCCTAGTATTATGTGTGGTATGAAGACAAGAAATCATATAAGTTTTTATTTCCTTGGGAGAGCTACCCATATGTTGGGGAAATTATTTTTGAAATATTTGTATTTATAGAGCAATCAATATAATAATTTTTTATTCTTAATGGTCAATATTCTCAAGAGTGGTAGTTGTTTTTGGTTTTTGAGAGACCTAGTGGTGGCCTTGTTAGGAGTAAATTTGTTTTTATTAGTATTAATAGAATCCATATTGTAATATGCATTGTTATGAAGTTTTAATTGGGTTTAGGAATAACATTTTATGGACAACACTTGTGTACCATAAATAAATTACATTGTATGAAAGGGAAAATATTTTATGCAAGGGCATCCATGCTCACATGTAATCTTGCATCAACAAGAAATATGTTAGTTTATATATTTTTGAGAAAGTTTATTATTGTGCATATGTCATTTTTTTAAGTTTACACAAGTACTATATGTTAAAAAAAAAACTTATTTTTTTAATTTTAAAACACCTTTGTGTCCACATGTGTCTTGTGTAATATTCCATTGTCTATGAGTGCACATACATTTGTAATTTTATGTGTATTTTTTATTGAGTGTGTAATGTTTTTTATTTATCTGAATAATATTTTGAGGCTTTATACGAGATATATTGTTTGTATTTTATGGAATCGTAGTTTTGAAAATATTTTCAAAAAAATTTCAAAAATTTGTGACATCTTATAGAACATTAAAGCTTTAATTATTTTCAACATAATAGTAAAGTGGTTGAGATTTCTTGGAGGATTTTATTTCTCATTGTGCAAGCCATGTAATGATTTTCTAGTCATTTAGGGTGAATTTTTTAATATACATTAATTTTCATGAATAGACATGAGGACCATGGCACAAATGTTTTGAGCACATTTGTTGGTTACAAAATCTTATGAATTAGCCTTGTGAGGTTGTGACCTCTGTATGAATTTAATTGTGCACACTTGGTTTTAAGCACATATATATTACAATGTGTTATTAAGGAGTCTTTGTTAACTATTTAGCATTTAATTTCATAAGTCATTGGAAGATAAAAAGATTCATTTAATATTTCATATGATGTAGTATGTTGTGGTGTTTTAATTTCTAATGTATTGGTGTCTTGGAATTATGAGAGATATTTAATATTTATGGGACACTAAAATTTGTTAATTTTATTAGTGTTTGAAAGAGCACTTAATGTAATTAAGTGGATCTTGTGCCTTTATAAGCATGCCTATATACTTATGCAAGGGGAATTGGGATATTTGATAGAGTATTAGAGTTCAACATAAGTCTTAGTGATTTTTTTTAGCATTATATTAAACTTGCAAAACCTATGAGTTAGAAATCATAGATATGTGGATCTAGTGCTGTGACACATCTCATTGTGATATTGGAATGTCATTTTTGTTGTTATGCCCTTTTTATTTTCTATCGATCGAAATATAATAAAGATTTACATTGTGTTGAAGCATTTTATTGTAAATTTTTTAGGGTTTCATTGTCTAAGTCATATATTAATTAAGACCCATAACTGAAACTATAGCATCTAATATTATAGCAAGGTTGTAGTCTTGTTGGTTATTATTGATTTTCACATTTTTGAATGTGGGTAGAAAGTGGCTATAGACATATTCCACTAATATTTTTAGTTAGAAGGTGTAAGTGAAGTGGTTAGTTTAAATTATTGAGTTCATCATTTGGTATAAGATCCATATTTCAAATAAAATGGTACACATATGTCATGTAAGTGGTAAAAAGGAAAGAGTGGCTAGAGCACCAAGAATTGAAGATATGATTGGATTAGTGAGATATATAAAATCCTGAATAGAGGCAATGAAGATAAAGTTGTCAATGTGTTGGGATATTAAATGATGAAATTGATATTGAAGTCACAGAAGAAGTACCTGAAGATCAAGATGCACATTAGGTTGATGAATTTAAAGATCAATTCTTAAGATATGTTTCCATAATCATAAGCAAACAAAATTTGGTCCCTATATGTTATTCATAAAGTTATATTCTAGCCTCGTTGACTAGATGATTAATTTAGAGATAAAATTTGAGTATTAAAGTATGGAATATCCCAATTGGGTCAAGTTCACTAATGAAAATTTAAAGGCCACACATCCTTATGGTGGGATCATGTTAAAGATGAACAATTTCATAAAGACAAGGATAATATAAAAACTTGTCATATATATTCATCATGAAACTAAATGATAAATTTATTTGTATGGATTATAACTTCACTTTTTGCAAGAATATTCAAATCTTGTGATAGAGGGACATGAGTGGGAAGGATTATAACAAGGATCAATATAGACTTACCATTAGAGTATGTAATGTTGAAGATGATTCTGAGATGATCTAAAGGTATTTGAATATTTATGCATGGAAATTCAAGATGAATTTTGTATGATCAGATTACAATATGTTGAAGAGTCCTATCAATGAGAAATTAAAGTGGAATAAATTATTTCATGATAACAAGGAATAGCATGAAGGAAAATGAAAATTTAGGTGTGGAGGTGGGAAAGGAGGAGGAAGTGATAAAATTTATTCTATACAAACAAACTAAGGAGAGGCAAGTACTTTGTATCATAATACAGATGATACCTAGATATGTAGAAGAATTTTAGAGACAAAGGATCCTATGGATGAGGGGGAGTCATGGACTCCTTAGTACATGTTTTAGATGTGGTGAAACTAGACAAAAATCTTTTGAGTATCCTCATATGCATATTTAAGGAAATAAAAGGATTGATACGAGTGCATATATTGTACAAGTAGACAAATAAATGTTTATGTCTATTCATAAAATATATGAATACGAAATTAGAGAAAATATCATGGTGAAGAGGGTATTATTGAAACCTATGAAAGAAGATAATATTTTTGCACAATGAGATAATTTTTGTAGAATGGTTTACAAATCTAGAGATAAGAGTTGTAAATTAATTGTTGATAGTGGAAACATAGATATTATTTTTTCATAATAAATGATAGATAAGCTTGGTATAAAGATAATTTTACATCCCAATCCAAATAATTTTTCATAGTTTTTGAATGGATATCATGTTCTAGTGAATGAACATTTAAATGTCTACTAAGATTTTTTATATTCGTACATGTAAATATAAAGTTGTATGCGATATAATGCCTATGGATGTTTGTCATATTTTTCTTGGAAGGCCTTGGAAAGTTTACTACAAGATAAAACGTGATGGTTATGCAAATACATACACATTATTGGAAGATGGAGTAACACATACCTAAAGGATAAGTGAGAATAAGTGGACAAGAGTCCAAGTGTTTTGTTGATTTTGTGAAAATATCTATTGAAAGAGGTGAAATATTAGAGAACATAATATATGTTAGTTTCTAGGTTAATACAAGCAAGTACAAGCACAAAAATAAAATAAATAATTACGTGTGAAGTAAAATATATATTGAGTGAATTTTAAGAGATTGTGTCTAATGATCTAATATAAACATTACCACTGATGAGAAGTATAACTCATAGAATGGATTTGATTCTAGGTTCACATTTATAGAACAAAGCATAACATAGGTTGTGTTGACTAAATTTCACCCTAGGTCAAATTTGGTCAAACCACCTTGCATATTCAAACTTGTCATGAAGTTTCCTAGGTTTAAATTAGTCACCATGGTCCTAAGTGAGGTCTAATATTATTTTGAAGGTCATTTAATATGTCTTCACCTTGGTCATATTTGTCTAAGTTGTTCTTATGTCATCTTAGGCCACCTTTTGAGTCATTTTAATGAACTTGTATGGTTTTCCACCAAGGATAAACATTTCAAGATATAATTTAATATACCATATATCAGTAAGTTTTAGAAGATAGTTTGAAAGTAAAAATGTTACAGGTCCAACATTAAGACAAGAAGATCACTACAAAAAAAGGAGTTTCAGGTACTTGTATGGCTTGAATGACACATTTGGCATGTATAAGTGTCTTAAGATTCCCACAAGTTAATTTTAGGTTCAATAAGCTTCATTAGGGATAAAAATGGCAAAAATTTCTCTCTCTCTCTCTCTCTCTCTCTCTCTCTCTCTCTCTCTCTCTCTCTCTCTCTCTCTCTCTCTCTCTCTCTCTCTCTCTCTCTCTCTCTCACATCGCTCTCTTAGGCAAGCCAAAAGAGCTCAATAGTTTTCAATTCATACATATAGAAGAAGAAGAGTTGGGTTGAGTGAATTTGGTGGATGTCATTAGTCCCTATTTAATTCAATTCCATGGCCATAGTTTTAGGATTGATGGTTTGTGCTTCATAAATAATCACTAAGATTGTTAACACTTCCAAACTACCTACACATCCCTAACACCTCAGTTTTCTTCTATGTTTGCATTGATATGAGTAAACCAAGTGATGCATAAGTTATTGAAGAGTATTTTCATCTTCCTTGTGTGGTTTTCAATTGGTTTGGAATGTGTGAATATGAAGAGACAGGAAGAATCATCCTTGAGTTTGAAGTAAACACTATTGAGGTCTGCAGAGCAGTATTTTGGTAGTTGCAGGTTAGGGTGTGGAATGAAGGTTTTAAAAACAACTTGAAATGAATACCCTCATGGTGTAAGGTGATTTTTAACCTTGGTTGATCATACATGTAAACATGGTTTGAGGTCATAATAGCCTTAAATCATCATTGCCTTCTACAGGCATAATGCATATTGAATAAATATGTCTTAGAGGTTGGAGGTTGAATGATTTGAAAAAGAGCTAAGTCATATGTTTTGAACTCTAAAATAGATCTTCCTCACCTTCAGGTCTTATATTATACTCTGCCATTTCATGAAGAGGATTGGGTTTTCAAAACAATGAGATTGTTTACCTTAAACTCTTTGAAAGAGGATTCAGCCTCACAAAGTAGTATCTCATGGTGAAAGTTGATGAGGCCTTGGTAAGCCTAAATGGTTTCATTCTTGCAGCTAGGCCTAGAACTAACATGCCAATACAAGAAGGGGTTGCTAGGTCAAGAGAAGATAATGGTTGAATGATTTCAATTCAATTAAATTTCTACTAAAGATGCTCATTGAAACACAGTGCCATCAAGCCAAGAATAATGTGAAACTATTGGTGTAGGTTTTTACTACACATTTGTACTTCACCTTGCTTAGGTGGATAATTAGGATATTTAGGTCTATTAGGTGAATAATGACATCATCCTGATGTCATTATGCACATGTGAGTGCATGGGGTCACTTAATGGGTGGATGGGGTCATCCATCCCACTGTGTTCCCTCAGTGCTCTCTCCACCCATAGTGGAGGAGTCCATCCACTCAACTTGTTTGGATGAGTCATCCTGCACTCAACCAACCTATTTATTGGACTGTCCTATAAGGCATTCAGTGAGCTAGAGAGCTATTGCTCTTCTGTGGATTGTTTGAGCTACTTAGTTGTGAGTTGTGACAGCGTTGAGAGTTGTGAGGGCTATGAACTTTGAGCCTTTGTATAAACAATCCATATCCATTATTGAATACATTGTGTTCAATTTCTACTCGCTTCTAGATTTCATGCTTCAATCATTGTGTGTGTTCGCTCTACAATCACCGGTCTTAGATGTCTGATTCTGGACAATTCTCACATGGTATCAGAGCGTCGAGTACTGATAACGATCACCAATTTCTATGTTGATTGTTTATTTATGAAATCTTGAGTAGTATACTATTTTATATTCTCCATCCATTATTAAGAGGGGTTTGTAAAAAATTCGAATGTTTTTTTGAAATCTCGAAAACCTCGGGTCCTTGTTTAGAGGTAACTTGGAGATCTAAGTGTTCATCTGCGGTTTTGTCTCCTCTAACACCCATATATAGCATTGGCATTGTCATTGAAACGACGTCCACATATATTTTGTATTGGCATACATGAGTTGTTGCAGATTTTAAAGGAATGGTCGAAAGGAGAGGGTTGAATCTACTAAACGTCTCTACCTTGACGTGGATCGTGCATTCATATAGCCTTTACGCTTGGTAACTGGTCAGCGACCTCCTCAATGGTCTCAACCGTATTCTGCACGCACTCCTCCATACGACGTCAGGGCTGCTGCAGACATATTGGCATCAGAACCATTATTCTCTCTTGCCGAAGAACTTCTCCCCATCGCTGCAGTCCTCCCAGAGCTTGCTCAAACGCATTCAACCAGTCGTCCTCCTTAAATCAGTTTTCTAGATCTGATCTTCGTGCAAGTTCAAACGGCGACTTCTACGTGGAGAATTCTATGTAGAGACTTCTATGTGGATACTGAAAAATGCCTGTTCTAAACTCGCCCTCTGGTTTTACCTTCAAAACTGCCGACCTGCTGAGCTCCTAACGTCCTCCTAGCTTGTTGTCGTTCTCCTCTCCATCTTGGCTCGCCATTTGTCTCTTTGGCCTGCAACTGCCCATGCAGGCTTCCCACCACCGGCCGTTGAGGTGAGAAAGCTTGGTTTTTTTTAATTTACAATCACTTTTCAAACCTGCGGAATTTTCCACGATTTGAAAGTTTTTTTTTTTTTTTAAATGATCTTATTTAATTATCATATGTATTTCAAATGATACTTTGGGAGAGAATATTAAGTTGGGGTTGTTATTAATGGTGAACATATGAGGTGGGGTTTATTGCTGGGAGGGCGGAGGACAATTTCATGTGGGGAACATTTATGAGTGGGTAGAGATGATTATGACCGGGGTCCTTTATTTACGAGGTGGGGCATGATAATTTTTAATTGTTTTTTAAATTAAAAACAATATAATATTTTTGATAAATGTTATTTGTTTGATTTTTGTTTTTGTATTTTTGCCTATCGATAGCAGGGGGTCAATTCTCCTTCACAATCAAAATCATTAAATTTTTCACTCTGTGTTGGTTCTAATGAGTAGTTGAAAGACTACCTTTCCCCTTGTTTGGATGAGTTTTTAAAACTTTTAAGTGTTATTTTTATTAAATAGGCCTCAATTACAAGAAATTGATTGTATCATAGCTTTTACTCGGTAACTCGAAATTGAGCACCATTTTTTGCAAAAGTTCATGTTTTTTTTTAAATTTCCTATGCATCGATCCTATTTTTATTGTAAACACACTAAATTTATAAAATGCCATATTCAAGGGGGTTACCTATGTTATGGGCCCCACAACTTTCTACATTGTTATCTTTGTGTATTGATTGCTCTCATTTTACAGACTCGTTTTCGACCCAGTCCAAAGTCTAAATATAGAGCGTGAATGATTATTTACCCACTCTAAAATTGACTGCTCACTTGGATGCATTCTCGGTTGTGCTCGACGTCCTCATATTTGAACGTGCATTAGGGGGTGTTTGCAGTTGGTATTGTGTAGTTGTGCACTTTTTAGTTGTCTTTTGTCGGTCATGTCGACTCCATTTAAGAGACTCCAGAAGAGGAGAGTTATTTCATCTTCAGTGGTTCTTCTTGGAATGGATAATTATGCTTCGTGGTGTGCTTACATGGAACACTTGCTCATACACAAGAATCACATTCCATTCCTATATGGATAGATTCTTGCATCCACTGATCATGTTCAGTTCAATAAATGGGCTAAAACTTGTGACAAAGTTTTTGCCACTTTGTTACTACATGTTTCCATGGATTTTCATTGCCATGTGGAATATACAAAGTGTCCTTGCAATGTTTGGAGCATTCTACAGTCTCTTTTCAGAGATCCTACTATGACCTACATCACACCTCCACTTCCTATTGTCTCTTATGAGACTTATGTACTCTCTCCTCATGATTTTATTTCTTGTGATGATACATCCATGGTGGACACTACTCTTCTTTCTATCGAGCCACGACTACAGGACAAGATTATGCCTGACCTTATTTATCTTGTTGTAGATTCTAATTTTATCCCTATTCATGATGATGTTCTTTTAGAGCCTTCACAGCGTAGCACTTCAGAGGAGTCTACTATTTCTAATACGAGTACATTGATTGAGAGATTCAATGAATCATATGTTCATGTGGATATTCATTTTGTAGATCTATGTGCTTCATCTGCAATATCTCATTCATTTTCAATGGTTGTTGATCCTTGCCTTCCTCTTCCCATGGACATTCTTTTAGTGAATGTTCCATGTATATCTTCTTCTTTAGTTGTTCTCTCCCCTTCTTTGTATGCTTCTTCATTGCCATCTTCTGTAGTTAGTCATATGATCCCTGATCAAACTGTGGCAAATTTGAGCACTAGTAGGGAGATATTTGAGCATTTTTTAGAGATCTACATCATGATTCCTACTTGTATTCCACTTGAGTAGAAATTCAGTAGTTTGATAGCTCATGATTTCTTTCTTTCCAAAGGAATAGACAACATTTATTATAGATGAACCTACTACAAAATTTTCCATGTGATATTATGCACTTACCTTCTCTCTCTTCTTTGTGGAGGCATATATCCTTCATGATTTATAGGATATTGAGGATCTACACTTTTTACTTGATGTGTTGATTACTTCCACATCATCTTTTAGGGGGTATTTTAGTCTGCTCTTCTTTTCTCTCTTTTAGGGGGTTTCCCATTGGGTTTTCTCCTTTTACTCCATTTTTTTAGAGTTACATTTTACTTAGGCACCTTATCAAGCCTAGTTGTCAAGACCCAATTATTGTACCCACCTAAGCTACGGTTAAGAGTGGTTGTTGATATAGGTTTTTACTACACATTTTTATTTCACCTTGCTTAGGTGGATGATTAGGCTATTTAGGTTTATTAGGTGAATAATGACATCATTTTGATGTCATAATGCACATGTGAGTTCATGGGGTCACTTAGTGGGTGGATGGGGTCATCCATCCCACTGTGTTCCCTTAGTGATCTCTCTACACATAGTGGAGGAGCCCATCCATTCACCTTGTTTGGATCAATCATCATGCACTCAACCAGCTTATTTATTGGCCTTTCCTTCAAGACATTCAATGAGCTAGAGAGTTAGTGCTCTTTTGTGTATTGTGGATTATTTGAGATACTTAGTTGTGAGTTGTGAACTTCAAACCTTTATATAAGAAATCCATATCCATTATTGAATACATTGTGTTTATTTTATACTCAATTCTGAATTTCATGCTTTAATAGTTGTGTGTGTTTGCTCTACAATCACCGGTCTTAGATGTTCGATTGATGATTCTCATATAAACTTCTAGACCTACAATACTTTGATGGTAAGAGATGGTCATATGAGCTCAAGGTAGATACAAGTCCATTCAAGGGTGATGTGGTTCCAATGACCTAAGGAGGAATCAAAATGAGTGAAACACAGTGTTCAAAAACTAATCATCACCTACAATAACCCTTAAACTTCTACCTAATAAGCACCTATAGTCTAACCGAGGAAACACACTAGCTCAAGTTAATGGAGATACAGTTTCAAAGGTAGGTAGAGGATTAACATGGATGAACACATTGAAACCATTATCACATTTTATGACACATTTTAGCTTGATTCTTAGATGTAAGGAGATAGAGCAAAGACTGAGTTTTGAACTTCATACTTAGTCATCTAAAACTCTGTACACAGTCATAACCTAAAAGCTACTCATGAGAGTTTGAGGTGTTTAAGGCTCTTGGAACATGAATTTTTTTTGAAAACTGATATAAATGGTGCTCATGACCTAAGATAAGCCTTCATGGTCTTAGTTTGGTCATATCAATAGGGTAAGTGTCCTATGTTTTATCTCAGACAAAGGGCACTTCACAGTCAACACAACCTACAATTTTAGTATATGGATAGTGAAAGGATGAAAAAGAGAGTCCTAAGGCACTATGGGAACATGTGAAAGGTTAGACTAGAGGTGAACAAAGTGTTAAAATAACTTACATTCACTATGATCACCTACAGGTGGTCATATACATAGAAATATAGTCTAGGCCTAATAGGCCTAGAGCTAGACCTAAACCCTCATGACCTCTAACTTGATTCATATGACTACATGATCTTTCTAAGGCATGAGAGAACCTTTAGGGGAGATTTGAGGACTTAAAAAAACCATCAATTTGTAGAGAGTAACTTGAATTGGCCATTTTTGGCCTAATTCTCTCTTAGGGGTGTCTAGAATGCCTAGTAAGAGCTCGAGAGACAACTTTTTTTATCATATCTGTATGAATGAGCTGCCTAGTGCCTCAAGGAGTTAGGGGTATTTTTTTAGGGTCTTATAGTTTAACTTATTCAGATTAGTTTGAAGATTGAACATTTAACCTTTATTAATTATCACTAATAACCTGAACGTTTTAAAAACCCTTATATGAACCCAATGGAGAAAACATGAAGGGATATGCATCTAGAAGTGGTTAGTTGGCCTTGAAAGTGTTTTGGATCCATTTATCAATCTCATAGGATCCTTGACATCCAATTTTTCCATACTGTAACTTGTACGAACATGCCTAATTTAGTGTTTCTTGGAGGTTTTGATTTGAATTACAAGTACAGAAGGGAATTGATAGGTGAAGGCTATTGTGGAAGGTGTGTGAAGACTTGTTCTAACTCCTCATACTCAATTTTCACCTTTTTTGTGTATAAAAAGTCATCTTCTAGGTTGGTCATTGCAGGCAGTCTTAGACAAAATAGTGAGAAAGAGGGTGACTATCTAGTTTGAAGATGAGAAGTGTTATTTGGAGTCATTTTGAGGTCTACTTAATGGAATGGAAGGCAAAAAGGTTATGAATAGGTGTATAACACTTATTAAATGAATTTACTTGAACATCTATAGGTTATCTGAGTGACAAACGTGATAATTAAGGCTTAGAGGAATAATGAGTGACTACAAATAGTGAACAACAAGTGTCAAAGGGAGGCTATCAGTTAGAAGAGTGCACGGTGATCTGCACTAATCATGTTTCAACCCTCTCAAGTTAGAGAATAGGTGTCAAGAACTTCTAAGGTAGTTTCAAGAAATTAAGTGGAGTACTCATTGAAAGAGAATTTTAAGGACATGAAGTGTTCCTTCACCAATTTCAAGAATATACCATGTTTGTAATTGACATATGTACAAGAGAATTTCATGACTTGTTTCCTATCTCTTCCTATTTCATTGTAACTAGTCTCTAAGACTTGACACTTGGCCTTGTGACCCTTCAAATTCACTCCTTTCTCCTCTCTTATGCTTTATATATTCATGCCATTTGAGCATTGTAAAGCAATCCACACTTTGGTATGGTGAAGCTCTGTTGGTTTGAATACTGTATTTTCCTTTGAATAAAGATTTTCAATCTGGGTTTGAGTTCATATATTTAAATTTAAGTGTGTGAAGTAGTTCACAATGGAATGACAAGTTATTATCCTATATCTTTGTGTTCTCTTTGTTCTTTCATGTTTGGTACAAGTAATTTGCCCTCTAATAGGTCACATGAAGTGTACTTAGTTTATTTTCCTATCTTTGAGTGTAAGGAATAACATTAATGTCTACAATTAGACCTCTTGTTCATTCACCTTGAGTAGTGCAATGTATATCACCTTCATATTTGAAACACTTATGTTAGATAAATCTAGGATGTTAAATCTAGTATTGTGAGTCATCTTTCATAGTGCAAGTTTATGGTAGTCTAGTGGAGATCAATCTGGTGTATCACCTGATTAGAATAGTTTACTTTCATGTTTTCTTTTATCTCTTTTCATCTAATTAAGCAAGTAGTATAGGTGACAAGCTATCAAAGATTAATATATAGAGCTAGCCATTAAATCTAGAGGTTTACCTCTACTATAGGTAACCCACAGGCCTAGAGGTAATCCAATGTTTCACTCAATTTTGAGAAAGATTGAACAACCTCTCTAAGGGTACAAAATTGAGTGACAATAGGTTTACTCTAAATCACAATGAAAAAGTACAAAGATAAGCTTAGGAGCTATTGGATAAAAGGTTGATTATAGACATTTTAAACCCATATGTAGTACCAAAAATGTTAGTGCCTAAGAATAATCAAGAATGGATAATGTGCACTGATTCTAGAGCAATTAATAATAAAATCATAAAGTGTAGGTTTCCATTTATGCGCATGAATGATTTGATGGATTGTTTAAGTGGAGCAAGATACTTCATGAAATTTAAATTCAAGAGTGGATATCACTAGATTCACATAAGGGAGGGTGATGAATGGAAAAAAATGTTAAGACATAATAAGGGTTATATGAGTGGTTGGTTATGCCATTTGGGTTAATTAACACACTATGTCCATTCATTAGATTTATAAATGAAGTCCTAATACCATTTTTGAGTAAGTTTTCATTGTGTATTCTGATGAAATATTTATTTTTAGAAGAATAGAGGAAGAGTACTTATGAGATTTGTACCAAATGATAAAAACTTTTCGAAATGAAAAATTCTTCATAAATTTCAAGAAATGCAATTTCATGCATAAATATTTGGTATACTTGGGATTTAGGATTCATAAAGAAGGGTTGAATATGGATCTATAGAATATGTGAGTTATATTGGATTGGTTATCACTACACAATACCTTTACGGTATGTAGTTTTCATATTTTGGAGATATTTTTACATGAGATTCAATAGGAATTATAATGGGACCTACACAACAATCACTAATGTGATACACATAGATAAAATAGTTTCTCTAGATAATATAAAGAGAACATCATTTCCAACAGTTGAATAAGAAGATAAAAAATAGATATTGTTTATATTTTTATATTTTGGTAAGGTATTTAATGTAGATTGTAATGCAAGTGGTGCATAAATAGTATAATTATTGAGTCAATAAGGAATACCTATTGCATATTTCAGTGAGATTTTGAATGAAATGAAAAAAAAATCAATGTATGTCAAGAGTTATATACAATTGTCTAACCACTCATGAAATTGAGACATTTGGTGTTGCTTAGGAGTTTGTATTTTATACATACCATCAATCATTTTAATTTATATTAAAAAAAAAATTAATCATAAACATATGAAATGGTTGAATTCCTATAGATTAATTTATTTATGTTAAATCACATGAGTTGAAAATCAAACATAACGGTATATGCATTGAGCCCCAAAGTTATTTTATGAAATGAACCTAGAGTGGAAGTGATAGGATTTAATATTATGAAAGAACAAAACATGAAAAGGATGAATATTTTTTTGGAAACATAGAAATCTTATGCAAAACAAGTGAAGATAGATCACCATTGTTAGATTATTTTCTTCGAGATGGATTGTTTTCCTAAGGAGAATAGTTGTGTATATTGAGAGGTTAAATCCATGGGAATTAGATAAAATAAAAACATATTGTATTTTTAGTAGATAATTTTGGTTATGACAAAACATTAAAACAAGTAGCAGAAAACTATTTATGGCTGTGAATGATTATGTGTGTATTCTGAAATTTTAAATTAGATTTTTGAATAGAAACTAAAAAAAAGAGAATCTCCTACTCTAAATCCAAAAAAAAGCTTTGATTGACCCAAATAAAATATAGAAACAACTTACCTTTACCTTCTGAATGAACACCTTCCCTCGTTGATGTGGATTTTCTTGTGATTGATCGATTTTTGGTTGTTCAAATAGCTTTATGCAATAATTCTAGTAGTGTTTCAATTTTTTTTTCTTGATTGATATGAGATATGAACTATTAGATGATGAATTTTTGATGGATTAATAGCTATATGTGAGATTTAAGGTCTATGTATCCTCAAAATGGAGGATGGAGGAGATCCTTAGAGATTTTTAAAGGGAAGAATGGATGGGTGGGATTATTTTCAAAAGATTTATTTTAATACTATAATTTGTATTATTGAGATTTATTTTTCATTCAATTAGGAGGTTGAGGAATTTGGATAATTAATGGATTAGTTGACAGAGTTGAGGGAAGTGGTTAAATGGTTTAATGAATTATTTTGTGGTTTATTGAGTTAATATGAGTGGGTTAATAAATTAGTTGAGTTGTTTTAATGATTTGGTTTGAATGTATTAATGGGTTGGTTGAGTGGTTTGATGAGTAAGATCATTGATTTATTGTTATATATGTGTGCATGCAATTAATTAAAAGTAAATTCATCTTACATAGTGATTAATTTAATTTAGCTATTATGAGGGATGATCAAGGATGATTAGAGATGATCAGGGATGATGTTTAGGGATGATTACGAATGATTGGGTATGATTACCTCTCAATAAGGCATGTGGGGATGAAATACATGAATGAGATCTTGAAATGAGGAGAGGGATTAAAATGGAAGACTTTGGGTAAAACTAGAGGGGTGAGGTGAAGAAGTAGAAGTTGTTAGGATTTATGAATAGTTAGCTAGAATACATGTTTAGGAATGAAAGTTGATGAATATATGTTTAGGAATGATGTGAATGATTATTGGCATTGACTAGTTTTGGAAAATGTGATGATGGATGAATTTCTACTAATCTTGCATGAAGTTTTGAATGTTTGAGCAAACTGATTTTAATTATAGCATATAAAAAGATGCACCATGATATATAAAACCATGATGTAATTTTTATAATATGTTGTAGGACTAACACAAACATGACAAATTAAATAATGAACAATAACAAAAAAACTAACAAGGACACACACAAATAATGAAAAGTAATTAACAAAAACACATAAAAACAAGTTATGTGTTATCCCTTTTCAAGTTAAAATCCAATGTCTGATGATCAATGACATTTATAGATAGGATTTACTCCAAGAAATAATATATACAATGGGGTTGGATTGGGAATTATATATCCTAATTAAGTTGTAATGATTTGTTTAAAATAGAGCATGGATTGTAATAGGACTAATGATAAGACGAGTTATTTTAGGGGAATTTTATGACTTTTCTAATTTTTTTGGATTTTTTTATATTTTAGTATTTTTGGAATAATTGAGAGGGTACCAATAGAGGGAAAAATAGTTCTAGAAGCTGAAATGGATATGGTAGTGGAGGGAATGTTCGAAGGATTGTAAGATAAATCTTTAAGGACTACGTTGCATAGGAACCATGTGCATGATCATACATTTCACATTTTGACAATATAATTCAATGTGCTTTAAATAAGACTTGATACACTATAATATTACCAAAAATTATGTCTCATGACTTCCACCATGTATTTATCAAGGTCAAAATATAGAAAAAGGATGGGCATGATGGTATGGTTACAGAATTATTTAAGATGGAGGGGATTGGATGGGATGGGCTTTCCCTCAAGTGTATAGTAATTGCAAAAATATATTGAGACATGATGCCAAAAAGTGGTTTTCATCATGGTACTTTCCTAAGGTGCCATAAAAATGGTTTTCACCTTTGGAAAAATTTTGTATTTTTTAGATTTTCCTAATTATTTTGTACTAATTTTTTTTAAAATTTTGATTTTTTTAATGATATTTTATAGAAACATTAGACCATTTATGTATGGAAGAATTTTATATGTATGATTTTCATGGATTCATATAATTATTTTATAGCTTGTGTGGCCAAATTATATGCTTAGTTGATTCTATTATAAACTTCCTTGGTTACTAGCTTAGCCTCTTACGAACATCTTAAGCAGGTATCATCATAGCCTCTATGACATAGTGTGCCACCAAGGAGGTTTAAGTGGGATGAACATTAGATTAAGGATTTTACTTAACAATGTGAGATATTTTTAGAGATTATTTGGTCATAGAGGTAAGTTTAAATGGAATGATACCAAGGGGAATAGGGACCAATATTCTCACACACTTTTTTATGTTCTAAATGTTTAATTGAGTGATTTATACAACATGATTCTACATGCTTTAGGAATAAGATCAAATATTTATAAATATTTTTATATAAGGGTGACCAAATATTTCCTATTTTTCAAGACTAAGACTAGCTTCAAGATTAATGTTTTTAGGATTATTTGTTTTTCCAATGTTGACATCAATAGTTTGTTCAACAAGTGATGGAGAACGATCTTGATGCAGGAGCATTAAGTGAGTCAATATGTTCAAGTATGTTTTTGATCATTATGGGTTTAACTTTATGTTATAGGTACCATAAGGACCCAATTAAGGGTGATTAAGTCATTAGGTAGCTTTGTAGTGGATGTTCTTGGCCTTGGGAACTTTCCCCACTAAAAATCCATTTTAAATATTTGAATCATGTTAGTTTGTTTAGGAGTTTTTTTGAGTAGTTGTCAAGTAAATTCATGTTATCAAATGTTATGTTTAGGTCCCAAATGATTATATAATATTATCTACGTATATGTCATAAGAAAAAGGACATAGACTAAGGTCTTTGAATGTATCTATCTTGTGAAGGTAGTTATCATAGGAGGTAGTTATTCAATAAAGTAGTTTCTATTGTGTGTAAAGGGAATGTAATGAGTTTTTGGATTAAAAAAGGTGATAGACTGGTAGGAAGGTTAGTAGGTAGTTGGTAGGATTCAGTTAGAATGTTGAGAAGAGGTAGAGTTATGGATAAAACTTAGGAATGAAAATAAGAACTCTGTATTATCTATCCTGAAGGACTAAGTTGTTATTGTAAATGAAGAAAATCAATAAAATTTGAAAAGATTTGTGTGTGTGTGTGTGTGTGTGTGTGTGTGTGTGTGTGTGTGTGTGTGTGTGTGTGTGTGTGTGTGTGTGTGTGTGTGTGTGTGTGTGTGTGTGTGTGTGTGTGTGTGTGTGTGTGTGTGTTGATATTATGATATTAATAAAATTTGATGTATTTAAGGCTTTAAGACCTTTGGCAATAGTATTGTAGTGCAAGTTATAAAGACTACATGCTGTGTAAGAATTTTGTGTTTAATTTGTGAAGCAAGAGACTAATGAAAGCCCTCTTAAGGTAATATATAATGAGTGTCTATATTATCTTGGTGTGTGCCATTTTATTAACTTATAATTCATACGTATGATTTTGTGTTCGATTCCAACAAAGGATTAAGGATTTAGATAAGTGAACTGTGTATATACCCTGTCACCAAGACACAGTCAAGAAACCTTGTTTGTGGTTGAACAATGCATGATGGAGGTTGTAAGATCATGATTATAGTGTTGAAAGACAATAACATGGATGATAAAGTCTATGGAATACTTAAACATCTTCAGGTAAGGTCAAGATGCATTAAAACCCTCTTTCAAAGTTGCACATAGATCATTTGTATTGACACAATACTATAGAACTCTTGATTAGAGCATGAGCAAGGGTTTTTAAAGAATAATTTAAGATTCTAAAGGTGGGGAAATGTTAGGAATAATTTATTATAGAATCTTCAAGGTTTTAAATGAAGTTTATATTCCTATAATAAAATTGGATGCCTCTTGGTCTTGTAATAATCTGCAAAAACCCTAGTTTAGGGTTAAAACTAAAAAGTAGAATATCTACTGTTTAAACTAGTGAAAAATGATGAAATTTGGTAGTTGAGTGTATATTGGGATGGAACAAAGTATTATGTAAGTTTTAGACCTATATGGACCCTTACATATGAAATATAGGTGATTGTGTGTTAGAGTGGAGCAAGGAGACCTAATCAGGTATTTGATAGAGCAAGAAAAGGTATCTAGAGGGTGAATTGGATCTTGTAATTTCATGGAAAGATCAAATAGGATAGAGGGTGGAAAATATTAGTTCTAGTTTTTCAAAAATCAACATTGATTGTCTGTATAGAAGGGAAAATCCTACAAAAAGGCTACTAGGAACATAAGAGGAATTGAAGGTTTAAGAAGTCAAGAAGGCACTTAAGGTTATAAGTGAGTATAAATTGTGTTGAAATAAGTTTTATAAACCTGTGAGATACTCTTCAAGGTTAATATTGTCTATAGCTAACCCTATTCAATAATGAAGGAGATTTGGCCTAGAAATGTTTGAAGACCAATGAGAACTAGTGTGAGTTAGTATGAAAGAGAGTCTTGAGAGTGAAATGGATGAAAGAATGGATGAGTGTAGGTGTGAATAGGATCTAAAGGTAGAATGAGATAATTCAAAGAATAATTTTGAATGGATCATAAAAGAGAATGATATTAAATCATATGAGGAGTTAAAGGACACTAGAGATTGAGGAGTTTGTTTGCAAGAGTTGATGTTTGAAGGTATCAAAGTCAAGGGAGAGAAGATAATGAAATAGGTCTCTAAATCACATATTGAAACTATGTTGACATAGGGGGAAGGTTGAGAACCTTTTTTATTAGCACTCATGAAAGGTTTTAACTACTAGACTCATTTTATTTTCTTTTTTTGACTTTTTTTCTGATAGAGCCTTATAGAGGTTTTCATTAGGGGACTTGGAATTTTTTGGGAGGGATTATTTTTTTATTTTTAGATTTATTGTGAGTAAGGAACTTTTCTTGCTCACCAAAGTATGCCAATGCATCCAAGTTGATTTCAAATCCATTTTTATTATCCCTTGGTGGAATTTCATCTTAGATCCCCATGAATTTTGTAATTGCTTCAACATTTTGGAGTTAATGAGTTGAGGGTATTGGAGGTAGATATTTATGATAAGGATGACTATATGGTTGAAAATGTTAGTGAAAATAAGATATTCATAAAGGATATGGAAGGAATTGTCTCAATGTCAGAATAAGTTTCCTAAGAAATCATAAAAGTATCGCTAACATCCTCATATATTGTTGAGGGTTTGTAACCAATGTTGTGGGATTCTTTGTTTGAAAAAAATTGTATTGGTGATTTCATCCCATGTACATGAGGTCATAGTCTATTTCTTATGTAATTCATGACTTGGCACATCATTTTTTTTATAGGTTTTTTATTGTTTTGGAAACAAGTGGCTAAAACATCATTATATAACTAGGAGTCATTGGAGATTTCAATCTTCTCATCTGCTTACAACCCTACTTGGATAAAAGAAGTTGGACCAAAATGATAAGATACTTATTCCTTATTTTTTCTCATGTTAGGCCTTTCATGACTTTTAGGAGATATTGTAAGTATACACACATGGAAGGTGTCTAGGATTCCATATTCTCTAAAGCCTTTGTCAATGATATTGAAATGGAATTAGGAAGGTGGAGTTTTAGATGTAGATTTGATTTCATCTGGATGCATGTAGGATAAATTTTTTGGTTATTCTAGTGTCATGGATTTATCTAATTTAGATGCATTTTCAATGATAGGATAGTGGTTTGTTTTAGATATCATAATTCTAACATTTTATAATATTGAAAGGGTTGAGGGTCACTAGGGACAATTAATTCCATTCCTCAATGTGGAAACTTTATGCATTGGTGGAAGGTGGATGAAAAAATTGTATGGTATGAATCCATGGTCAATTGAGAAGGATGTTTTAGAAGAGATTGAGATCAATGACATGTAGTCGTGACATGCCCAATCATCATAATAATATGTATGGTGCTAATTGATTCTCTTTTTGCATTGTCATATACTATGATTGCTATGATAGGTGGATCTAATGTTACTTATGATTAACCTATATGTTTGATTAAGGTAAAAGATAAGATATTTAAATTTGAACCATTGTCTAAAATTACCCTTTTCACTTTGTGCTTAGTGATGCAAGCTTAGATATATAAGGGTAAGTTATGGGATGGACCCATAGGATTAGGTCATTTTTTTCAAAGGTAAGTTGATGACTCTATGAGAGGTTTCTATGAGTGCTTTAAATTGGAATGAATCAATTTCATTAGGTGATCTTATATCTTGAAGATTTTTTTACAAGATGTTCTTATGAATAATAAATGTTTTGAGAATATAAAGGATGGATATTTGAATAGGATTCTTATAAATTTATTTGATAAGGTTGTATCTTCCTTCAAGAGTAGACAAATGAGGACCTTCAATAATGATTTTGTTTTGCCTAGTTGTGATGATGTAATAAATGGCATTGATTTTGTTGTTGGATATACTATTGTTCATGTGTTGGATATGAATGACAATTTAATCATGGGAGGATTTTTGATACTTTATGTTACTAGTTTTTATGTTTTCACCTTGATTTTGATGTGGAGGAGTTTGATTATGTTTGGGAAATGGATCTTGGTATATCCCCAAATATTGATTTTTGTATATGTATGTACTTCCTTCAAGTTTAACATCTCCATGAACAATTATATCTTGGACATAATTATTCAATTCCATGCACATGTTGATTGAATTCCATTTTATATTAAGAAACTCAGAATATTTTTTATTTATACTAGGGGTTTTGGATTTCTTTCATCAAAGGACTTCATTTATGGGAACAAATCATGTTCATTACAACCAATTTTCAAAATACTACCTTAAATGATTCCCATAGAGGGATATATTGTCTTCTTTTTATTTCTTGCTTGGGCTAGACATTAGGAATAGTCATTTTTGATGAGTTTTGGACTGCTTGAAAAGTATTTGTATCAATTACACCATCACCAATGACATTTTTGTTCTTTCTAAAGAGTTTTGGCTTTTCAATTTGTGTTTGATTTTGGTGATCCTTGTTAAAAAGTTTCAGTAGTAATTTATCTACTATGTATTTTTTATGATCTCATTGAAGGTAGTATCACAATGGACTTGTAATTAAAAATCCATTTCTTGGTTAAGGTTCAATAAATATGGTGACTAATTATTTCTAAAGAATCAACTAAGGGAATCTACTTGATAGACTTCTCCAACGTTATAGGAATGAAGAGAAGATTTCTCCATTCCACTATTTGGCATTGCATGATTCCATAATTATTGTTCATGTTCCACATTATAAGAGAAGTTTTTATAAATCTCTTAGAGAGATATAAAAATGTGGTGATGTATCCCCTAGGAATATGTAAAACCAATTCTAAATGCTAGCCTCCTAAGCTTCGAGGAATAGTCTAATAAAATATATATCACTATAGGTAACTCCTAGCATGACATAAATAAATGATTTGACATGATCTCTAGGGTTGCCTTTTCCATTATACTTTTCAAACATTTGTGGTTTGAAGTAAGGAGAGAAAGGTATTCTTAACATGTATCAATCAAACTGTTAAGGATATAACTACTCAAATTTTAACTTCTTAACATGATTTTGGTTTCCCTCCTATATTACTTGGGGAGAATCCTTCATAGATTTCCACTCTTCGGGGTGTGCCCTTGAGTGGAGATGATGGGGGTGGAATAAAATTAGAATCTAGTGGCTCAGGGGCTTAGTTTGTATTTGATTATTATTTGTGGCATTGATGTTGGTGCTATGAAGTATTGAACTACTAACATGGTAAGCTAGGTTCACCAAATTTTTTATTAGTTGTTGGAGTTGGTATAACATGACTTGGTTTTGGTCTTGATGGATTTGTTCCACTAAAACTATTTTTCCCTTACCAAGGTTGACATGAGAGACATGTGTATTGGGATTTTCATTGGGTGATTTGATGTTTAATTTATTTTAGTCACTAGTGGTAGTTTGATCCTGGATGGGAAGGGTTTATTCTTAAATTATTATAATGGGCATTAGGTTTTTATGATTATAGTCAACTAAAATTTTAGCCCCTATCTGAATTAGTTTCATAAGGATCTCTTCATTGTTATCATATAATAACTGGTCAACTTGGTCATGACCCTATTCAGTTATAAATAGGTCATTGTGATCATTATTATTCTCACTTCAGTTGATGAGGCTATCGATATCATCATCATGGATTTATGTTTGAGTGAAATATTTAATTAAATTCAAATGGATTCTGATCAAAAGATTTTTTTGTTAAGGTTTGATTCATTCTTGTTTGTTGTCTAGTGGTTGATGCCATTGGTTGAGTTGGTTGAATTAGTTGGTTTTAATGTATTAATGAGTCAGTTAAGCGGTTTGATGATTTGGATAATTTATTGATTAATTTATTTATAGTTAAATATGTGTGCATGAGATTAATAAAGAGTCAATTTAGCATAAATAATTGATTAATTCAAATAATTGATTTTGGGGTAATGTTAGTAGGACTATATGGGATTATTTGATTAATAAGATGGGATCATGTCATAATTACAGTGATGTTAATATGTATTTTTTGATGATGGATTGGATGATGACCAAATTAAGGTGGCATAATTAGGGTGGTGGAATTAGTGTGTCTATAATATGGATGTGCAAAAATATGTTCAGGAGTATAGAGTTTTATAACTAGCAAAAGGAAGAATTCATAATACAGTATTGTATCAACCATTCCTATTCTAGAGACACCATGGGTGGATATAGGTATAGATTTCATTTTAAATTTTCCTAGAACACAGAGAGGGAATGATTCTATATTTGTGATTGTGTACACATTTTTGAAGATGTCATATTTTTTGGAATTCTAGTGAAACTCTTATTCTTAAAACATTTAAGGAATTTTATGTTAACTTGTATCCGTTATTGTAATCTCCTTTAATCCTCTTCATCTTCCTAAGCTGTATTTTGGTATGAAAAAAAATGAATTGATGTTTTTTATTTTGATAAATGACAAAAATGGAAACTATTAATCTATATCAATGATATAAAATTTAAAACTTAGTTTTAATTAACATCATCAAACCAACTGATGAAATACAAATAAATATTCAATAATCATAAAATCATTGACCTAGTTGGAGACTTTGGTAAAAAATGGGTGCTCTACAACATCATTGGTATGGTAGATGACCTTAATTATGTGTATGAAATGCATAAAATTAAGTCTAAATAAAGGTATTTAATGTGAAGAGGAAATGTATGATAATATGATGGTGATAATTTAGGAGGGAAAGTCCATGACACGTCTTTCACAAAGTGCTATAAACTAGTCCACCCTAATTTTGGTGTTTGCATGAACATACACTTATAGACATTTAAATGCTAAAAAAAATGAACATTATAATTATCATTGATAATTATTAGAATTAGATACACAAATTCATGTTTCTCCAAAGCAAAATTTGAGGAGGATACATTAAGGAAGTGTTAAAAAAAATGGACCACCTCCATTTTATTCACATCTAAATATTTAGTAAAAGGGCTATTATTAGTTTTGAGATATTGTTATAATTATGGGTGGCCATGGGAAATTGGTGAGGAAATTGTGTGTTATGATCTCCTTCCTTATGTCAACACTATTGATTTTTTTCCAGAAAATATCCTCTTTAACCAAAACTAAGTTAAGCTTTACACTTAATTCTTTTGTCATGAGAAGTGAGATTCTATCATGACCAACCTTCTCCACTTGGTTTTGAAAGTTTTATATATATAACTTAATGATGAATTTTATCTCAAAGATATTCCTAAAAATTTCCTTGTTCTATTTACAAAGGTGTTGTCTAACATTTTTCAATTTATAAGCTACAATAAATATTCAAACACTAGCTCTAAAACCTAGTTCCTTCCATCAGTATTTCATAAAATCCTTAATATTAATGTATAATATAATATATTTATAATACCAATGAAAATGATAAATAAATAAGAGCCATGAAGCATCTTTAGTACCTACACCTAGTTGAGAAAGTGTCTAGTTGTGAAATGGCTTTGCTTATAACTTGGAGCAGGTTCTGTAGATTTTATTTTTTTGTATTATATAAGATCGTAATAATGCCAATAAATTTTTTTACTATAATAAATGGTTTTGATGATATTTATTATGATTTCACATAGGCATTACATGAGAATAACACATAAAATTTACAATTTAGTGCCTATATTAAATGTATAGATTATTATAAAGTATAATAATAACTGATATGAATATATTATAATTAGTAATATATAATATATTTTATGGAGTATTATAAATTTATATTATTTATTAAATAAGATAATGCTAATTATTATATATATAATACACCAATGAGATGGGGGTGCATTGGTAAAGCAACTTGGTTGTTATATGCACCACCCAGGTTCAAATCTTGGAGGTATTAAAAGGTTGATTATGGTTGTTTCACTGGTATTGGCTGATTGTGGCCGTATTGGTGGTATTCACTGGATGTGGTAGTATTGTGCATATTGCTAGTATTCTTAGGTGAATTATGGCCATTTTGGTGGTATTTGTCGATTGTGGTGGGTGGTATTCTTAGGCTAGTTGTGGTTTTATTGGTGGTATTCATCAGTTGTGGTGGGTTTGTGTGTAATGTTGGAATTGGCCGGTTGTGCCCATTAATGTATCTAGTTAGTTGCTCTGATCAAAAAGCTCTATAATGATCTTATATATATATATATATATATATATATATATATATATATATATATATATATATATATTGTGAAAATAAATGTAATTTTTAAAGATGGTTAATTAGAGAAAAGGAAGGTGGACCATACATATTTTTATAGAGAATCATAATGGCCCTACAGAAATAGTTTAATGCCCAAATGCCATACCATAAATGCACCATATGGTTTGACATGGTGCCATAGCTTAATGATATGGTAGCATATGGTTTGACATCGAGTAGATTTGATATGTGATCTATCATCATTAACTCATTGTCATCTGATTATAGTATTATTGGCCATGCACTTATAGTTTATAATTGACCTCCAAATGTAGCATTTCATTCTATAAATTCAGTATACTATTTTTTCAAAATATATTAGAATGATCAAGCAAATTTGCTATGAAATTCTCATGACATAATAGACCTCATTGATATAAGACAATCAAAAGTTACCTTCATGCCTTAAACAAAGCAAAAACATAGTAAATAGCAAAGAAGACATTTTAACCACCAACTAATCATTAAAAGTGCTCAAAGTCTCCATTAAACAAAAGATTTGCCTTATATCCATGCCTTGATTACATGGTATATCCCCAACTTATTGCTACAATTCAAACCAGTAATAGTTTACTTTGCTTCGTAGCACATATGACAAGTGAGGCATCCTAAGAGATTATTTTTAGCCACTTCACAAATTATATGGGATTTTTTCACATAATATTTTAGAAATCAAGGATTTCATACATGTCATCAAGGTGGCTCTAGATCTTGTGATGAAAAAATAATCTATAAAGTGGATTCACAAGTGGTTATCACCAAAACTAAGTGTGAAATAATTGGATTCGTGCCTCCAAAATCAAACACATTGTGTTTCTTTCTATAAATTTGAATATATTCAATTTATAAAAATGTTAGAATAGTAGGATAAGCCATTGTTGATATGTTGGCTTAATACGAGAGTGGAGCAACTTTTATTTTTGTCATCTATCATCTCCCCTCCTAATCTCATCAACTTCATCAGCAATGAAAAATACAACAAAATTTTATTTTTATCATTCACCATCTCCCCTCATAATCTCCTTTATCTTATGAGGGAACTAATTTACTTGATGCACATGGTAGCATCCCTTACATCCTACATGCGATACCATCGATTGGGATTGAAAACATTTTCCATATCTCTCGATTTTGTTAGCATGTGAAATAATTTGGAAGGGCACTGACTATGAGGAATACATGTTTTTCCTAATTCACATACTAAAATAAGACTTAAGAACAGTGATAACTATGAACATGGAAAAGGTAGAATACCGACTGGCCTAAATTCCCAGATGAATGGAAAGAATTATCATTGTAGAGTAGAATAATAGAAAATAAATAATTAATCTCAATTATGCACGTATCTAATCTAAAGTGAAAATGAAGCTTATCAAGTACAAAGGAAATGTATCAAGCAAAGCAAAGATAGATTTGAGTGTATTATTTATTACCCAGTCCCTATTGTGGGCCATAATAAATTTATCAATGAGGTTATTAAAAAATTGACATAACATCTTTGTATTACCCTATTTCAATATTTAAAGTCTTTGAACTTGATAGGACATCTGATAGCTAGTAAAATAAGGTTTGATTATTGATTTTTAGGTGCATTCCATGTGCCATCATGCAATCTATGTTTGTAGGGTTATCATTTTGATTGGCATAGTATGCAAAATGGTAGCCATAATACATAGTTAAATTTGATCACAAATATAAAGACTAAAGGAAATGTGTTTGATAACTATTCTAAACATACTAATCATAGTTGAGCATGTTGAAGTGGGTCACTACGTTGACAAGCCTAAACCCCAACAACCTTTATGGGGACAAATGCCAATTGATTTACTTATAAATAATACTTAACTATGATAATTTTTTGCTAACATAACCTTAATATTTACATTAGAAAACAAAGTGAAAACAAACTTTCACCTAAGCATCCTAAAATTCAACATAAAATTAAATAAATGAATAGACCACATTACTTCAACATATTTCCTTATTGACTATAATATTATTGACAGTTTTGCACCTATCTGTTTCATATAAATAAAATGGAATTAAAGCTATTAATCATCTCAAAGGTGCAAGTCATGTCAAAAAATATTTAATATCAATAGTGGTATGACACATGAAACACTATAATGTTGAAGGTATCGAACCCTTTTTCCATAAAACATCAATTTGATATTTTTTTTGAGGGTGATGGTGGAAAAGAATGTGGTGTGTTAATTCATATGTCATGGATGGGGAAGAGATGCCATAGTTCATAGTGAAATTTAAAAATTATGAATCGATGAAAAAATTTAATGTCATAAAAACATGAAAGTAGTGAGAAATTCACTATCATGACACATAAATGCTTCAATGTTGAACATATCTAACATTTTTCCATGAAACACCAATATAATAATTTTAGTGGGGGTGATGGTGTAAAATAAGGTGGTGTGTTAATTCATATGGCATGGAAATTATAAATGTAGGGAGGAGATGTCACATTTCATTATGAACATGAATAGTGATGAGGTGATGCAAAAATTTGACATGATAAAAAACATAAAAGTGGTGAGAGATTTCAAGAAGTGATGAGCAATGTGAGGGGTGGGACTTCATGATATAAGAAATTGGGGTCCTTTAAGTGAAATAATGTAAATCACTAAGAGTACTGAACATGAAACTAATAAGCACTCAAATCATTTCACCTTTTATGCGTGAAGCATTAAATAACATCAATTTGATATTTTTTAGTAGAACATAGGGTGGAAAATGAGGTAGTGTGTTATTAATATATGTAATAATTATATATATTATTATTGATATTATTTATATTAATTATATTTATAGAATATATATTAAAACACACACATAATATTAATATAGAATAATCTCGCTTGAAGCTAGTGATTCCTAAATAAGTTCATAGTATGTTTAGGAAAAAACATAGAAATCAATCTAGAGAGTGGTTAGGACTATCACAACAATGTTCAAGATATTTGGGACCACAAGTAAAAGGTGCCTATTATTGGGTGAATATTTGTCAACCAGCTAACTAGTGAGCAAAATAGGTCTCTTCAACCACAGCATAGGGAGATTGGTCATCCAAAGTTGCAGGTCTACCACATCCAAAGGGGACAAATCTCTCCTCTCATCAAGGGGAGGTTTCCTATAGGTATAAAGGCACTATATACTATATATATATATATATAAGCTGAAAATAATACTCAGGGGTAGGATATACCATCCATCTCTCTTATTTCAGAGATGATGTTCACAAACAAAGGAGAAAATCTTGGTGAAAACACTGAAGGCACTTCTCTTCTTATAGAAGTGTTCTTGCAGGAAACAGTAGGAGTTCTTTTAGGTAGGATAAGTAACTAGTAATAGAGTACAGATTAATCAGTAATCTAAGATGTAGAAAAAAGACTCCACCTTGACTACCCAAGAGTGAGATACAAAGAATAATGGGGGCACAAAGTCGTCCCAAGGTCCTTTACACAGAAACAGAAAATATACACACACTGAAGATAACTATGACAGCACAAAGTTTGAAAGTAGCTGACTTTAGGACATCTTCCTTATCACTTCCACTAATTATGCTTATTATATTAAATAAACAAGAATGTGTCTAGAAGACAGACATAATAACAATCTCCTAAAATGGCACAAACTCTAACAGCACAAAGTCTGTAAGTAACTTGCTTTCTCATTCAGATAAAATAAAATGAAATACAATCTGAGCTCAAAGTCTCAGTATTCACCTTTCAATTTGGGTAGAGTTTTGCTTCTGTGGTCAAAAATATCTCCCCTAAAATGATACAAGAGATTACATTATATAGAGGCAAGGGAGGCTTGGCACTTTGTCCCATGGAGCGACCCATGTTGTGTATTAATGCCTTAGATGCAATTTTGGTTCTGTCAAGGAGGGCCATGCTAGAGCAGGGCAACTACCTTAACTATGGCATGTTGATTCATCTCTAATGTCTTTTCTTGAGCCTGAGTCACTCATTCTATTACCTGTTATCCATGCAACTATCCACTTTGCCTTTACTCCAAAGGGGACAAATAGGCTGCACTTTCAATGCTTACAGGCCCAAATACCTACGTAGTGGACTGTTCCACCTATTGGAAATAACTCCTACTAAGTTTCCCTCTTTTTCTCTTCTTCCTTTTGGCCCTGGCCTTAAGGTCTTCAAATGCATTCAGGTCCACCTTTTAAGCCTGCAAAGATCAATCAGACACTTTATTGCTGCAAATTTGATGTCAGTGGGTCTTTCATCTTTTGAAGGTTAACAGCTGGTTGGTCATCCTAAATTTGATGTTTGTGAGCCTATCATTCTCCTTAGCAACTCCTTTGTGTCTTTCTCACTTGCTATGGCTAATTTCCACTGTGACATAGGTGAGGACACATGGCGACATCCAAAGCTTTGAAATAAGCTTATTGGAATAAGCTTTGAAACTTTTTAGAAAATTGAAGTGCATTTGCAGACACTTATCTCACTCTATCGAGTTAGAATGGGACATGTGGTGAGTTTCTCTACTTTGAAACTTATTAGAGACTGTGTCTTAGCATACAACACTTGGCAGCTTTTGTTTCACTTTGAGGCTTGATCCTTCCTGAAGGGGACTTGAAAAAGGTCCATTTTATGTGTGTTGACTATCCTCCATGAGGGTACCTACCCTTCAGGATCATCTGAGTGGCCTTTGGGCTTTAATTATTTTAGAGGACTGATGTCTCTTTATTTCCTTCAGATAAATGTCCAAAGGAATTCCTTCAGACAATTTGTCTGAAGGAAATCTTTCCTTCACTTTGTGTCTCTGTATTGAGAGTGCTCCATCTTTGACACGTGTCCCATTCTATTGCTTTTACCAAGTGACACATGGCATCTTCCGCTACAATAGGTGAGGACACGTGGAAGCATCCACCTAATTTATAAGAGCTTTAGAAACCTTTGAGAGTCCTGTAGGAGGTGACATGTGGTAGCTTTCGCTAAACTATAGAAACACTTATAGAAACATTTGGGACTCATTTGGATTCACATAAATGGTGACACTTGGTGTGTTCCATTGTTTTAAAAAAAAGACATTGAAACCTTCTACAGCTGCCACTTGTCACCTTTCATGGAACTCTTACAAGGGACACATGGCAGGGTCTGCTCTTTGGTCTTTTTCTTTTGCATGCCTCTTTGAACCATTTAATTGAACCAACCGCTCGTTGAACCTTTAAATCGTGAGTGAATTTTGACAAAGCGCTTGACTCCTTGAAGCTTGCCAATGACATTGAAACTTGAACCTGTTGAACCCTTGAACCAAAATGGTTCAAGGTTCAATGGTTCAATGGTTCAATCCTTGTTTAGAAGTTTATCGATGAACCCTTTTTAGTTGAACCAAGGCATTGAACCAATCCCAAAAATTCCTAAGTGCTAGAAAATTTCCACCTTTTGATTGAACTCACCCAAAGAAGCCATTGAACCTATTAAACCAACTAGTCCCTTTACCAAAAAAGTTTGGAAAATGAGGAAATTGAATGCTCAAAACAAATTTTGAAAAGGGAAGAGACAATTTTGGTCTTGTAGGACTAAAATAGTTCATATGTTGTCCCAAAAGTAAGAAAGCTATTTTTGGGGACAACAGCTTGCTCCAATTGGGGAACTTTCATCAAATGAAAACTTGGAATAGCTGACGGGAGTAGAAAACAAAATCTCCAAGGCCTTGAAGTATGCCATTGGGCTATGGAGTCGTGCTACCCAAAAAGAAAGGTTCCAAAAAATGAAAATGAAAAGCACAAAATAGAAACAAAAGACTATAAAAATATACACATGTATAGGGGAACTCATCTGATACTTTAAGAGTTGAAGTGCTTCAGATGCTGCCCATTGTGAGGCAGAGAAAAGAGAGTGCCATCTTGATACTTCAACAAGAAACTATTTTCACCATTGAGTTGATGAATAGTAAAAGGGCCCCTCCATAGGGAATCAAACTTTTCATGCATCCCCTTTGGTTCTCTTCTCTTGTCCCACAGCAGGACTTGATCTCCAATCTGGAAATCACGGTTCTTTGCTTTCTAGTCGAAGAGATTCTTCACCAGACCTTGATGGGTAGCAATTCGGTCCACCACTGTAGTTCTATGCTTGTCCAGCTCAATAAGACGCATGATCCTCTTATTAAGGGAGCCTTCATATGTTTGGTCTTCAATTTCCTTAGCTAATTTTAATGCTAGCAATTTCAAGGTGATTAGTATCTCAACATTGACACCATAAAGAAGTTGGAAAGGAGACATACCAATTACTCTCTTTGGTGTAATTATGTCTACCCATAGGGCATCAACCAATGCTTTATGTCATGTCCTTTGGTTGTCATCCACTAGCTTCTTGATGATAGTCATTAGGTTCTTTTCGCTTGATTCAACCTATCCATTCTCTTGTAGAAAGTAATCAGAAGAGTGGGAGAGTGTAATCCCATAGTAGAAACATAATTGAGTAATCTCTTAGGAAGTGAAACAAGCTGCATTGTCAGTGATAATCTTGGTTGGAACCCCAAACCTAAAGATGATGTTCTATTTGAGGAAATTGCATACTACTTCTGAAGTAGCATGTTTGGTTGGAACAACTTCCACCCATTTGGTGAAGTAATTTGTTGCTGTGAGGACATAATCATGTCCAACACTTGAAGATGGGTTTACAGCTCTAATAAAATCAATTCCCCATTGTTGGAATGGCTCCTCTATGACCACTAGCTTGAGAGGTAGGGCAGCTAACTTGGGTCTTCCTAAAAACTGTTGGCATAGTTCACATTCCCTAACCCACTTGTATGCATCCTAAAAGAGAGTTGGCCAGTATTCCCTAGCTCACAGAATTTTATGGGCAGGCATAAGAGCAAAAAAATGTCCCCCACAAGCCGAATTGTGGAAGGACTTCAGAAGTTGGCTTTGTTGCTCCTTGTCCACACAATGAAGGAACACTCCATCAAGGCTCCTCTTGTATAGGCCATTGTCCCATTGGGACAAAATTTGTAGCTTTTAGCTTGATGGTTCTCCATTCTTTATAAGATAAGTGAGCAAGACACTCACCATAAGTAAGGAAATGAAAAATACCTAAATACCACACATTCATGGTGGAGACAAAGAGGACTATTGGTGTGTCTTCCACCTCTGATTCTTCATGCTCTATTCCTTCTGGCTTGTTATCAGCAATTAATTGGCATAGCCCCTTTTTACGCACCAGCTTTGTTGGCTTGATGACTAAATGGAACTCCTGGATCTTTGCAACCCAATTGCCTCTTTTCATCCCAAACTCCTGCTGAGTCAGTATGGATTTGACCATGGTGTCAGGAACCAAGGCAGTAGTGTGTGAATTCAATATGTAGAAGCGAAAATGCTTCACTGCCTTCACCACTACATAAGCATTCTTCTCCATGTTTGATTACTTCAGCTCATGAGCTTTGAGAAGACAGCTCATGAAGGAAATGGGGGATTCCATACCTTCTTTATTATATTGAACTAGAATTACTAAAAGTGTATGTTCTGAAGCATAAATGTATATGGTGAACTCTTTGTTATAGTTTGGACAAACCAAAATTGGGGCATGGGCAATGGCAGTCTTGATATCCTCAAATGTTGACTTGCCTTCTTCAGTCCAACTGAAGGTGGCCTTATTCTTCATCATGTTTACAATGTGCCTAGTCTTCTCGGCAAACTCAGAGATGAACCTCTGTAAGAAATTCACCTTTCCAAAGGAGTGAACAATAATCTTACTTGTGGGCAAGGTAAACTCTTGGATAGACTTGACTCTGTTTGAGTCAATCTTTGTGCCCCCTTTTGACACAATGTGTCTGAGAAGTTTCCCCTCTGTTACTCCAAAAATTGACTTCTTGAGGTTTAAGGAAATGCCATTCTGGCAGCAACATTCCAACACTTGTTGTAAATGGCGCACATGATCTGGGTGATGCTTAGAGAAGACGGTTAAGTCATCAAGATAAACTATAATGAACTTACCCATCTCATCTTTGAAGGCAAAGTCCATTGTTCTTTGGAAAGTGGCACTAGCATTTATCAAGCCAAAAGGCATCCTTCTATATGCAAACGTGCCCCAAGGTGTGGTGAAAGTAGTCTTATGCTGGTTTGCCTCACCAAATTCAACATGATTATATCCTAATAATCCATCTAGCATTGATAACATCTCTGAACCCATCACTGTCTGAAGCACTTGATCCATGATTGGCAAAGGATAATTATCCTTCAAGGATGCCTGATTCAAATTTCTAAAATCCACATGAAGGCAAATTTCACCATTCTTCTTCCTTATAGGCACTATGTTTGAAATCCATGTGGAATGATGGATTGGGAAAATGATCCTAGCATTTAGCATTTTTTGTATCTCAGATAGAATAGTACCTAATATTTTTAGATTATACTACCTAGACTTTTGTCTGTAAAGTGTTGAATCAGCCTTGAGTGGAATGTCATGTCAAATTTCATCAAGCCTGAGTGACTTTAGGTCATCATAGGAGTATGCTAGGACATCCATGTACTAGTTGAGTAAAGTCATGAAATTGAACCTCTCCTCAGGGGTACAACATCTCCTAATGTTTACCATCTTGGGATTTTCCTTAGTTCCCAGATTTACTTGATCAAACTCTTGAGAAGAGCTTGAATCCATTTGTTGTTGTTTGATAAATCTGTCATGTTTATCAAACAACTTCTCAAGGGAAACCAGGCCTCTAGGAATCTTATTCCCTTTAAGTTGCAAGAACTCCTCACCTGTGTCTGTATTTGATTCATGAGCTGGTTCAGACTTCTGAGGTTCATTGCCTTCAAAATACAGTCATTCAAAGCTATCTTTTTGCTCCATGAAGGTAATGATTTGGTTGTCATTGTTGAACACTTGCCAATGATTGGCATTATCAGGTACACTTGGTCTAAAGACTAGATCAATAGTGTACTTGTCTCCTTTGAAGTCTAGGTGGGGGACCAAGAGAGTAGCTAAAACAGCCAATACATCAGCCTGGTTATTGAATTCTCTAGGAATGGGCTGAAAGCATCAAAGCTTTCAATTTGGTCCCAAACTAGATTACAATAGTGGCACAATCTTTAATTTTTGGTTTGGTACAGGTTTCTCACTTGGCAAACCACTAGTTTAGCATCTCCTTTGGCATGAAAGAGCTTGATGCCTTTGTCCTGAGCAGCCCTCAATCCAAGCAGTAGAGATTCATATTTAGCTGTGTTATTAGTGTTGTTAAACTACAACTTGTAGGATAAAGGAAAAACATCTCTTTGAGGAGATATCAACACAACCCCAGCTCTTGAACTGGTGGAGGAGCAGCTGCCATCAAATTCAAAAATCCATACCTCATTTGATACAATTTTTTCCTTTGGATTCTTCTTCATTCAGAGGAGGAGATTCTTCCACACTTGCATTGCACTCTGCCAATTCTTATACTATTTCAATTGAACACATTTCCAAGATGCCATCTACAGGAGCTTCATCAGATGCCTCATGAACTACATCCATGGATAGAAAGTAGTTACTCATGCCTGAAGACTCAAATATAATTTGAGATTTAGGTGCTGAGGTTCAAGTAACCACATATTTTGCTTCCTTCTTAGGGAGTAGCCTCTTCATAACACCTTTGACTGGAATCCTCACCTCGGATAAGTCCATGCTCAATTCACCACCAACATCCCTATAAAAATTCTACCCAAGAAGGATGCCATATGATGTTGGGACATCAGCTACCAAGACAATCATCTTGATTATTTTGTTTGGGAACACTGCAAATGCAAATTGGGCATCCTTAATTTGTCCCAGTAGAGGTACTTGCTTGTTATCCATGGAGAAGCATCTACCAAATGTCTTGGTCAGTGTGAGGTCAAGGGATTTAGCCACTTTAGCAGACATGACATTGTCTGAAGCTCTAGAATCAATGATGTAATTATTCAGCTAACGTCCATTTATTAGCAATGAGACATAGAAAGGTTCAGTCCTACTAGGAGTAGTAGGAGGGGTAATGACAAGATTGTTCCTAGTGGGTGTATTCCTGGGGGGATCATGTGTCACTTTAGGAATTGCTTGTTCAATAGGGATGTTCTAGTTTTTAACACATTAAACTAGTTTGTCTAATTGCTCAGGATGGGACTACAAAAATTCAAATTCAGACATTTGAATTTTGGTTTTATTTATATGGTCAATGATATCAAATGTTGGAAATGAACTAGGTATAAAGGATGGGATTCATCCTTTTGAGTTTTGGGAGGGGGAGAATTGGACTAGGAATTTGAAGTTGAAGGTGTAGAAATGTTTGGGGTACTTACCTTTCTAGCAGTCACTAGGTCCTTTGGTTGGAAGGGCAGAGTGGTACCACGTTTAGAAATTGAAACTGTTAGTTGAGGTTGCCCCTCTGCCTTCTATTTATCAACTTATTAAGCTGATTAGTTCTTGGACTGGGTGAATACATCATATGCTCCCTTAGCTACATTTCCTTCACTTCTGGGTTCATTCTGATAATTCAGGAAACCAATATTAGAGTCACCAGCTAATTCTTCTTCTTCCTCAGTGAAGAGATTAGTGTCATCTTCAGGACTCAACTCAGGCTAGAATGATAAATTCAATTCAACTTCAAGATATCCAACTGCTGAGTTAGTTGGAGGTGCTTTAATGGCAAGGTTATTCCTCTGAGGGGGAGGAAGATGATTGGTTTACACTTGGTTCTTGGTATCATGGCCTTGGTAAGACTGATTAGGGAATGTCCTCCTTGGTACATCTTTGTATGAAGGAGTATATGACATCCCATATGCCATTTGATTTCTAAGAGCTAGCACTTCATTTGCTAGATTTTGCACCATTGGGTCAGTGGTGACTGTAGGTGAGTATTCAGAAGATGAAGAGGGTTTACCTCTATTTGGGTCTCTCCTTATCTTTCCATCCAAGATAAAGTCATCTTCTACCTCAGTAGTCAAGTCTTGAGCAGTAGCATGGTCTATATGTCTAGCCTGTCTCAGTAAGAAACTCACTTTAGGCAGCTGTGAATTGATGAAGAAACACTTAAGATTCTGAGGTGTTGGCTGGGTGATCATGGGAATCATATGCCTTAGCTTATCAAACTTGGCAATGAAGTCCCTCATAGGTTCATGGGGCTTCTTCTTCATCTGTGCGAGCTGGGCTAGCAAGGCATGTGCATCTTTTGTAGGTTTGAACCTGGCTTCAAATTTATCTTTGAGGGTGTCCCAATCAGTCATTGACCAAGTTTATAGATGGTAAAACTAGTCTATAGTAGCACCTTGTAGTGTCTCTACGAATAGCCTGACTACTATGTCTTCATACTCCACACCTATTACACCACAGGCTATGCTGAAGGCAACAATATGTTCATCAAGGTGAACTTTCCCATCACAAAAAAATTTGGGGAAATTCTCTCTTGAGCTGCATAGAAGTTCATGTAGGGGTGGAGTCAAATTAATTGGGCCAAATGAATTACCCTAGGGGCCTTGATCCATGGTTTGATTATGTAAAAGTGGGATAACAAATCTGGTTGGAGTATGTATGGGCAAAGGTCTACTAATAGTAGAAAAGGAAGCTCTGCCTTGTGTTGGTGACCTATTAGGGGTAGGAAGAAGACTCCTAGTTCATTGAAGGTGAGCTTGTGGAGGAAACAACTTAAAATTTCTCTGTTGTACCAACTCAAAAGCAAGGTCAACAACACCTTGAGATTTCTGGATTTTGGTATAACATGGAGTTGCTAGATTATGAAACAAAAATGGAAAAGGACTAGTCTTACTTCAACTTGAAGCTTGAGGCTTCAAGCTACTTGTCATTCACCAGCAAAGTCACCAAAAACTATTGGGTGAATATTTTGTCAACCAGCTAACTGGTGAGCAAAATAGGTCTCTTCAACCATAGCATAGGGAGATTAGTCATCCAAAGTTACAGGTTTACCAAATCCAAAGGGGAAAAATCTCTCCTCTCATCAAGGGGAGGTTCCCTATAGGTATAAAGGTGTTATATACTATATATATAAGATGAAAATAATACTCAGGGGTAAGATATACCATCCATCTCTCTTTTTTTAGAGATGATGTTCACAAACAAAAGAGAAAATCTTGGTGAAAACACTGAAGGCACTTCTCTTCTTTCAGAAGTGTTCTTGCAGGAAACAATAGGAGTTATTTCAGGTAGGATAAGTAACTGGTAACAGAGTACAGATTAACCAGCAATCTAAGATATAGCAAAAAGTCTCCACCTTGATTGCCCAAGAGTGAGATACGAAGAACAATGGGGGCACAAAGTCATCCCAAGGTCCTTTACATAAAAATAAAAAATATACACACACTAAAGACAACTATGACAATACAAAGTCTAAAAGTAGCTGACTTCATGACATCTTCCTTATTACTTTCACTAATTCTACTTGTTAGATGAAATAAGCAAGAATGATTCTAGAAGATAAACATAAGAACAATCTCCTAAAATGGCACAAGCTATAACAGCACAAAGTATGAAAGTAACTTTCTTTCTCATTCAGATAAAATAAAATGAAATATAATCTGAGCTCAAAGTCTCAGTATTCACCTTTCAATTTGGGTAGAGTTTTGCTTCTATGGTCAAAAATATCTCCCCTAAAATGATACAAGAGATTACATTATATAGAGGCCAAGGGAGGCTTGGCACTTTGTCCCATGGAGCAACCCATGCTATGCATTAATTCCTTGGATGCAATTTTGGTTCTATTAGGGAGGGCCATGCTAGAGCAGGGTGGTTGCCTTAATTGTGGCATGTTGATTCTTCTCCAATGTCTTCTCCCAAGCCTGAGTCACTCATTCTATTACCTGTTATCCACGCAGCTGTCCACTTTGCCTTTACTCCAAAGGGGAGAAATAGGTTGCGCTTTCAATGCTTGCAAGCCCAAATACCTACCTAGTGGACTGTTCCACCTACTGGGAATAAATCCTACTAAGTTTCCCTCTTTGTCTCTTCTTCCTTTTGGCCCTAGCCTTAAGGTCTTCAAATGCATTTGGGTCCACCTTCTAATCCTGTAAAGATCAATCAAACACTTTATTGCTAAAAATTTGATGTCTGTGGGTCTTTCATCTTTTGAAGGTTAACGACTGGTCGGTCATCCTAAATTTGACATTTGTAGGCCTGTCATTCTCCTTAGCAACTCCTTTGTGTCTTTCTCACTTGCTATGGCCACTTTCCACTATGACATAGGTGAGGATACATGGCAACATCCACATCTTTGAAATAAGCTTATTAGAATAAGCTTTGAAACTTTTTAGAAAATTGAAGCATAGATGCAGACACTTGTCGCACTCCACTGAGTTGGAATGGGACACATGGCGAGTTTTGCTACTTTGAAACTTATTAGAGACTATGTCTCAACATAGAACACTTGGCAGCTTCTGCTGCACTTTGAGGCTTGATCCTTCCTGAAGGGGACTTGAAAAAGGTCCATTTTATGTGTTTCGACTATCCTCCATGAGGGTACCTATCCTTCAGGATCATCCGGGTGGCCTTCAGGCTTTAATTCTTTCAGAGGACTATTGTCTCTTTATTTCCTTTAGACAAAATGTCTAAAGGAATTCCATCAGACAATTTATCTGAAGGAAATCTTTCCTTGGCTTTGTGTCTCTGTATTGAGAGTGCTCTGTCTTTGACATGTGTCACGTTCTACTACTTTTACCAAGTGACACGTGGCATCTTCCTCTAGAATAGGTGAGGACACATGGAAGCATCCACCTAATTTATAGGAGCTTTTAGAAACCTTTGAGACTCCTATGGGAGGTGACACGTGGTGGCTTCCGCTGAACTCTAGAAACACTTACAGAAACATTCAGGGCTCGTTTGGATTCACATGGACGGTGACACTTGGCGTGTTCCATTGTTTTGAGAAAAAGACATTGAAACCTTCCACAACTTCCACTTGTCACCTTTCATGGAACTCTTACAAGGGACACGTGGCAGGTTCCGCTCTTTGGTCTTTTTCTTTTGTGTGCCTCTTTGAATCGTTTAATTGAACCAACTGCTCATTGATCCTTTGAACTATGAAGCGATTGAACTTGATGAATTTTGACAAAGCGCTTGACTCCTTGAAGCTTTCTGACGACATTAAACCTTGAACCCGTCGAACCCTTAAACCAAAATGGTTCAAGGTTCAATGGTTCAATCCTTGCTTAGAAGTTTACCGATGAACCATTTTTACTTGAACCAAGGTGTTGAACCAATCCCAAAAATGCCTAAGTGCTAAAAACTTGCCCCCTTTTGATTGAACTCACTTTAATAAGCCATTGAACCCATTGAATTAACTAATCCCTTTACCGAAAAAGTTTGGAAAATGAGGAAATTGAATGCACAGAAAAAATTTTGAAAAGGGAAGAGACAATTTTGGTCTTGCAGGACCAAAATAGTTCATATGTTGTCCCAAAAGTGAGAAAGTTGTTTTTGTGGACAACACCTATGAGTATTATATATATATATATTATATAATATATTTAAATATTATCTTATATAACATATAAATATTATATTATATAATATATATTCTAATATGGTTTTAAATATTCAAACATCAAAATTGAAGAAAAACATAATTGGCAAAGATAGTTAATTATAAAAAAGGAAGGTGAACCATACATATTTCTAATGAGAATCATAATGGATACACATAAATAGGTTAATGCACAAATGCCACATCGTAAACATTTTTTGAGTTGCTCGCACAACATCTGTTGAGTTTCTTACCCTGACATATATTATCGTGTAAGGAAAGGCAAGTCACAAATAGATGATGACTAGCAGATAAAATATGTTAATTAAAAAAATGTCTCATAACACAAGGATCAATTTTGGCATTGAATTTTGTATTTGTCCTTTTTTGTTTGTCTAGTATGGATCTTTCCCAACCTTTGCTTTTTAGTGGTTGTGACCTGACACATGGATCCCTCATACTCGTCTCAAGGTCTCTCAGGACTGACAAGATTAATAGACCACGATTGACACCTAGGATTGCATCTTCTCATATTATTTCCTCATAAATATTTTGGGCTCATAAATTGTGTAAAGTTACACCTTTTCATTTATTGCAGGTTCCAACTATGCTTCCAACTCATTGCTTTATTTCCCTTCTTAATTTCCACTCTCACTCTATGTCACCTTTCACATGTCCATTATATTTGACCCATGATTTTCCAACTTTAGTCTAGACCATGCTCTACTAATTGACACTGGGGATGATGTGGCATTTGATGATTAGTCCCTTCCTTCCCTGGATTGATGCTTGGAGATGAAAAGTGGGATTGCCACAGTCCAAGTCCACATGGTAGGTCATGAGTAGCACCATGATATATGTGCCTTATCAAATATAAGAGTGGTCAATATTGGCTAGTGTTGGTAGGGTCCATATGTTCAATTCTCATTGGCTTCAATATTGGCCAGGGTTGGCAGGGTCCATGTGTTCAATTCTCACTAGCTTAAAGATTGGTTAGGGTTAGTAGGGTCTATGTATTTAATTCTCACTGGCTTCAAGATTGGTTGGGGTTGGTAGGGTCCACATGTTCAATTCTCACTGGATTCAAGATTGGCCAGGGTTGGCAGGGTCCATATGTTCAATTCTCACTCTCTTTAATATTGGCTAGGTTTGGCAAGATCCACATGTTTAATTCTCACTAGCTTCAAGATTGGCAAGGGTTGGTAGGGTCCATGTGTTCAATTCTCACTAGCTTCAAGATTGGTTAGGGCTGACAAGGTCCACATGTTTAATTTTCATTGGCTTCAAGATTGGCCAGTGTTGGCAGGGTCCATGTGTTCAATTCTCACTAGCTTCAAGATTGGATGAGGCTCACACGGTATACATGTTCAATTCTCATTGGCTTTAAGATTGGATAGGGTTGGTAGGGTCCATGTGTTCAATTCTCACTTATTTTGGGTTGTATATAGGGACTATGATTTGATAAGTGGTTCCCTCATATTTGGGTCCATGTGTTTAATTCTCACTAGTTTTGGGTTGTATATAAGGCTTACCATTTGATAAGGGGCTCACTCGCATTTATCTTGAGGTCTCCCAAGGAATTATAAACCATGATTGACACCCAAGACCACATCTCTTTATATTATTTCTATGACTTCCACGTGTCCCCAATTATATTTTCATTGAGATCTACCACTCGATGATTGGTCCCTTCCTTCCTCAGATTGACACTTGTAGATGAATAGTAATATTTCCATAGTTCAAGTCCACATGGTAGGTCATGAGTAGTGTCATGCTCTATGTGCCTTGTCAAATCTAAGAGGGATCAAGACAGGTTGGGGTTGGCAAGGTCCACATGTTCAATTCTCACTAGCTTCAATATTAGTTGGGGCTAGTAAGGTCCATGTGTTCAATTCTCACTGCATTTTGGTTGTATACAAGGCCTATGATTTGATAAGTGGCTCCCTCATATTTGGGTCCATGTGTTTAATTATCACTAGTTTTGGGTTATATATAAGGCATATGATTTGATAAGTGGCTCCCTCACATTCATCTTGAGGTCTCCCAAGGACTGGCAAATCATGACTAACACCTGGTACCACATCTCCTAATATTATCTATATGGATTCCATGTGTCCACCATTATATTTGATTTGATATCTACCAAATTTAGGCTATACCTAAGCCATAGAGAAATTTTAGAAGTATGGGTCTCCATTTATATCATATCACATGGACATTTTAACAAGATTTTGAGTGTCCCAACTTTAGAGTGTCCCAAAATTGGTTGAGGTTTTCAAGGTTCACATGTTCAATTATCATTGGATTTAATATTGGCTAGGTCTAGTAGGGTCCATGTGTTCAATTCTCACTAGGTTTGGGTTTTATATAGGGCCTACGATTTGATAAGTGGATCCCTCCTATTTGGGTCCATGTGTTCAATTCTCACTAGCTTTGGGTTGTATAGAAGGCCTAAGATTTGATAAATGTCTCACTCACATTCATCTTGAGGTCTCCTGAGGATTGGAAAACCATGACTGACACTTGGGACCACATCTCCTCATATTATTTCTATGGATTCCACATGTCCCCAATTGTATTTGTTCTAAGATCTACCACTTGATGTTTGGTCCCTTTCTCCCCCAGATTGACGCTTGCAGATGAATAGTGGGATTGCTATAGTTCAAGTCCACATGGTAGGTCATGAGTAGTACCATGATCGATGTGTCTTGTCAAATCTAATAAGGATAGGGATTGGTCAGGATTGGTAAGGTCCACATATTCAATTCTCACTAGATTTAAGATTGGTCTGGGCTAATAGGGTCTACGTGTTTAATTCTTAATGGGTTTAGGTTGTATACTTGGCTTAGTATTTGATAATTAGATCCCTCATATTTGGTTCTATGTGTTCAATTTTCACTAGCTTTGGGTTGTATACAAGTCCTATGATTTGATAAATGGCTCCCTCACATTCATCTTGAGGTCTCCCAAGGACTAGCAAACTGTGACTAACACCTAGGGCCACATCTCCTCATATTATTTCTATGGCTTCCACATGTCCCCCATTGTATTTTCTTTGATATCTACCATCTTTAGACTATACCCAAGCCATAAATAAAAATTAGAATCAAGGGTCTCCATTTATATCATTTCACGTGGATATTTTAACAAGATTCTAAGTGTCCTAAATTTAGACTGTACCTAAGCCATCAGAGCATTGTTATAAGTAGGTGTCTCCATTTATATCATGCCACAGATATTTTAACAAGACTCTGAGTGTTTTATTCAGCTAAGTAACCTTAATCATATCATTGATCTCTAAGACCAATACTCATAGGGATTGGTTTTGGTCTTAAAGACCTTTCAGTAAAAATGCATGGTCAATGTGCGATTAAACCCAAATAATTGAGCTTGATGGCCTTGTCACTGTAATGCATAGTTGAGATGGTGAGCTTAACATATTGCAGCATAAATGATGAATATTAAAGGATATCTAAACCAAGCAAGGAAACAAGTATAAGATATGAGATAAATTGGAGGTAAACTCAGTTTTTCTTTGTTATTCATAGTTCTAACTAATTCAATGCATTTAATTTACTTCCTCTTCATGACTTAACCAATTATATGGAATTTATTCCATTAAAACATTTACGCATGGATGTAAAAACATTGCAAGCAGTGCCTATATTTAAAATGTAGATCTAAGTCTATATGCTCAACACAATTACATCACACTGAAACTCATTTATATTCTTTCCCTTCCTTGGTAGAATTCAAGCAGCATCAACTTCCTCTTGCAAGAATAAAGAAGATAATGAAATTTGATGAAGAATTAAAGGAATGATCATTATATACCTCCCTTATTTTGAGTCTTGTTGATAATTTTAATCTTCATGTTAGGATTTATCTCAATAACAAAGAATTGATGAATAGATGATAAGTGCAGAAGCTCCAGTCTTATTTTCAAATGTGTGTGAGCTTTTCATTATAGATCTCACTCTACATTCATGATTGCACACTAAAGAGAATAATAAGCATACATTTCATAGAAATGACATTGTAAGAGTTGTAAATGAGGTGATATTCTTGATTTTCTTATTGACATTATCTATAGGGATGATATAAAGGTATTTTTTGGGTCTTTGCCAATTCTTTTTATGGTTTAGATATATTTATGATATCTTTTAATAGGGTTCCTTTTACCCTATTAATTTCTACTATAACATGATGTATTTTCAAGTACCATGGTCCTAATTTGGTTATTTTAGCCATTGATATAATTTCTACACAAATTAGTACTTTCTTTAGTTTGATCAAAAAGTTTAGAACTTTTTTATAATAATTTCTCAAGCCCTATTTTGGTCAGTTCTAAATTATCTTATGATAGAGATTCAATGTACCTCAAGGAAAACCCTATTTTGGTATTTTGGTGTGGAATTACATTTTAAAAGTAAATGATCAAGTCATTTTGTTTGTCTCTCTAGCCTTCCTTTATCCTTTCCACATTCTTTCATTCATGGCTGATCAAATGCCATTTAACCTACTGCATGTAACTAAAACAAGAGTTATGTATAATGATTTTCATTATTATTTTTACTTTGTTTAAAAAAATTTGGATTATATTAAGACCCTATTAGGATAGGATTCTACATGATAGGATACCATACAAGTGTTGGGTCTAGCTCAAAGGAGATTAGTGATTTTATAATAACCCCTACTTACCAGTCAACCACACAACCATGGATTAGTGATTTTCATAGAAAAACAAATAAAAATTAGGAAGGAAATTAGTGATTTTATAGTAACCCATGCTTACCAATCAACCACACAATCATGGATTAGTGATTTTCATAGAAAACCAAATAAAAATTAGGATGATTCTAAAATTTGATCCATAATTAAGATCCATGTACTTCAGTAGATTTATCCATAAAAGGGATCTATGGTATACAATCCACACATATTTATTCTCTTGGGATGAATCACTGAGTGTGATCCTAAATGTTTATGGAAAACTTCTAAACTATTTATTTCAAAGTCTTCTCTGATTATTTCATGGACTGTGAAAATCTCATGTTTTTAATTGGGAACACATTAGCTCACATAATAGTTGTATTTATTATTTTGACATAGAGAGAAATCTTCCCTTCATTCTATGCTTGTAAAATAAATCATCTTCCTAAATGTTTTCTTTTATAGTTGGTTAAAACTAGAATTGATTCTCTTGCAAGATGAGCAATATTTGGGACACTGGACTGACCTTCCTCATGTTGAATCCATGCCTTATGGATAGATGCCCTTCTAATCCATGAATACTCAGCCTTACCACCACAACCTTCATCATGTATCTACTAATTATTTTTGTTGAATTTCATAAATGCATAAATGAGAATTTTGGGTAGTTTTAAAATGTGTGTAACTCCTTTCGACTTGGCATAAATCCTAAAGATCACTCTTGATATTTGTGTTTCATGTTGTCTAATTTTGTAAGGACACTACAACTTACACACAAGCTAGGTCTCAACAACTTATGTCTCAAGACCCCTTAATGTCAGAGAAACATTTGATGTATCCAGCTCCATAGAGGATTAAGGTTACATAAGTTGGGTTAGATGCATTTTAACATACATAGCATTTAACTTATATCAAAATTGAATTTTGCACTAGATTTATGCCTATAGAATTGTTCATCAATATTGTTGTAGTTTCTAAAAGTTTTTTCTACATATTAGTTTTCTAACATAGTCAATTTTGCAGCAATGAATAGACTGGCTTTTCTCAAAAGTAACATTTCCATGCTAATATTTATTGTGGGTATAAATAGTTCCTCTTGTCAATAAATGTAGCCTATGGATATGGTTATTCTTGAATATATTTAAGTTAATTTATTGGTGAATAACTTACGTTGCTCCTTGTATTTGAAGTATTAGGTGCCCAACATCTTGAACCTTAAAAAGGACTTACATTTTCTTTGAATTTACAACCTAGATTGTTTATTGAAAAAAGAGATATCTATTACCTTTATCATTATTTGGGCTTGAACTTCACCTAGATAGATAACAAAACTTGGGCATGACCCTAAAAATGCAGGGATAGTATGTAGTTGTCATGTACTTTCATTTACCTTATAAATGCATGTTATGGGAATCTGAATCGTAAATGGTTATTGCCAATATTAGATGGAAAATAAATATCTTATTTTAACATATCTTTTTCCTTGAGTTGAATTTTTCTGCTCCATTGCACTGGAAGAAGATATTTATTAATGATTAAGGGAATATATTTTTTGACTACATCTACCTGGTTCTTATTTTATGATGTGGGTTTAATCGATATTTTTTTAAAAATACTTTTTTGGCGTATAGTTGAGAGGAAAAGAAAGTAGAGAAGAAGCAAGGTCACTCAAAGAGATCTTTGAATCCTCCCAAGATTGTCAATCCATTTTGTTAAAATATAGAACCTAATACATAACCTCAAGGGAAAAAAATTTGATGAGAAATATAGATATTTCATGCAAAATTTATTTCCTTTTAAGCATTCGAAAAGGGTGTGCCTCAGGATCATATGCAACCTATCATTTTCATTCCATTTTCATAGACTATAGTTTATATTTAATTTTAGTATTTGGTGTGACCAATCACATATCAAAAAATTATTTTATTTCTTTTTTTAAATAATACAATTTACAAAATCTAATGTTAAAACTAAAAAATCATTTATTTTGATTAAATGCACAAATTCCAGAACAAATTAATAAACTCAAATTATTACAATAGATACCTATTGCTCACATACTAATAATAAATTAAGCAAACAATAAAACTCATCCTTACCTTATTATTAGTCCCGGAGGGTATACTAAAGCATTCAATTTGCTTTAACCATTGATTAAAGTTTGCCTTATGGACCAATCAAAAGCCATTATTTTTTGTGTATGGAAAAATTTACAATTTTACAATGGTCAAGTTATGCATTTTTTAACAAAAATCATGAAAAAAGGCATTTATCTATATTGTGATTGGTCAAAATTGTTTACATGTTATTTAGGGAAAGAACTCGGACATCATCAACATTAACTAAAATAAATGCATTGTCCTTTAATTTTATGTGGAAACTAAAAATAAAATAGGTTATTTCTCGAATTCCAATATACATACACAAGTTGTCACATTGTACTAAGTAAATAAAATTATAGGGTAGATAGTATCTTCTTCTCCCATTAATTTAGACTTTAAATATGCCTCAATACTTTCAAAACTAATCTTGTCTCTTAAAATTCATTGAATTCACTATCATGCGAAGGATATGGCTTAGCACATGGCTAAATTGATAATCCTGAGCCTTGTCCTTGTGATCTAAGAATTTGACTCAAGAGAGGATGGTTAGTATGGTGTTAGTTCCAAAATGAAAACAAGATGAAACAAACACAATAATAGCATAATATCTCTAGGCCTAGACACTAGGGAGAGCTTAGTTAACAATCATGAATATAACACACAACTAAAATGAAAAAGAAAAATCTTTTAGCTTCCTTGGATGCTCCAAAATGCTTGTTGTAGTGGCTTGCTCAGTTTGTGCTCATGAAGTCCTTGGCAATGGAAGCTTTGCTACTTCCATCTCTCCTTGGCACCTTTGGCTTGTGGCTTGGCTTGGATTGGCTTGCAATCAATTTGACATTATAAAACTAGTTGCTTGAAGCTTTTGGAACTAATTTGACATTATAACTTTGCATCAAAAAAGATTAGAAATGATGTTGTGAGGCCTCTTATTTATAGATTTTTTGGATTTGATCATAATCAACCTGAACTATCCATCTCAAGATTGAGATGTGTGGTTGAAGATTAATTTAATTTTTGGAATTAAGTTTTTAATTATCCTCATCATGACATGAGAAGAAGGGGAAATTAAGAGGCATGGAGGGCATCATAGAGGGCATTGATGAGGCATGGGGGGCATCATGGATCCTGATATTTATGGTATTTATGGCCTAAGGATGTCTTCCCAAGAAATGAGGTCACTTGATGATGCAGATATTCAATATTCATTTCTAAAAACAAATATTCGACAAGTTTTCATGGAATTATTAATTAGGCCTTGATTTGGGTTAATTAGCTCTTAAGCATGAATAAGAACTTTGTGCACAAATTACCCAAATTTGATCATAATGCCTTGTTATTGGTCCTAAATTTGATTGGATTTGAATTGGAAGTCCACATCAGATGCATTAGATGTGCATTCCCATTTAGGATGTTGCCAACAACAAATAACAAAGGCACGAGTCTTGTAAAAAATATTTGATAGGAAAGAGCAGTCTAGAGCATGTAGGTGCAAATTTGGCATTTTGACTCAAAATGGACTGATCAAAGTTAGTTGGCCCATAAATTACATTGCCCCATTTAGGGATACCCTAGCCAAAATCAGTACTTGAAAATGTCAGTTTCACATCATTTAGCATGTTTTAGTGTTTTTAGGCCAAATTGTGCATTTTGGGTAGAAATTGGTCAAAAGCCTAGTTAGAGGTTAGCAGTGACCATTTTGAATTTTAGAGGTTAAAGAACAAAGATCAAAATGGTTTTGGGAAGCCTATGATGATGCTCCCTTGAGGGAGTGGTCATCACATTTGCTGATGGACAATCCCTCAAAAATAAATAAGAAGAAAGGTGGAATTAACCCGTGGTTGAGATTAATCCAAATGAGAAAATGTTGGCATACATTGATGTAAAAAATATACTAATTTGCCTAAAGGTGGTTATAATCAAGAATAAAAGTAAAAATAATGATTTTATCATAGGTGGTTATAATCATTAAAAGGACCTAGATTGGCTAAAGATGATTGTGTCCCAGTTAAGGCTGATTAGCAAGCATAACTCAAGGATATAACCTGGAATATAGATTAAAGATGAATAGGCACAAAATAATGAAAGAGATGGATAGAGGAATAAGATTGATTAATAGAATGATTCAGTTATACCTATCAATGAGGAGATGCTCATCCTAACAAGAAATGATACAACTAGAATGGTCAAATGAATTAATTTGATCAAGGTAGGATGGAAGGATTTTCCAAGGTGCCAAGTAGAAACTTCTATGGCTCCATTGATTGTAGACCTTCTTGAAGCTGATTTTTGTTGTAGCATGTGATGGTAGGCTTCATGATAGAACACAATAAATACTATCCCAAAATTTGCATAAGGACTGACTCCCGATCCAATAAACACTCAAAAAATAATGCACCAAGGATAAAAACCATGATGACAATGTTAACGTATGAATATGGATAGAATCAAGAATAATGTGCTTGAGGAATCACCCAACAAACACATATAGACCGAGTGAAGGCAACAATGCTGAAAATAAATAAACATGCAAGCAAATAAACAAACAAACAAATAACTTGAAATAAACAAATAAAAAGAAACCCTAAAAATAAAAGTAAAAGAAATCATCCTAACAATGTGTTGTTCCCAAAATCTATCACTTGTTTTTGTGGATAACATGTCGACCATTTTGGTCCTGTAGGCCAAAATGATCTCTTCCTTTCTCAAAAAATGTTCTGAGCAGTCAAGTTTTTTAGTTAATCAAGCCTTTTCAGCTAAAGAAATCACAGGTTCAATAGGCGGGCTTCTCAAAAGGAAGTTCAAAACACTAAGGAATTTCCTAAGTGTTTTTGAGGTTGGTTCAATGCCGAAGTTCAATCGAAAGACTTACCAGTGGGTTTCAAAGAATTAGAATGAACCATTGAACCCCATCTTTGAAAGGTTTAAAGGTTTAATAAGTTCAAAGGTTCAACAACTCTGACGGACTTAAAGAATAAAAGGGTTTCAAATAGTTCAAAGCTTTAAAAGATTCAAAGAGTTAGATTGAACTGTTGAACTGTTGAACCTTGAACCAAAAAGGTTCAATGAGTTCAAAGGGTTCAATGAGTTCAACAAGTTTAAAAGACTTAAAGAATAAGAGAATCCAAAGAGTAAGAATGAACCATTGAACCATTGAACCCCACCTCTCAAAGGTTCATAGGTTCAAAGAGTTCAAAGTTTGATCAGAAGCTTCTAGTGAATGGATGAAGCAGAATATTCTATAAAATAGTTCAACCAAAGAAGAAGACTAAGTGAACGCTGCTCTTTGAAAGAAATATTAAACTGACAAGCTGATTGAACTGCTCAAACTATTGAACCATTAAACTGGTACACTCCAAAAGGTTCAAGGTTCAAGGTTCAAAGTGTTTCAAGCGACCAACGACTAGTGACATCCCCATGGACGTCAAATTCAGGGTTATGAAATAACTATTGATTTTCAAATATGGCGCAGACTTGAGAATAAACTCAGTGACCAGTTGAAGAAAGAGCTGAAAGAGCTAGCAGAAAGTGAGAAGATATCTTGAGATTTAAGATCACCAAGAAGATACAAAATACAAGGAAAGAGGGAACTATACATAGAATCCAAAAATATATGTAAAGAGTTATTCCAGTAGGTGGAGCAGTCCACCAGATGGACATTAGAGAGTGCGAGCATTCAATGGCATGGCTTGTTTTTCTCCCTTTGAGTAAAAGTGAGTGGACATTTGTGTAAATATCTTGAAGAAGACCAGGTAGCCCATACTTTGGAGGAGACATTTGAGATGAATTAGAATGCCAAAGTTAAGGCTGATGACCTATTCCAGCATGGCCCCTTCATAGAATTTCAAATGCATTCAAGGCATTGAATGCAGCATGGGCCATTTCTTGGAAACAAGTGCCAAAGTCTTTCTTTTGGATGCTATATATTGTAATCTCTCATTTTTATAAAGGGGGATCTCTCAGTTATCAAAAGCAAAAACTCTACCCAAATTGAAACTGCATTCGTGAGACTTTGAGCTCGACTATTAATCATATTTTGTCATTTGAATGAGAAAGCAAGTGACCTTTCAGACTTTGTGTTAAAATAGCTTCTATTATCTAGGTAATTGATCTTATGTATTTTTCCTAAATATATTCTTGTCCATTTAATCAAATAAGCATAACAAGTGGAAATAATTTGGAAGATGTCCTAAAGCTGACTGTGGGAGACTTTGTGCTTCCATAATTATCTTCAGTCTATGTTTTGTGTAAAGGATACTGGAGAGACTTTAAACTCTCCTTATCCTTCGTAACCTTTTACCCTATTGTAGTTGAGGTGGAGACTTTGTGCTACACTTCATTCTACTGTGTTACTTTGTTCTAATCAGTGTGAGAGAAGCAATGAAAGACTTTGTGCTTTCATGGGTTTCTTGTTATTACAATTACTACCCAAAAAGTCTTCCTCTAGTTTTTTTAACATCATTTCTGAAAGAAGATAAATGCCTTCAACAATTACCTAGGAATTATCCTTTTCTCTATGAACATCATCTCTAAAAAAAGAGAGATGGATGGTGTTATTTCACCCCTGTGTCTATTTTCAGCTTATATATATATATATATATATATATATATATATATATATATATATATATATATATATATATATATATATATATATATATAGGGAACCTCCCCTTGATGAGAGGAGAGATTTATCTCATTATGTTGTGGTAAACTTACACTTTTTTCTAATTAAATCTCCTGATGCTGAGGTTGATATACCTATTTTGCCATCAATTAGCTAGTGACAAAATATTCACCCAATAGTTTTTGGCGACTCTGTTGGGGAAGAACGCATAGTTTGAAGCCTTAAGCTTCAAATTGAAGCATTTCTAGTTCTTTTCCATTTCCATTTTACACTTTGGAAGATCCATAGTATACATGAAGCCAGAGAGCTCAAGGTATTATTGACCCTGTATTTGAGATTGTATAGCAAAATAATTTTGATCTTTCCCCTCCACAAACTCACCTTCAGTGAACTAGGAGTTTTCCTCCTACCAACGTTAGGTCTCCAATACTAGGCAAAGCTTCTCTTTCCTCTGCTAGTAGAGCCTTGTCTATATGTACTGCACAAAGATTTGTTATTCCTCCTTTCAACCATAATATCATGGCAGCTCAAGGCTCCTGGGGTAACACCTTTGATCCCTTGAATCTAACTCTACCCTTACATGAACTACCTCGTAGTTCAAGGAAGAATTTTCCCAAATGATATGGTAATGGGAGAGTTCATCTTGATGAACATATTATGGCCTTTTGCATAACCTATGGTGTGATAGGCATGGAATATGAAGACATAGCAGTAAGACTATTTGTGGAAACATTGCAAGGCATTGTTACAGACTAGTTCTATCATCTGTAAGCACAGACTATAATTGACTGGAACACTCTCAAAGCCAAGTTTGAAGCTAGTTTCAAACTTGCAGAAGATGCACATGCCCTATTGGCTCAGCTTATGCAAATGAAGAAGGAGCCTCATGAACCCATGAGAGACTTCATTGCTAAATTTGACAAGCTAAGGAATATGATTCCTATAATTGCTCAACCAACACCTAAAAATCTCAAATGCTTCTTCATAAATTCTCGGCTTCCCTGAAGTGAGTTTCTTATTGAGGCAGGATGGTCACATAGATGTTTTTGTAACTCAGATTTTGGCTACTGAGGTTGAAGATGATCTTATCTTGGCAGGAAAGATAAGAAGAGATCCTAATAGAAATAAGTCTTCTCCATCTTCTAAAAAAATTTCTACAAGCACCACTGATCATATGGTGCAAAAGCTAGAAAATGAATTGTTAGCTCTGAAAAAGAAAATGGCACAAGGGATGTCTACCCCTCCTTATCGAGATATACCAAGGAAGATGTTTCCCAACAAATCATATCAAGACAATGCTGCTAAAAGTCAATGGCAACCAAATCGCCTTCCTCCCCCACCAAAGAAGCTTGCCATTGAAGTAGCACCAGCTAACTTAGCAGTTGGTTATCATGAAGTTGAATATGATTCCTCTTTCCAACCTGAGTTTGATCAAGAAGATGATGCTAATCTCTTCATAGAAGGAGAAGAAGAATTAGCTGGTGACTCTAACATCAATTTCCTGAATTATCAAGATGAAGCTAGAAGCAAGGGAGAAAAGAAGAATGGATCATACATTGTATTTACCTAGTCCCAAAACTAGTCAACTCAACAAGCTAATAAAGGAAAAATAGGGGAAAAATCTTGACCAATAATTTCAATTGTTAAATGAGGGACTTCTCTGCCTTTCTAATCAAAGGACCTGGTGATCACTAAAAAAGTAAGTACCTCAAATATACATGTTCCTTTTGCTTCAAATTATTAGACCAATACCACACCTCAAAAAACCTAGAATGATGGAATTCCTTTCTTATTCCTAGTTCTTTCCAGTCATCTGACATAATTGACCATACTAGGAAGACCAAAATCCAAATGATTGAGTTCAAATATTTACAAGCCAACCTTGAGTAGTTGGACATGTTGGTCAAGTGTGTAAAAAACAAAACCGTCCCTATAGAACAAGATGTTCCAAGGGTGACTCATAATTCCCCAAAGAACATATCCAACCTAAATAAATTTGTCATTACTCCTCCTATTTCCCCTAGGAAAATAGAACCTTTCTATGTTTCCCTGTTGATAAATGGACACAAGCTGAGCAATTACATAATTGACTCAGGAGCTTCAAACAATGTCATGTCTGCCAAGGTAGCAGAATATCTTGGCCTCACTCTGACTAAAAATTTTGGGAGATGTTTCTCCATGGAAAACAAACAAGTGCCACTATTGGCTCAAATCAAAGATACCCAATTTGCATTTGTGGCCTTCCTAGTAAAAAGAATTAAAATGACAGTCCTGGTGGCCAACGTTTCAGCTTCCTATGGCATTTTGCTGGGATGAAATTTATGCAAGGACGTTGGTGGTAATTTGAGCATGGACCTATCTGAGGTGAGGATACCTATGAAAGGCATCATGCAAAGGCTACTTCTTGAGAAGGAGTTGAAATACATTGTCACACAAACATTAGCCCCTGAAGCTCAAATTCTATTTATATCTTCAAAAATGGGTAATTACTTCCTGTCCATAGTGGACGTTCCTATTTCATTAGATGAAATTTCTATTGGTGACAATCCAAAAAAATTAGACAAGACATTAGAAGAATTGGTAGGGCACAATATAGATGAAAAAGGATCTTCCCTCCCTAGTGAAGGAAAATCTGAAAGAAGATCAAATTCTAATGATGTCTAGATTTTAAAATTTGATGGCAGTAATTCTTCTACCGATTTTGGAATAGGAATTGTTCTAATATCTCCTCAAGGAGATATTTTTCCCTATTCATATAAGTTGTAGTTCAGCAACACCAACAACACTACTGAGTATGAATCTTTGTTACTCGGGTTGAAGGTAGCTCAAAATAAAGGTGTTAAACTTTTTCATGCCAAGGGAGATGCAAAACTGGTGGTTTGTCAGGTGTGAAACCTGTATCAAACCAAGAATGAGAGATTGTGCCATTACCATAATCTGGTATGGGACTGCATTCAAAGATTTGATGCTTTTAGTATCTCTATCGTATCTAGAGAATTCAATAGTCGAGCAGACTCATTGGTCGTCTCTACAACTCTCATGGTCCCTCACCAAGATTTTAAAGGTAACAAGTACACTATTGGGCTGGTCTTTCGACCAAGTGTACCTGATAATGCTGACCATTGGTAGGTATTTAATGGTGACAACCAAATCATTGCTTTTCTAGAATAGATGGATAGCTTTGAGAAGCTTCATTTTGAAGGCAGTAAATCTCTGCCACAGGAATTAGCACCTAAAATAAATTTAAAAACTGATGAAGAGTTCCTTTAGCTAAAAGAGAATAAAATTCCCAAAGGATTAGTTTCTCTAGAGGACCTATTCGATAAGCATGATAGGTTTATCAAGAAGCTACAAATGGATTCAAAATCCTCCAATGATTTTTATCAAATAAATTTGAGTATAGAAGATAATCCCAAAATGGTCAACATTGGGAATTGTTGTACCCCTGATAAAAAACTCAAATTTATCACTCTAATTCGGCATTACATTGATGTTTTGGCATACTCTTATGATGATCTGAAATCTCTCAGACCTGAAGAAATCCAGCACAAAACTCTTCTCAAGGTTGGGTCGTTGCCTCACAAGCAAAAACAAAGGCAGTACAACTCTAGGATATCATGCACTATTCTTTCTGAGATACAGAAAATGCTAAATCCAAGAATTATTTTCCCAATCCATCATTCCACCTAGATTATGAACATAGTCCCTGTGAGAAAGAAGAATGGAGAAATTCCCCTGTGTGTTGATTTCAGAAATCTGAATTAGTCATCTTTAAAAGACAACTATCCCCTGCCCATCATGGATCAGCTGTTGTAAATAGTCATTCGTGCAGAGATGTTATCAATGTTAGATGGCTTTTCAGGATATAATCAAGTGGAAGTTGGTGAATCAGACCAACATAAGACTACTTTCACTACACCTTGGGGCACTTTCGCATATCACAGAATGCCTTTTGGCTTGATCAATGCTGGTGCCACCTTCTAGAGAGTGATGGATCTTGCCTTCAAAAATGAAATGGGGAAGCTCATTGTGGTATACCTTGATGACTTGATAGTTTTTTTTAAACATCATCCTGATCATGTGCATCATCTACAATAAGTGTTGGAATGATGTCGATAAAATGGTATTTCCCTCAATCTTAAGAAATCATTTTTTAGGGTTACTAAAAGGAAACTTCTCGATCACACTATGTCTCGAGAAGGCATAAAGATCAACCCAGAAAGAGTCAAATCCATTCAAGAGCTTGTTCTTCCTACTAGTAAGGCTGATGTCCATTCTTTCTTTGGAAAGGTGAACTTTCTATGAAGGTTCATTCCTGAATTTGTAGAGAAGACTCGCCACTTTGTCAACATGATGAAAGGTAAAGCTACTTTCAGCTAGATCAAAGAAGGCAAATCAGAATTTTGAGACATCAAGGAAGCTATCACCCATGCCCCAATCCTAATTTGTCTTGATTACACCAAAGACTGTATGATATATAGCCATAATTCTGAACACACACTTTCAGCCATTTTGGTTCAACAGAACAAAGAAGATGTGGAGTCTCCCATATCTTTCATGAGTTGTCCTCTCAAAGCTCATGAGCTGAAATATTAAAACATAGAGAAGCATGCTTATGTTATGGTAAAGGTGGTAAAGCACTTCCATTTTTATATCCTAAACTCACACACTATTGCTCTAGTTCTTGATACAACAGTAAAGTCCATTCTAACTCAATAAAAGTTTGGAACTAAGAGGAGCAATTGGATTGCTAAAATCTAGGAGTTTGATCTTTTCATCAAACCTATGAACTTGTGCAGGGAAGGGGTCTCTACCAATTAATTATTGATAACATACTAGAAGAAGCAGGGCATGAAGAAATAGAAGTTGAAGACATGCCCACAGTTCTCTTTATTACCACTACGAATGAGTGGTATTATGATATTGCTCATTTCCTTACCTATGGTGAGTGTCCTACTCACTTGTCTCATAAAGAAAAGAGGATTGTTAAGTTGAAAGATGTCAACTTTTTCTTGTGGGACAACGGTGTGTACAAAAGGATCCTTTATGGGGTATTCTTTTGTTGCGTGGATAAAGTTTAGCAGAATAAACTTTTGGAGTCTTTCCATAATTTGGCTTGTGGAGGACTTTTTTTGCACCTGTGACTACCCATAAGATTCTACGAGCTAGGTACTATTAGCCTACTCTATTTTGAGATTCATACAATTGGGTACATAGATGCGAGTTATGTCAATAGTTTGTTGGAAAACCCAAATTGGCCACGTTACCTCTCAAGCCTGTGGTGATAGAAGAGCCATTTCAATAATGGGGAATTGATTTCATTGGCACTGTAAATTCACCCTCGAGTGATGGACATGACTATGTTCTCATAGCCACAGACTAATTTACTAAGTGGGCAGAAGCCATTCCAGCCAAGCATGCTACTTTAGAAGTGGTATGTAATTTTTTCAAGAAAAACACTATTTCCAGGTTTGGAGTCCCAACCAAGATTGTAACAGACAATGCATCCTATTTCTCTTCTCATGAAGTTACCCAGTTATGCTACTATTATGGGATTATTCTCTCCCACTCTTCTAACTATTATTCATAAGGAAATGGTCAAGCAAAATCAAGCAACAAGAACTTGGTGACCATTATCAAGAAGCTGGTAGATGACAATCAGAGAGCCTGGCATAAAGCATTGTTTGACACTTTATGGGTAGACATAATTACACCCAAGAGGGCAATAGGTATGTCCCCATTCCAACTTCTGTATGGCCTCAATTCAGAGATACAAATCACCCTAGAATTACTAGCATTGAAGTTGGCAAAGGCAATAGAAGATTCAACTTTTGAAAGTTTTATCGACAAGAGGATCATGTGCCTGATTGAACTTAATGAGAAATGAACTATGGTGGTGGATCATATTGCTGCAAATTAGAGTCAAGTAAAGAAGCTCTTTGACCAGAAAGCAAGGGTTTATGATTTTTAGATCAGAGATCAAGTCTTGTTGTGGGACAAGAGCAGAGAACCAAGAGGAATGCATGGAAAATTGGATTCCTTGTGGAGAGGCCCATTTTCCATTCATCATTTAAATGGTGAAAATAGTTTCTTGCTAAAATATCAAGATGAAATGCCAGTTGATCTGCCTCACAGTGGGAAACATCTGAAACACTTCAATCATTGAAGTATCAGATAAGTCCAATTGGGCATATGTATAGTCTTTATCTTTGTTTTATTTTGTTTGTTTGTTTTTAGCATCTTTCTTTTTGGGTGGCATGACTCCTTTGCCCAATGGCATAGATAAAGACACTAAGAGTCTAGATTCTAATCCCTTTGATCATTTTTACAATTGATGGAAGTTCCCCAATTGGAGCTAGCTATTGTTCCCAAAATCTGTCACTTTTTTTTGTGGACAACATGTTGACCATTTTGGTCTTGTAGGCCAAAATGATCTCTTTCTTTCTCAAAAAATGTTTTGAGCAGTCAAGTTTTTCAGTTAATCAAGTCTTTTTAGCTAAGGAAATTGTAGGTTCAACAGGTAGGATTTCTCAAAAGGAAGTTCAAAACACTAAGTAATTTTCTAAGTGTTTTTGAGGTTGGTTCAATGCTGAAGTTCAATCAAAAGACTTATCGGTGGGTTTCAAAGAATTAGAATGAACCATTGAACCTCATCTTTGAAAGGTTCAAAGGTTCAATGAGTTTAAAGGTTCAACAACTCTAATGGACTTAAAGAATAAAAGGGTTTCAAAGAGTTTGAAGCTTTAAAAGATTTAAAGAGTTAGATTGAACTGTTGAACCATTGAACCCCACCTCTCAAAGGTTCATAGGTTCAAAGGTTCAAAGAGTTCAAAGTTTGAGCAGAAGCTTCTAGCGAATGGATGAAGTAGAAGATTCTATAAAATAGTTCAACTGAAGAAGAAGACTAAGTGAACACGGCTCTTTGAAATAAATATTGAACTGACAAGCTGATTGAACCACTCAAACTATTGAACCATTGAACCAATACACTCTGAAAGGTTCAAGGTTTAAGGTTCAAAGTGGTTCAAGTGACCAGTGACTGGTGACATCCCCACGGGCATCAAATTTAGGGTTATGAAATAACTGTTGATTTTCAAATATGGTGCAGACCTAAGAACAAACTCAGTGACCAATTGAAGAAAGAGCTGAAAGAGCTAGCATAAAGTGAGAAGATAGATTGAGATCTCAGATCACCAGGAAGAGACAAAATATAGCAAGGAAAGAGGGAACTATATAGAGAATCTAGAAATATGTACAAAGAGTTATTCCAGTAGGTGGAGCAGTCCACCAGGTGGACATTAGAGAGTGCGAGCATTCAATGGCATGGCATATTTTTCTCCTTTTGAGTAAAAGTGAATGGATAGCCATTTGAATATCTTGAAGGGGACCAAGTGGCCCATACTTTGTAGGAGACATTTGAGATGAATTAGAATGCTAAAGTTAAGGCCGATGACCTATTCTAGCATGGCCCCTTCATAGAATTTCAAATGCATTCAAGGCATTGAATGCAGCATGGACCATTTATTGGAAACAAGCACCAAAGTATTTCTTTTGGCAACTATATATTGTAATTTCTCATTTTATAAAGGGGGATCTCTCGGTTATCAGAAGCAAAAACTTTACCCAAATTGAAAGACATTCCTGAGACTTTGAGCTCAGACTCTTAATCATACTTTGTCATTTGAATGAGAAAGCAAGTGACCTTTTAGACTTTGTGTTGAAATAGCTTATGTTATCTAGGAAATTGATCTTATGTATTTTTCCTAAATATAGTCTTGTCTATTTAATCAAATAACCAGAACAAGTAGAAATAATCTAGAAGATGTCCTGAAGCCGACTGTGGGAGACTTTGCATTGCCATAATTGTCTTCAATCTATGTTTTGTGTAAAGGATACTAGAGAGATTTTGAACTCTCCTTATCCTTTGTAACCTTTTACCTTATTGTAGTTGAGGTGGAGACTTTGTGCTACACTTCATTCGACTGTGTTACTTTGTCCTAATCAGTGTGAGAGAAGCAATGAAAGACTTTGTGCTTTCGTGGGTTTTTTGTGATTATAGTTACTACCCAAGAAGTCTTCCTCTAGTTTTTTGAACATCATTTCTGAAAGAAGAGAAATGTCTTCAATAATTACCTAGGAATTCTCTTTTTTTTTTGTGAACATCATCTCTGAAAAAAGAGAGATGGATGGTGTTTTTTCACCCCTGTGTCTATTTTCAACTTATTTATAAATATATACTATAGTTTATAGGGAACCTCCCCTTGATGAGAGGAGAGATTTATCTCATTATACTATGGTAAACCTACACATTTTGCTAATTAAATCTCTTTATGTTGAGGTTGATATACCTATTGTGCTCTCAGTTAGCTGGTGACAAAATATTCACCCAACACAATGGCAATGGCCCAGTAAGGCAGATCGAGGATAACTAACTAGGCTTAGATAGGACAAATATTTCTAGATTTTTGAAATTTTATGAATGTTTTTGGAATTTGTAAGGTATCTTAACTCATTAGATAATGACAAGATACCTACGCACAAAATGGTGAGACCGTTTGGCTTAGGTTGCTCACAAAATGGTGAGAGCATTTAGAAAGGGGGACTAAGGTGACCTCATCATGAATTGAGCATGACCCACATAGTCCTAAAATAACCTCAAGTCATATTAATTCCATCCACACAAAAGGTGGGGAAAAACCAACTAGGTCCTAACAAGTTCTCAAACCCAACAAACGACCAGTCAAATGAAAACAACGAAGGCAAGGTGATGTGGCAATGTATGATAAACAAATGTTGCCCCTAGTTTGACCATAGGTGGTTATAACTAGGATACAATGGCATAGGTCAATGATACTAATTTGCCCATAGGCAGTTATAATTAGTAGCAAGACTAGTGAGACACTGATTTTCCCATAGGCAGTTATAAGCAGGTTCACATAAACAAACTTGATAGGATGAAAGATATCTTGCCAGATCAACTATCACACTACTTTCATAGATTGTCATTGTAAACATGGATTAGATTGATTGTTGAAACTTGATCAGAATCCTCTCACAAAAAGTGCAAGAAGAACCAAAGTAGCTAAGATCAAAATAAGATTGGGTAGGATGACTAAAAGTAGGCTCTGGTCTAGATAGGAATGGAATGATAGGATGGCATGGTATTTCTAAGGATAATGATGGCTTTTGATAGATTGGAAAAAATGGTAAGATGATTAACCCCTAGTGATGGGGTGAATGGTTGGGTACTTTGACAATGGCAAATGGATAAGTAATAATGGAAATGGTATGATACGTGTTTTTGGCCTAGGTATGGTAAAATGGCATATGATTCTATTGTTCCTGTTGAGATGGAGATGCATGCCCTAATCAATAAATGATACAAATAGAATACTTGATCATGTTAATTTCTAGCCCATACCTCATCTAAATAGCTACTCTGTTAAGAATGGCCTACAAATTTGGTTGTTGAGAATGCTTTTGTGATCTTTATTAGTCATTGATTCTAATTCCTTCAAGCATTGAGACAAGGTATCTTTCTAGCCTCTGCAAAGGAAAGTGCAGCCATGGATGGTAAATAAGGACAAATAATGGATGGTAGGATTGATTGTGAAATGGAATGACAAATGATAATGGAATGTGGAATGGTGGGGAAACAAATGAAGATCAAAAATTTCAGTCACATGTAATGTTGTTAATGCTAGATTTGACATAATTTTGGTTATGGTAGGGCCAAAGACTTGTTCTCTTGATAGGACCACCATATTTTTATATTGTTTGATCTTAAGAGTAGCTACCATCTAATTAGGCCATAGATAGGAAGCTATTTTGATTTGATTTTTGATTTTATCTTCATCAAGTAGTAAAGAACTTTTGTGCTCAGCTATTGGTTCCTCAAAAAGGTTTTCACCAATAAAGTTATCTTGATTGTCACGTAGTGCCTCTAAGAAGGTTTCACTAAGGAATGTTGAATTTTGACTTTGATTCTCTTTTAGTGCTTCAAAAAAAGTCTCCCTAGAAGATGCTAAGTTCTAACTTTGATTATCCCCTATTGCCTCCAAAAAGGTCCCACTAGGAGAGTGTTCTTCTGCGACATGAATGTTGTCTTAGCCTCCTTGTTCCTCTTTAACTACTATGTCACCATGGATGCAGTTCAACAAAGTATGATTCTATCAATCCTAATCGACACTTGTAGGAGATGGAATGTCAATAATATGTCTATCTTGGTTTATGGTAATGGCCTGTGGAATGGTAATAAAATGGGGAGAGCTTGCATAATCCTCATAGAAGATACTAGGAGAACTTGTGTCGAAGTTGAATTACTCATCCTCAAAAATCATAAAAGGATCACAAATGTATTAAAATTGATCTACGAGGAATGCGTAACCAATGTTGTAACATCTATGAACATATTGTTCATCTGAATCTGATTTTGAAGTAAGGGACTTTGATTCCAATGTCATAACTGATATTGATTCTAATTATGATGCTAAATTTGATGTTGATTCAAGAATAGAACATGAATCTAAATCTGATCCTTCATTTGATGGGTGCTCTATAATAATTATTTCTTATTGAATATTTGGTTTTGGATAAGTAACAACCTGTGATGGCACAATGGGCTCCACAAAAATTGGTTTGTCAAAGTGAGACTCCTCTAGGATGGGAAAAAGGTCAAAAGACAACTCCTCAGAGACTGGCTTATCAATAGGAGGTTCTTAAAGAATAGGTATATGGTCGAGGTAATGATTTTCCCAAAGGTGGTTATAATCATTAAGAAGTGACTTAGAAAAGACTGGCTCATTAGAGTGAGACTCCTCGATAACTGGTATAGGATCAATAGGCAATTTATCACAGGCTAACTTATCACAAATGGTCGATTCAATAAAAACATCTTAGATTGGTTGGTTCTCTTGGCCTTGGTTTCTAATGAGTTGGAAAATACCAGTTCTGAACATAGCTCGGCCTTTGAATGATTGGATTGATTGAGGCTTGGTTGGGATTGGTACTGGATGAGGAATGGTCTATGGTTGGATAATGGTAGGGCATTGGGGAGCATGATTTCTCACATGAGCTAAAGGACAAAGTCCTGAGATGGTAATGATAGGGTGGTGTGAAGCATGATTGCTTGCACAAGCCAAATAACTAGGTCTTAGAATGATGAAGGGGCATTTTGGAGCTTGACTACTCACACAAACCAAAGGACAAGGTCTAAGAATGGTAATGGTATTCCTTGGATATTGCAGAGTTTGATAGCTCGTATAATCCAAAGGAGGGTTAGGGGTAGGTGATGATTGGATAAAAAAAGGATGTCATAGAACTTGATTATTTGCACAAGTAAAAGCATCCAAGTCTTCCTCATAAACCATATCATCCCAGTTGTGAGTTGGCTCATAAGCTAGTTCTTGATTATGTTCCATGTACTAATTATTGTAAAGAGGGTATGGATTCGTATCCCAAACAAAATTATCTGTAGTTAGGTCTTCAAAGTTTTCCTCACAAGCCTCTTCATACCAATCAAGGTCTCACGTTGGATCGTAAGTTGTTTTGTGGCTTTGTTTCCATGAATGATTAATATGAGGCAGATCAAAATTTGTCTCACAAACCATATTAGTATCATTGGGGTCTTGACAAAAGCCATAAAAGCCATTTTGTGTGGCCATATATCATAATTTGGATTTTAAGTGACTCCACCATAAGTGTAGTTAGACATATCCATGTAAATGATGAAATCTCTAAAATAAAAGGGCTTAGAGTACTACAAACTCTAAAAAACTGTGTCCAAAGGACAAATGGTTCAAGCTTGATCTAACTTGGTCGAAGGGGTGCATCTGTATCTCCAATGTGGCTTGAAAGTGGATATGTATCTCCAAAATGACTTGTTGTTAATACTTGGCATAAAATATCCTAACATCAAATGTCTAATGTCAAATGTTAGACACATAAATGGTCAAGCATTTGATTAAAAATTGACATGTCAAAGTGTTCCAAACAAGATCTAAACTAGGAAAGGGAAAAGTTGAGGTGCTAGGTCTTTTGTCCAAACATGGAGTCAAAAGCAAGGCTCAAACAAACAGGCATGATGTGATTTGATTTAATCTAACAAGTTTTGGAAACAACTTTGACATAAACCTAGCACACAAAATCAAACATAGACATGATCAGTTGGCATAAAACATAAGACAAAAGGCTCTTTGATAAAGGCTATTTTCTTCCCAAATAAAGGCACAAACAATGATGAGGATAGGCATTAAACAAACAAACCATCAATATTTTTTAAATTTGGGTAATTGATTAACTAAAGTTATGCAACCCAAAAGAGAAAGATCTATGTATCAACCCCATGAATTGAGGCCTGAACAAAAATCAATCAGTGTTTGGATCTAAATTTAACAAGGTAATTGAAAACTCAATGTTGAAAACTAGGATTGGACTAAACAGGCTAGACAAGATTGGATAGCATGACGACACAAGACAAAGGTCCAAATGGTATACACAAAATGGTTTGAAACAAATGGTTTTTGATACAAGGTGAAACAAGTCTTAAAAAAAACTGAGTAGCCTAATGGGGTAAGCATGCTTGAATGATGTGATTTATGTTATGCTTCAAAAAACTCAAAGGCATAAATGGTTGGACATGATTTTGGAAGCATAGCACTACCCTCTACAATTCAAATGACACACACACAAACAAGTTTAGAAAAAAATTCAATGCACAAGTGTGGTGTAAAATGGCCTGCATAACACCTTTTTAGACAAAAAAGTGACGTATAGACAAAATGGTTTTGACATGACTTTATGAACAAATAAACAAGTTTTTATTCTCAAAACATACCAAGCAAAAATGACCAAAACACACTAAGTATAATCTTCCAAATCCTAGTAAGGGTATAGCATATGGGGTTGACTAAACTATCAAGTTTTGAATGTCACTAGGGGAATCAATTGCAAAATGATTTTCATGCCAAACAATGCAAAATAAAAGCATAGATTTTGGGTTTGTATAACTCAGCTTGTTGTAAAAAGGTCTAATCCTTTTTACAAACACTACATCCTGTTATTTGCTTAGTGTAGTGCGATTTCCAAAGTGCCACTATGTCCCATGTGCAAATCCAAAGAATCAAATGAAGTCAATGCTAGGAGATGAAACCTCAAGTCAAAGCTTCCCTAAAGAACTTGTAGGAGGTGATGAAGTCCCCCTCGCAATCCAAGATGCATAAAAATAAAGAAATCATGAAAGTAGAAAGACTTTAGAGTCATTTTCAATGTCACCCAAACTTTGACGAGGATTTGTCGAGTGCTTTAGATGACTTTCTTTCTAAGCCTTGGACTAGGCTACTTGAAATAGGAATGGCACTTTTGATTCCAAGTGTTCCTTAAAGGGAATAAATGAAAGATCATACACACAACATCCATCTTCTTTCCAAACAAAAATTAGATCAAACAACTATTAAAGATAAAAATGATAAGTGTGTTCAATTTTAAGCCCAAATGAAAGATTTGTTGGTGTTCATTTGACCCCTTGGTCTTAGTTGTAACTTTGAATACTAATGATAAAAACACTTATTTAAGCACCTTAAATGTTACTATAAGCACCAAAATAATGTTCCTAATTCATTTTAAAATCATTCAAAAGGTGGTCTAAAACATGATTTATCAAATTTAAAATCTACTAGTTACCTGTCTACCCTTAAGGCATCACCCCAAAAGCAAAAATGTTATATTAGAAACATTTTAAATATATTTTCCAAAATTTGTAAAAAAAACTATAAAACTTGAAGCTAAACTAATGCCAAATTTTGAAAATTTAGGAGAAAACACGTGGTTTAAAAAAATCATCCAAAATGGAGTCCATATGACCCCAAACCAAGCATTCTAAAAAAGGCTCTCGATTTTGTGTGTTTAAGAAAACACAGTGACTGACATTGGTTATATACCACCAATGTCGGCAATGTCCAACTGATATCTAACCGATGCTGGTTCTGTTAATTGACGTTGGTTGAGCCAAGTAACCGATGTCGGTATTTTTTATCGACGTCGATTACTATGTAAACCTATGGCAATGAAAAATGGCAAAATAAAGTTAGAAAATAAATTTTTAAGAGTTTTAAAGGTCCAAATGGATGTTTTAGAGTTTCAAAATGATCTCCTCTAGGTGTGAGATGCATCTAGCCCCACCGAGCATGCCATTATGTGATCTAGGAATTTGATTTAAGAAAAGATGGTTAGTATTGTGTTAGTTCCAAAATGAAAACAAGATGAAACAAACACACTAATAGCATAACATCTCTAGGCCTATACACTAGGGAGAGATTAGTTAACAATCATGAATGAAACACACAACTAAAATGCAAAATAAAACTCTTTTCCCTTCCTTAGATGCTCCAAAATGCTTGTTGTAGTGGCTTGCTCAGATTTTGCTCATGAAGTCCTTGGCAATGAAAGCTTGGCTACCTCCATCTCTCCTTGGCACCTTTGGCTTGTGGCTTGGCTTGGCTTGGAATCAATTTGGAATTATAACACTAGTTTCTTGAAGATTTTGGAACCAATTTCGCATTATAACTTTGCATCCAAAAAGATTATAAATGATGCTGTGAGGCCTCCTATTTATAGATTTTTGGATTTTATCAGAATCAACCTAAACTGTCCATCTCAAGATTGAGATGTGTGGTTGAGGATTAATTCAATTTTTTGAAATTAAGTTCTGTAATTATCCTCATCATGACATTGGAAGAAGGGGCAATTAAAAGGCATGGAGGGCATCATGGAAGGCATTGATGAGGCATGGGGGGCATCATGGATCTTGATATTTGTGGCATTTATGGCCTAGGGATGTCTTCCCAAGAAATGAGGTCACTTGATGATGTAGATATTCAATATTCATTTCTAAAAACAAGTATTCAACAAGTTTCCATGGAATTTTTAATTGGGCCTTGATTTAGGTTAATTACCTCTTAAGCATGATTAAGCACTTTGTGCACAAATTACCCAAATTGATCAAAATGACTTGTTATTGGTCTTAAATTTGACTGGATTTGAATTGGAATTCCATGTTAGATGCATTGGATGCATATTACAATTTAGGATGTTTCCAACAATAAATAACAAAGGCACGAGTCTTGTGCAAAATATTTGATAGGAAAGAGTAGTCCAGAGCACGTAGGTGCAAATTTGGCATTTTGACTTGAAATGGCTTGATCAAAGTTAGCTAGCCCATAAATTGCATTGCCCTATTTAGGGATACCCTGGCCAAAATTAGCACTTGAATATGTTAGTTTCACATCATTTAACATGTTTTAGAGTTTTTAGGCCAAATTGTGCATTTTGGGTAGAAATTGGTCAAAAGCCTTGTTGGAGGTTATCAGCGGCCAGTTTTAGGTGTCTACAGTCCTCACCCTATGAAAATTCACCAACTAGCAAGGACATGAGAATATGTCGATCTTCCTTTACACATATTAGCATGGATGGTATTTCTCACTATGCTTTATATTACGTCTATTTTTTCCACCACTACCATTTCTTCTATAGAAGGTTTTACATTAGTTCATTTCTTCATAGGATTCTCATTAAAAACCTTTGTGTTATGTCGATTATGTATGAGCTTTATGTTCAACACTAAGATTTTTAGTCATGCAAATAGAATGGCAAGGGGGTAGAAAATTATAGAAAGGGAATATTTTTAGTGAGGATAGTGACAACCAAGAGGAGATTTAGGAGATTCTCAATGCCATCCATGAAGAAAATCACAAGTTCTAAGTCCATGGATGTGATTAGCTTTTTGAAAAGTGGCATGAATAAATAATGGAGATCGCATATGATTTTAATTTTCAATCACTAATATGTGAACAAACATTCACACTGGATGACATGTTCCAAATTTAATATAGGCTCAAGTGGATAGATAAATCGAGGGAATATTAGTGTGAGTAAGAAGGTTTGCATTTCTTTTCCATTATCCACACTATTTTTCTCATCTGTCTCAACTTTTCTCTTGGTATTATACAATGGAAGCCATGTTTCTTCTTTTACTGCATAAAAAGGGAGATGTCCTTCTACACCCTAGTTACATAGCACCAATTGAAGATTGATTTCATCATTCAGTTTGGGGAGGTGATGTAGGCAATTAAGGTGATTTTAGGCATGTATCAATTGGAATCAAATATGAGGAGTTGGGTGAATTATGAATTGGCCTTAATGTTTTTTATAAATTTATTGACCTATATGCTAGACTAGAATGTAGTTAAAGCTTAGGCTTATCACTACATAAGGCCTGAATTTAGAGGGGCTTTAGAAACAATCTTGGACACCATAGATGTTCTCATTTCTAGGAACCAACCAATTTTAAAAGCCTCAAGAAGAGGTTTGGTGTTGATGAACTATCAATAAATTTGAAGGAAGATTCTTTTGACTAGTGGATTATGTGAAATCGATGAGGGATTTTATTCTGGGGGGATATGTGCTTCCACCTTTTGATTTCAGCTTTTTTATCAATAACTTGAGAAGCCTACACACATGTTGGATAGAAAGATGAGGGGATCAAGGGTAAAATTAGTCAAAATTATCAAAAGTAGCATGAAACTTTGAGTCTGGGGAGTTAGGCAAAGGTGGAGGAAGGAAGCAAAATAGTGTGGCTATTGGTTAATCTTCAAACATAGGGGAAGCAGGCCAAGATGAAGTGGAGTTGAAAAGAATGTAGCAAGTACTGAAGAGTTGATTGTCTTTGTGGTTACTATGGTCTTCAATACAATTTTAGTCTCATGGTTGTAATTTTCTTTTTGTACTTTCTGTATGTAGTGAATGCTAAGTGTTGTAATTACTTGTTTTTGTGTCTTATATAACAAGGTAATTATTCAACATAGCTTAGTTAGCCATGGTCTTTAATAGACATGGGAGCCTATCATGCTATAGATATAAAGATGGCAACCTGTTTATCAAGTTTCTAAAAGTTACAAAAATAATTTATCAGATCAAAATAAAAAAGCATCCAAAAACTAATCAAAAGAAAAAACAAAATTTTCATAAAAATTAATAATGTGGCCTAATAATTATATGATTGATTTAAGGAAATAATTGGGATAACGGATCCATTAATTTAGATTGTAAAGTGCTATTAAAAAATAATTTAAAACTATAATTTCACAAAAATTAACAAGGTAGCCCAAAATTATTTAACTAATCTAGGGAAGTAGTTGGGACAACATACCCAAGTAGTTCAGATTTTATGGGTAATATTGAAGAGAGAAATAAATGGTAAAATTGAGTATGAAAGTGCCCACTAGAGAAGTATTTCCATCACAAGCATTGACCCATTTCCCTGTAATGAGAACTTGTGATCACAACAAACCCATTTTTTTAGCCTCCCTACTACTGCCTCACTGCTCATTAAGGATTATGTAGGGATGGGCAACATGGCTCTCCTTTCATCCTTGTTTTCCATTCAATGAACTAGTTACATTTCTTACGCTTAAGTTTTGATTGATTGGAGATGAAAAATGTGATGGCAATATGGAGAGCGAGACATTGAAATGAATTATTGCAAAAGCTACATTGAACTATGGCTTTCAATCAGCATAACCACTTTTTGAAGATAAACACAAGCTCCCCTTTCTTCTTGTATATATATCAAGATAGGCTTCATTAGCTTTGAGGACCTTTTTTTAGCTTTTTGATAATTGTGATTTTTTTGTATTTTTATTGTTGTGAATGGTGTTTTGATTTGGTGCAATTTTTGAGTAGCAGCAATTTGTTTAGGGTTTCAGTGATAAAAAATGCCATGAAATGGCCTTTTTTAGTACTGTAGGAGCACCTACCAAAAAATGTAGGGTTTTGATCTATGATGAAAGTTTACTAAGATAACAGACTTCATTTTAGTCTTACAAAGTTTTTTTTTTCTTTTTTTCTTTTTTTGTAAATAATGTGGCTTAATGTCAGGTTAAGCAAAATGCCTTTGATTTTCTAAATGAAGGATGCAAATTCTTTTTATGTATTTAAATATTGATGTTTATTTATATGTTTTTAGCACTTTTGATATGATTTTTTATGTTTTTTATAATTTTTTATGAATATTTAACAAATTCTTGATAGCCCCTAAAACACACATGCCTTTTCCTCCCTGTGTGTTTTGACAGTCCCCTGTTTTGTGAGCAACCATAAATAATAGTGGGATGTCAAAATACAACACTTTCATGTAACTCTATATTGTATATATGGATTAAAAAGGCACAGATTCATTCAATCAAATGTTCCATATTTTTGCTTAAAAGATCAAGGCAAAAACTTTGGATATTCTGAACTGCTAAATTCCTTTGCCAATATCAATCCTAAAAACAATATTTTGTTTATGCTTATATCTCAATTGCAACCAAATAATATAAATCTAGGTAAAATTTAAGCTCACTACTTAATTTCTTTGGCCAAATATATTGATATTTGCAAATAATATAAAGTTGGGTAAAATTTAAGCTCACTATTTAATTTCTTTGGCCAAATATATTGATATTTTTCCATCTTCGGTGTCATGTTTCACATAGAACTTAGATATTTTCCCATCTCTAATGTTCTAAAATACTGTGCATCAAATTATTGTACATTCGATTGGTGTTTTGTCATCATTCTCATATTTTGTTTTTTTACAAAATACATGTATACAATAATAATATTTTGTTTGGGCTCATTTCCAGGCCAACTCAGGTTCTTTAGGTTACTTTACTTATTTAAAATGATAAAGGTGAAGTAAGTTACCTTTGCAAACCCAGGTTACACCATCCATATTAAATTGAAATTTTGAAATGACTTTACTTCTCAAAATCATAAAATATGAGTAAAGTAGATATGAAAACCCATAAAACACTAATTAGAACAATATGGGGTTTCAAAGTTACATTACTTCACTTGCTATCTAGCGACTGTGCATTATGTTTTTTCATGTTTTTGGGCATAGAAGACAGTAAATAATGTTATTTTGGTAAATCAGGCCTCTGTTATTTGCATAGCCTGTGGATCTAAGATGAACCAATGCCAAAGTCTATGGATGAAGATGGGTATTGCAAGTTACAATTTTTAGTTGCAAATTTGGCTTGTTTTATATAAGTTTTATTGATGTTGAGTTTTCTTATAATTTTTCTAATTTATGGGTATATCTAACAGGTCCTCTCTCTACTTTTTCATGGGTTCCATTTATATTTTTGACCTATGGTTAGAATTAATGTCAAAATAAGATGGCTCTATTTATGGTAGTTGTTGAAGCTATGGAAAGGATCTTAGGAGTCAACTAATATTTCTATAAACACTTGATGGATAGATTATTAAGTGGTTATTTTTTTAGCCTGGTTTTATCCCTTATTATACCAAGGACACTCTATCTTATCCATCTAACTTATCTCATCTTCCCATAATTACTACAAATATGTTGATCACATCTCTTGTTAGCTTCTTTTGTATTCACCTGGTACGTCAATCGAATATCCAAGCATTTACTTTTTGAGTTTGAGAGCACAATATTCTAAGAATTTTTTAGCCATATTTGAGATTAATAGAAAGAAAATTACTTCAAGCAACTACCTATATTAGCGACTAAATAATAATTGGAAAAGGTTGATTTGGAATAGTTTACAACGGAATCCTTCCCAGTGGATGAATTTTTGCTTTGAAACCAATAAAATTACATGGGCCATCATCCAAAGACCATTTCTTAGTGAAACTCCATATTTTGGGACAACTTCATCACTGAAATGTAATGAGAATTCTAGGTTGCTTATTCAACAATGAGGAAATGGTAATTATCTCTAAATTTATGCCTAAACATAGCCTGGACATTTTAATATTGCATCAAAGATTGGGTTGGAAATAGAGATTAACTATAGTGATTGGAGTGGCACATGGACTGGCCTATTTTCACCACGAGTGTAGGAATACTATTGTGCACTACGATCTGAAGCCATATACTCACAAAATTGGTCAAGCAGGAAAACAAATGATACTTATCGACTGTTGGGTTTCATGAATTACTTTGCTTAATTTGGTTTACAAAGTCAAGTAATTCTATAACCCCGATTTGGTCTAAGCTTATGAAGACTTTGAGCTTATGAATCTTTATTATTTTTACTTATAATTTAAGCAAGTGAAGTAATGTAACTTTAAAACCCTGGATTGTCCTAATTAGTGTTTTACATGTTTACAAATCTACTTTACTCAATTTTAATGATTTTGAAAAGTAAAGTCATTTCAAAATTTTGATTTAATCTGGATGGTAGAACCAAGGGTTTTAAAGACAACTTACTTCAGCTTTGTCATTTTGAATAAGTAAAGTAACCCAGAGAACCTGAGTTGGCCTAGAAATGAGCCCAAACACTTAGTTTTTTTAACAGTCTTGATTAGGTAGTCAGTTACAGTTAGACTTTCTCAGTCCTATGGAAGGCGATATGGACCCTAGAATTTTATAACACTTATCATTATCTAAACAATATTCAATGTCATAAAAATAATGCTTAGTGCTTAACCATCAATGCATTCACATTCGATGGCTTTGACTTGAAAGTTGTTTTGTCAATGTAAAACATGGATTCATAGCAATTATGCCCATGACCTGGTTTCTCATTCAACGATAATGGAACTGGGATTGTTTGAAGTAGAGAAATAACTATTTGTAACTTATCTACAAAAAATATGTAATTGATCCTTAATTGGTTGTTAAGTGAATCCAAATAGATAGATAGGAGTGGTGATTTATTTTTTATTAGACATGTGACATGCATTTCAAGCAAGCTAGATAAAAATTCACTACCTCATCAAGCACTATGATTGCAGGCCACCCACGATATGAGCACACTAAAGAATCTATTTTGATGATTTGTAACAACTGTCAAAGTAATGTCATTAAATATTAGTATATAATTTACCAAAATGAAATGTTAGTATACAATCTATCAATATTATAATAAATTTTAAATTAGTACTATTAAATGTTAGAATAAAATTTAGTAACATCACAAAAAAAATGTAAAAGGGATGCCATAAAATGTTAGTATACAGTGTATAAAAAATTAAATGTTAGTATACAATTTATTAGTGTCAAAATAAATATGAAATTGGTGCCATCAAATACTAGTATACAATCTACTAAAAAATTGATCATTATGTGTAGCAGAGATTAATGTTGTAGGATTTTTAGTTGGCAATTAAATTTCCCTCTTTAAAACTAAGTTGTTGTTTCATGTATTTTATCTTTAATTTAATGAATTTGGATGTTTTTTTAATAGATTTAAAATAAACACATTCTACAAACATAAAGTATGCAAAATATGTGTATATTGAAATTTAGTCATTAAAGTACTCAAATTTGTAATTGAAAGTGCTTGATGGGAGCTACCAAAGCATGCCAATTTTTTGTCAAGGCCAATCATGCAATGTCATTTTTGTGTAAAAAATTTACATTTAACACAGTCTATGATAATGCACCCAATTATTACATTTTACAGAAGTAGATTTCGCATTATCTTTTTCATAATTTTTTTTGAATATTTTTCTCAAATCATATTTAAATACTTCAGATATAGCATTTCTCTATATAAACCAACTACTCCATAAAAACTTGATACATAACACCTTTATTTTATTTTACGTTTCCATACTTCAAATTCCCTTCATTTTAAAGATTAATCGTATAACAACTTTATTAATTCAATTTTTTTTATTACAATTAAAAAACAGCCCTAACCCAAATATCAATAATATATGCATATTAACGTGATTAAAAGAATGGCATGACAAATTGAAATCTTATGGTATAAACCAGTCGCTTTTGCAACTTTATTTATTAGAAAAACACCAATGAAAATGTTATATTGTTTTGAAAATGTTATTATTTTCCACCGAGTGAATTCTCGGTGGACGCGTGGATTGGTGAAAATTTGTAAAAGGCACATGGGGTTGTTGGAAGTACTCAGTGAATGCTTCGTCACTACTCCAATAGTTAGACAAAAAAGTCCACAAGGCAATAATGGCGACACTCAAGTCAAATGTATAAGGAGTGAGTGTCCCTTGTATGGAAGGAGTGAGTGTCCCTTGTATGGTGGGAGTATGAGGGGATGTATATTAAAAGTATGAAGAGTAAGTGGTTTTTATGTAGTGAGAAGATGAGGTGGTTTTATATATTGTAAATTAATTTACAAATAAATTATAATTAAGACTTATAGTATTATGGACTTTAAAAAATTTCATTTCCATTTTCATCTTCGAAACTGAAATGGCAAAAATAGAAGAATGGATCAAGGTCTCAAAGGGTTAAAATGATCATAATGGCTGGATTTGTGACAAGATTTTATGCTCTGCCGTAAAGAGTTCCATCTGTTTACGTATACCACGACCAAAAGTGGGGAACAAAGTGGAATGCACGGACTCTATAAGCTCTTTTAGATTTTAGTTTCGATTTAGTTATAATTTTGAAGAATGTGACGATTTTATCGATAGTTCAAGCTTTTACAAATAGTTCAATCGAATGAATGCAAATTATATTGAGAGAAGCAATGCTAAGCTCAAATAAATCAAGCCAGTTATGGAGATTTTCACGAAAGGAAATAAACTACAGTACACGCAACAGCTTTTGTCATGCCTTCATATAATGGTCTTAAGCGAAGGAAGAAAATGTTTTACGATGTTAGAAATGTTTGGAACCATTTGACAGAAGCCTTGGGATGTCTCCTCAGTTTATTTTTGAAATCTACAAAGTAGAGACCGAATCTTGAAGTGTAGCCTGCTCCCCACTCCCAGTTGTCCAGTAGTGACCACACGAAATACCCGCGCACGTCACATCCATCCTCTCTGCAAAAAATACAACCAGTTCAGATTCAATATTTTCTATCTATCATGCAATGTTTAATCAAAGTTTGAGCTTTCATGAATAGTGGGAGGCTTACTTGATTGCAGCAGAAAGGTTTGAGAGATAGTCTGCGTGATACCGTATCCGTTTATCATCTTTCAAGGCCTTTTCCAGAGAGATTAAAATGCTGTTTGGGTCGTCCATTCCTGTAGGATAAGCACAATCATGAAAAATATTATTAAAATTATGCTAGTTGTACATTGTGTGAGAGTTGTGTGAGAGTTTTGGAAGGAAATGTTGGAAGGGCAGACCGTTTTCAGTAATGATGACAGGAGGATTGCCATAGCGCTTTTTGATGTAATTCATCAAGCTTCTTATTCCCCGGGGCACAATGTAGAGCCATATCGACGATGCCTGGATTAATTACGGTAAAAAAGAATTAGCAATGTGAGTTTTCTTGATTTTTCAGCAGGAGCATCTCAGAAATGATTTAAAACGAAGCAACGCGTACCTTCTTGCCAATCGCTGCACCTTTTTTGAAGGCTGCTCATGTTTCCAAAAAAAAATGTTATCAAAACATTCTCATTTGTGGAAAGACAAAACTGTTGGGATTTGAATCGACAACTATTTGGTTTGTACTTTACGAAAAAGTAATTAAAGGGCATGTATGTTTATCTAAATTATGATATAAAAGCTTCGGATCATATGCGAGTATGGAGGCCAACAGAGAGAGATAAACTCACGCAGGGTGACAGCCCCGGAATCTGCCAGTGTATTATTTAAGATCACTCCGATGATGTTTGTTTTGTTGTGAGTGGCATAATAGGTGGTATAATGGTTCACGCCAACGAAATCCAGCGACCCTTTCACAAGAGTAGATTCCTCAGCGGAGAATCGAGGTAACCGATCCCTAATCCTCTCTGTCATTGATCTCGGGTATTCGCCAAAAAATATCGGATCCATAAACCTGTATACGTTCATTCATTATATAAGCATTGATAGTCTAATAATATGTATTTTAGATTATTAATTGTTTACAGATTTTTTTCAACAGTTTGCCCGTGCTGCCGACCAGAAAACGAAAAAAAAATAAAAAATTGGGTAGTTTTGATTCAGATGTCAATAAATATAACAAACGATCAATACATTTCAAAATGTACACATGATTGGATTGGATTGGATTGGTTAGGTCAGTGGGTTTGAGGCAGTAAGTCTCAACGTCAAATCTTGTCAATAATAATATAAGGAGGTTTGATGTAGGAGAATTTCAATGGTTTTGGTTGATGGGAAGGGGACCAACATTTTGTAGGTATGGTTATGTTCAATTAACGTGGGTTGAATGATGATTTTCATAAAGGTTTATTATTTAAAGTTGTTTTTATTTATATTTAATAAAAATCAATTTCTATTATTTTAGGTGGTTTTTGTCAATAAAAATTTAAGTGATTTTTGTCAATGAAATTTTAGGTGGCTTTTGTCAATAGATAGGTGATCAATATTTTGTACGTATTAATTATGTCTAATTAAAAATGTGAATTGAATAATGATTTTTTTAAGTGTCTATCACTTAAAGTTGTTTTTACTTATACTAAATAAAAACCAATTTTTATAAGGGTTTATCACTTAAAATTGCTCTTATTTATACTCAATAAAAATCAATTTTTATCATTTTAGGTGGTTTTTGTTGATGGAATTTTAGGTGGTTTTTGTTAATAGACAGGTGACCAACATTTTTTACGTACTAATTATGCTCAATTAAAACTGTGGGTTGAATAATAATTTTTGTAAGTGTCTATCACTTAAAGTTGCTCTTACTTATACTCAATAAAAACCAATTTTTGTAAGGATCTATCACTTAAAGTTGCTCCTATTTATACTCAATAAAAACCAAATTATATCATTTTAGATAGTATTTGTTAGTGGAATTTTAGGTGGTTTTTGTCAATTGATAGGTGACCAACATTTTTTATGTACTGGTTATGCCTAATTAAAAATGTGGGTTGAATAATGATTTTTGTAAGTGTCTATCACTTAAAGTTGCTCCTACTCATACTCAATAAAAATCAATTTCTATCATTTAGGTACTCAAATAATGCTCGACAAGAAGAGTTTTCTAACTAATTGGATGTTAGTTATAATGAGTTTTTCAAGTACTCATTACCCTAATAATGATAACGTAATGGACCACTTAGCACACAATTAATTTTAAATAAATGTTAATAAGGTAGAGATGAGAAATAGTGAATGTAACTTGTTACAAATAAATCACATTTGGATTAATGGCATGTGTTAGTTATACTAGTTATGTCCAACTAAAAATACGGGTTGAATAATAATTTTTGTAAGGGCCTATCACTTAAAGTTCCTCATACTTGTACTCAATAAAAAATAATTTCTATCATTTCAGGTACTCGAACCAAAGAGGGTTTTCTAACTAATTGGATGTTAATTATAATGAGTTTTTTAAGTATTCATTATATTAATAATGACAAGGCAATGGACAACTTAGCACAAAAGTAACTTTAAATATTTGTTAGTAAAGGTGAAGACAAAAATAGTGAATGTAACTTGTTGCGAATAAATCAAATTTGAGTTAATGGCCTACAACCACAATCAACTACTCATTGATTGTGTTGAACAAAAAATAATAATAAAGAAATAAATGTACTTTAGGTTTTCTTTGTTCTTTTTTTTTTAAAGATTACACAACATGCAATCAATTGTGATTGACAAACATGAACCTATGCACCTAATAAGCATTTCCAATGTAATTTATTGTTTTGATCTTCTTACTCTATAATGAAGAGAAATGATAAATACAATCTACCATTTTTGAACTTATTAATATAAAGAGAAATAATGAATATGATTTACCATTTTAAGCTTCAGCTTTTAAAAAAGAAGCATAATATTTCATTATCCGAAAAAAATAAATTATAAATATAACACACTATATTAAACTTTTTAATGTTTAAATACTTATATATTTAAGTGCTTATATACTAAATGGTCTGTTGACTTTTATTATTACCCTCAAAATGAATAAAGAAAACCAAAAGTACCCTTAAAATAATAACTTTTTCTTGTCCTTTTCTCACTATTTAAGTGCTTATATGCTAAGCAGTCCTTTCACTTCAAAATAATTTCTTCTTTCTTGTCATCTTCTCACTATTTAAATGCTTATACGCTAATAATCTCTTCACTTTACCAAATGTGGGAATTATCTACTTCTTGTCAACGGAGATGACTTAAATACACATTGATGTAATCCCCTCCCCCTTAAACACACATTGATAAAATCCTAATATTTTGGGTTAAAGACAACTTCTTAATTTAAAGTTTACTGTTTCTTACCATCCGAACTGAAAATCCTGGGCTCTGTGTGTAGCGGTTATGTCCTCTGAAGAATTCGACATGGGCTCGTACCACATAACGTCGAAAGCAATGCCGATTCTTCCACCTTGCCTTGCCTTCAAATTAGTTAATTCTAATTTCATAAGCAAAGCGAAAGAATTTAGTCTTTACTATGTATATAAAAAGATCGGTGCAGTGCAATGTACCTTATATTTTTTTCTATATATGTCGACAGCTTTGGCATGGGAAAGAAGAATATGATGACCAACAATATAGGGCTCGGTGGCGGAATTTCCAGCTCTGCAAAAAGAATGGAGGAGAATGGAACATCTTCCAGGTGCTTGCAGGCCCACGTCGTAGCCCTGGATGGCGAAGGTGTGAGGCTCGTTAAATGTAAGCCAGTTCTTCACCCTGTCTCCGAATTTTTCAAAGCAAGTTTCTGCAAAATTCACATAATCTCTTCTGCAAAATCAAAGGTAATGCCTTTCAGGTAAACTGCCTGAAAATAAGCAGTTTGTGCCTTCATTTTGAATGGTGTTGAAAGTACATAGTTTGACACTCACTAACACGTAAAAGTATTTAATAGATCGTACATTAAAACCAGTCAACACGAAGGCATAACTGTTTAAGGGTTTCCATGAGATTGGAGGCTTACACAACGTTGGAGTGGAGCCAACCTTTGTAGGCATTCTCCAGTGATTGAGGAAGATCCCAGTGATACAGTGTCACGTATGGCTCTATTCCTAATTTTCATACGAAGTATGACAATTTAGACTATACGATTAGCCTATAACGGTATCCAAAAACATACAATGCGATTTGAGCCACATACTTTTATCCAAGAGGGCATCTATAAGCTTATTGTAATGATCCACTCCTGCTGCATTGATTTCTCCACTACCGTCTATGAAATCATCCATCACTAGTATGTCAAGTTAGTAAGAAAGTTTATTAAATTATAATATATATGTGGACTTAACTTACTGGGAAATATGCGCGACCAAGATATAGAAAATCTGTAGGCGTCCATCCCCATGTTCGCCATTAGTTGAACATCTTCCTGCAAAATTTAATATTATAATATTAATACTCCGTGCTCTATTTGGTTTCTTGGCGGGATAAGCTATCGGGGCTTCTTACAATATATCGATGATATTGGTCGACTGCAATGTCCGCGTTGCTGAAATCCAGCACCTTTCCTGTTACGAAATATACTTGTTAAATATTTCAGCTTAAGTAAATCTTGACATTTTGAATTAACAACCCGTAATCTCAAAGATTTTGTATTTCTACAATTCATTAAAAAATATACAATATATATATATATATTTTTTTTGGGAATGTGTATAGTTTTGACAATAGATGCTTTTAGGAGGAAAAACATATTTTCATTTTTAGTTGGTAAGAATGTTAGTGTTTTGATTGTTATTATATAATAATATAATATAATAGTTTTGGGATAAAAATGTATATAAAATAATTATATTAATATGTTTTATATTTTTTTATGACAATAGATTATGGGTGTGTATAGTTTTGACAATCGAGATGTTTCAGATTTATTATTATGATTTTTTATTAAGAAAAATATATTTATATTTTTCTTAATGAAGAATCACAATAATAAATCCGAAACATTTTAATTGTTAAAACTATACACACCCATATTCTATTGTCAGAGAAGAAAGAAAAAAAAAATATATATATATATATATATATATATATATATATATATATATATATATATATATAGTTTTATATACAATTTTATCCCAAAACTATTATAATATATTATTATTATAATAGTATCAATCAGAACACTAACATTCTTACCAACTTAAAATGAAAATTAATTCCTTATCAAATTGATGAGAACAAGTGTTTCATTCGGCTTAACCCCCTACTGTTCTTTTAATATTTTTACTATTATACAACACTGACATCCAGATGAAATGAAAATGAAAATTAATTCCTTACGAAATTGATGAGAATAAATATCTTGTACGCTTAACGCCCTACTATTTTTCTAATCTCTTTATTGTTATACAACACTAACATCCAGACCAATTGAAAATCAAAATTAATTCCTTACCAAATTGATGAGAATAGGTATCCCATACGCTCGGTCCCCTCCCATCTTCTTTCACTGCTCCTTCATACTGTAGAGCCACACAACACCAAAAACAAAGAAAGAAAGATAAGAATGCATACAAGTATGATTCCCATATATTAGGTGCGACTGACCTGGAATGCTGAGGAGGCCGTGCCAAATACAAATCCTGAAGGAAAGCTGTTGCGGCTGATATTTGCTGTTGACTGCGCAACCGTGTAGGATTGCAGCCATATAATACTGATCGCTAACAGCACCAACTTAGGGATCATCATCTTACTTCCAATAGATCTTACAAGTTAATTTATGGTTCTTGAAATCTCAAAAATAGCATACACGAGATATTTCGCCGTTTCAATGATCGGCGGGATTTGGAAGGGCATTATAATGTTGTGAAGGGGGAGCATAGGATAATGGCAATAACATGATCCATACGTTGGGTCGTGCGCCTCATCATGTCGCGTACGATATTCTACATCATGGATCCCACTCGAGTGGATATTTTCCGGTAGGGTTTCTCACCGACACGTCCGTTGAAAAGTTACGCGATTAGTGTTTTTTACGAACGCCATTTGTAATTTTCGATAAGACCAAAGAAATGTACGTCAGGGTGATCATTTCCACACATGGAATTACAGGAATCAAAATTTTCCTATTCCGATCCTCAATAGAGTGCGGTGGTCCATACGAATGATCGCATCCAATGACAATCGTGGCATTTCGTGCATCCATATTTAGCATATTTTCACCGATTTTTTTTTTTTTCTAAATTGATGAAATATATCTATATATTAACTTAACAAAAATATACAAATAATTCATTAAAAAAATAGTACGAGAGCACACCACAATACTACGCAGAGCCTACAAGCAAAGTATCATATTTAGGTAGCATTTAGAGGCAAGTCAAAAAATAAAAATCATAAGAGAAAATTATCAAGCAGCAAGAGCAAGGCCCGAAAGTGGAGGATCCATATCATTTGGTCTCCAACTCGAACTTGGCAAGTCATTGCCATCTGGAATAGGCTCCTAACTAGTAGCCCGGGCCATGTCCGTTTCATCATCTGCTTGAGTCCGAGCGGGAGAGATAGCCAGCGAGACTTTGGGAAACTTGTCCAGCATGTCAGCACGGCCTCCAAGTGGTGCCCCCCCAATCATTTGGGCATGGAGGAAGAGGAGCACCCCAGCCGTCCTACCCAATAGGGGAAGGATGTGATGATTGCCACCCTCGCTACTACCCAGGAGGGGAAACACGTTGTTACGAGGTGTCGCTCTGAAAGCGACGCCTTGAGCAGCTACGATGATGTCCACCATGAGGCGACCGAGGCACTTTGTCATCCATTCTTTGATCCCTGGGTGGAGAAGGCAGAACCCGAGCCATAGCACAAGGAGCATCTCCCCAACCAGATAGGAGGTCTTGGAGATACCCAAGCTCTATGGCCACTTTGTTGGCTTGACTTGTATCTGCAAAAGAACATTGGAGATAATGGAGGATTTGTGCAAAGCAAAAATATTACAATCATAAGAAACATGATTGAACACATAATTATTTCTTTCTATCCAAATCTAGAAGAGAATCTCCACTCTGAAAGTTTGCCAAACTTGAGCTACTTTGACGAGCATCACGAGCTTGTCCCCCTAGGAGGATGTACTGTCAAAGGAAGAAGTCGGGTTGGAAGGACTTGAAAAGATCATGGATCTAGGACCAAATCCTTTAAGCTTTAGGACAATACCATAACAGGGGCAATATCTCAAGATGTCCATAGAAGGGACAAGTAGGCAATTGGACTCTAAGTTGAACTAGCCTTCTGCCAATAGGTAAAGCCTTAGTGCAGTATACACCAAGCAAAGTGGGCAAGCTTGGAATCCACATAGACCCCCCAAATAGTGTTGAAGCGAGAGCTCCACATTTTTACAGACGAGTACAACCCCCAGCGGTTGTTAAGCTTGTCAACCATGGGCACATGTGGGGTGAGCCAATTATAGCCAAGTCAAGGAGTGTAATTGTGAAAGGGGGTTTCAACATACCATTTTTGGACATCCACCATGGTTTAGCAAATTTGATCAAGATTTTGTGGAGCATGGAAGCAGGGACAACATTGAGGATTTCCTGGTAAGATCCCTGGTCTACATTGGCCAGTCATAATTTATCTTTCACATCCTCCTAGGGTAGCCAAGCACATGAGCATATGCAGAAGAAATATTGGATAGAGTGGATTTCTCTGCGGTACAGCTTGAGGGCATTGATCTAGGGAACATCTGCTAAAGGCACCCCATTTTGAGAAAAGATGGGGGACCACCAAAGAGAGCGGGAATTAGCAGAGAGCCCATTGTGAAATCTAGAGCTATTCTAGAGAATCCATGGCTTGATCTTTTTCCAAGATATCGAGATGATTTTGGCCACGAAGGACCCATTGATCTGAACGGGAGATTAGATGAAGATCAAATTGGGGAAACCAAGACCTTTCTAGGCTTTCTTGCCCTTAGGGAAGCCTGAGGAGATACAGTGTCTGAATAACACCTTCCAAACATCTGGGCCCTCAATGGCCCTCACAACCTATTTGGCACATAAGGCGGATCCTTGCCTAACTATGTCAATAAGTCCCATCCCTCTAGCTTCACATGGGAGGCAGTAATATTCCCAAGTAACCCTATGGAAACCTTTACCTTGGGGAGAATTGACCCAAAGGAAATCTTTGAGCAATTTCTCCAACTTCTAGTAAGACTTTTTTGAAGGGACCCAACATGACGAGTAGTACACATGGGTGGATGCAAGAATCTTCGATCAAATTTGAAATTGCCCTTCTAACGAAAGAAACTTGGTCATCCAATAATCTAGCTTCTTAGCAACTCTGCCAATAACATACTACCACAACAAAGGTGGTGAAACATCGAAGGCAAAAGGGATGCCAAGAAATTTAAAATTTTCATCATGTTGGATCCATTTCCAGCCAAATTTAGTTTTCCACAAAGGTGGAGGGAGGTATGATTGTCTGTAGCAATAATTTTTTTGCCATTGGATGCTGAGCTAGAGGCTAGGCAGAAGATGTCAAGACATTGAAGGGCATTATCCACGTTGGTTTTATCTTCAATGAGGGTAAGGAAGGAATCATCTGCAAAGTGGCCATTAAGCAATTGCATGTCCTCATGAGGGTTGGCTGCATCGAGCGGGAGATAAATTCCCTTAACAAGGCCGTAAGATTGGGATTTTCTAAGAAGGTATCCAAAACCCTCAACAACAAGAACATAAAGGCCTAGTGCTAGGGGGCATCTTTGGCATATGGAACAATATAGGCCAAATTACTCAGAGGTGATTCCATTAATAGAGAGGATAGCCAAGGCATTTGTGAAAAGCATTTGAATAGTTTGAATGAAAATGGGACTGAATCCTAGAGCACGAAGCATGGCTAGGACAAAAGGCCATTCAAGGTGATCATAAGCTTTTTCAAAGTCAATTTTGATGAACAAGGCTTGTTGCTTGGATCGTCTAGCCTAGTCCATACCTTCCTAAATAACAATGATGTTGTCCAGGATGTAGCAGTCCCTGATGAAGCCTATTTATTCTGGATGCATAATGAGAGGTAGCATATTGTGCAATTGGATCACCAATGCCTTGGCTATGATTTTATAGGAGACATTAAGGAGAGTGATGGGCCGCTAGTTGTAGATCAACTATGGGCCGCTAGTTGTTGCTTAGGTATAAATTTGATGTTTCCTTTATTTATATTTTTACCCAGCAAGTGTGAGCAAAATGATTTTTGGTAAACCTTGAGAAAATCATTACCCACATGATCCCAAAGGATTTTATAGAATTTACAAGGAAAGACATCAATGTTAGGGGCTTCATCATTAGCCATATGTGTCACTGCTTTATGTAAATCATCTACAGTGAGTGGCCTATCACAAATCACCCACTAAGCGAGAGTGATTTTGCAAGGCAAAACTAAAAGACATTGTTGAAGGGTAGTTTCCCATAAACCGAAGAGGCTTGAGCTTGGACCACTTGTTGATAATGGTGCACAAATGCTTGCACTATCTGTGACATCTCTAAGAGTTTGATGCCAGCCTCAATAATAACTTGAATTTTCTATTTCAATTTTTTGGCTTATAGCATTTGAAAGAATTCTTTAGAAGCTTGGTCACCAATCTTCAGAGAATGAAGTCTGGCTTTGACTTGGGCTCCCTAGGCATTGTAGTTGTTTGCAATCTGGATGTGGTGCCATAAGGAAGCAACTCTCCCTCAAGATGTCACTAAAGGGATCATTTTTCAGAGCTAGGGCCACATGGCCTAACTCTGAGGAAGTAGTAGAGTAGGAGTGTCTCCAAATTTTGGCAAGCTAGCAGCCATAAATCCATAGGAAACGGGTGGTCCTTCGGATTGCATCATCCCACCAAAAAATCCAACCAGATTCTTGGGAAGGATGTGGGTCTAAATTTTAGACTCTCCTAATGTGCACCACCATGGGTCCATGTTTGAGTAGAGAGGTGTTGAGAAAAAAATGCATTTTGTGGACCTTAGGATCCATGAACTACCAAGTCACATGAAACTGAATGGGGGAGTGGTCAAAAAGCACAAAATCTTTCAATGATGCATCGAAGGGAATAAGTTATTATCAAAAGAGAAGTACAGTTGAGAAGACATCATTGCCTTATTAAGATGCTTTAGAATTCGAGTGGGGCCTTCCCTGAAGTTATTTCAAGTGTACCAAACTCCATCTATAGGCCAACACGAGGTATTAGGGTCATAAAGACCCCATTTAGTACACATGTAGAACCACGCCTTCCTTTTTCCAGTTGCCCACCTCATGGGCATGTGGCCCATTTTGTCCTTAGAAGCTACCACCATATTAAAGTCACCACATAATATCCAATGGGCATCAAGTAAACCATCTACAATCCACCATCATAAATGCATATGCTCCAACACATCATTTGAGGTGTAGATATCAATAAAGCCAAAAGAATGGCTTTCAATGCTAAAAAGAGACCATACTAACCAGTTGGTGGGGTCCACACTAGATTTCACAAGTTGTGGTCGTCACCTTAGAGAAATGAATGTGATCAGCCCTTCATGCCCCACGACATGGTGACTATGAAAAATGATATTGTCATGCGAGACGGAATTATTGACAACCATCAATAAAAAATCTATTACCTTGACTTCTTACAAGCAGAGAATGTCCATCTCAAGAAAATTCCTTCTAAAATCATGCATGACAAACTTGCATTTCAGGTTTGTGAGACCCCAAACAATCCATGAAAATTAATTCATAGATGATAGGAGTCAAGGGACATGTCCTCTGAATCCAACCCTTCTAGGGCATCATACTGGTTCTACAAAAAATGCCTACTATTGGTACTCAATAATTCATATTATTTCCTCAAGTTAGGGTTAGCCAAAAACTCTCTTTCCTCCACCTCATCATTCCTCCTAGGAGGGCTACAAGAGCGTTTGAGTGGATCTCATCAAGAAGGAAGTGGAAGAGTGGTGACTAGCGAGTGTGAGAATTAAGAGAGCTGGGCACAGAGGCCTCAAGACCTTGAGACAAAATGTTTTCAGCCAAAGGGGTGTTAAACACCCTAGGATTTTCAACCAATTTTAGGGCTTTAACCAATGTGGGCTCTTTTTTAATATGAGCATACTCCTATAGGCCAATGCTCAAGGATGGCTTACCACCTTTCAGGGCAGTAACTGTGTGAGAAGCTTTGGGACATGAAATCTTCTTCCCTACCATTTTTCGTCCATTTTCAATTGATTTTTTGTTAGCCTCAAGAGAGGACTTGGGTGGCAAGGATGAGCAGTTGGCTGAATTATTACAAGCCAACTAAAGGGGATAATCCTTTATCTTATAGTTTGTAGCTTGGTAGTGAAAACAAGTATTAGGCAAGTTGATATAGAGGACTTGCTGAGAGTGACTCACATCCCTGACTTGGATTTCTACACACTCTTTGAGGTCTCGAGATAGGTCTACTTCTACATAGACCCTTTTATGTGGTCTAGCTAAGTAGAATCAGTTTTGTTCATGACAAACCACATGGCCTATGGAGGATTCTATTTGGTGAATAAAGTGCCAACATTAGAGTAGAGGCCTAGGAATTCAACCCAAACTAAGAATTTAAGAGTAGTGTGCTCTGAGACTACAAAGTCTCATATTTAGGGGGAGAGGACCATGAGCGAGTTCCTGACATACCACGGGGTAGACTTATGGAGGATTCCTTTGGCATGGGTCGGGTTAGAGAAGCGAAGGAGGAAAAAACCCTTAGTCATGTTTTGGATGCTCTCTAGCTTGATGCCATGAGATGCCCAATGAGTTTAAACCTGGGAGCATAACATACTTTTAGAGGGGATTCTCCCAACAAAATAACCTATTAAATAAAATTGTTATACTCATTGACATGTAGAATTAAATTTGGGAATAGGCAGTATAACATCAGGTTTCAAAACATTACCTTATGGTATACTTTTGGGACAAACTTCCTTGGGTGCTTGCAGGGGGCCATTGCTTGGTGCTCCTCCATACTTCTCCATAACTGAAATAACTAAGATAGAATGGGGGAGTACATTATAAAGATTGGCCTCACCCGAAGGTAAGAAACCCTAAATGATAATTAATGCTAAGTCTTATAAGCGCCTAAGGCCACGATATTAACCAAGGTTGGGCAAGCAAGGAACCAAGGGCCGACTTAATGACATGCATGGAGAAAACCATAGAAGAGAGAAAAACCTACTCAGTGATTTTAAGCCAATGATCAAATTTGAAGGGCTAGCCCTATCTTTTAAGTTGAAGAGTATTTGTTCATCTAATATTTTTTTATGATGAAAACCTGTAAGAAATAGTTATTTAATTAATAAAATTAAATTAAGTACATAATTTTTTAAAAATATGTTAACTAAAATTTTAATTTTAATTTTTAGTCATTAAAAAATATGTTAAATATTATTTTGATTAATTTTGATGTTGTTTTTATATAAAACTTCAAAGTTATAAGATTTGAAAACTTTACAATTTTAGGGCTGATTTTATATAAGATTCTAGAGCTATAAAACTCTAGAGCTACATTTATATTATATTATGTAAGCATACTTTGTGACATTATCCCAATATAATATTTATAGTATGTGTACTTATTTGCACATTTTTCATAGCAGTTATGGAAAACACAAAACTACACCTTTGACAACCTTATATGCGGCTTATAGCATTTTCAAAAAAGATGTTTTGGAATTTCATAGTGTGAAGAAATTAAAGGAAAAAGAAATAAGGAGTGAGCAGAGAGGCAAGGGAAGTGAGTGCAGATTCCAATAAAGAGAAATAAAACATGAAAGAGTAAATAAGATGGATCTTGACTTACACTGATGAACTTAGTCTTTTTACTAAATATGTGTTTCCCTATGGGCTTACTAGATAGTTATTTATGGTTAAATTTTGAGGTTGGAGAGCTGATTTAGGTTATTTTTACTTGGCTTGTATCAGATTTACGTCTAGGAAGCAGGTGTGGCTTCTTAGAGTGTTAATGCTAATTACGGTCGATAAGTTAGCCACTTTAGATAGAGCAGGGATACTTCATATTATGTGAGTGGGGATCATTTATTTAGTGAGTAGGATATTTTATAACCTATTCACTCATTGGGACATAGATCAAAACACCTTCTAGGTCTTGAAGGGCCTAGGAGAGTGGACTATCACTCTCATCAATGTCTATAGGATCTCATCATTATTGGCTATAGGTAAGGTAGTGACCTTAATAGAGGCCACTGACAGAAGTGAGGCCTCTAGCTAGGTGGAGTAACTTGGTGTTATAGATAAACCTAACATGGGTGCTAAGTACAAGGTGAGGTTAATACGATGGTGTAGGTAGTGATCCCAAACCTTTGCAAGGTGTTTATAGGGATATTTTCCTCCTAAATAGTGGGAGACAAGGGAATTGAT
>JARHVA010009079.1:0-207500 GCA_037957365.1 Torreya grandis | reverse complement strand
AGAAATGAAAGGGGGACCATGTTGATATCTACTCATTCATCGACCATTTCTCTCTTTACATAGTTTTAATAAATCTAGACTTAAAAATACAAGTCTAAATCCCCCATCTTAGCCATCTTAGCATATTGGGAAAGACTTTAAGGTCAAAACGGAGCCAATGTCTCTTGAGTTTTACGTCAGTGAAAAAATATCTAAGTCAATGTGGTTTAGTTGGGATTGGTGTGGAGGAATGATGCTAGGGTCTATAAAGTAAATATGGGAAAAAATCTTTGTAAGATTTGAAACTAGAGCATAGTTTCATGTAGACATAAGATTGGTTTAGATATCATCCTCTAGAATGTGTGTGAAAATTTGATTATTTGGGTGGTATTCCCTTGTGTTAATGATGACATTTTCATCCTCATATATTTAGATATTACAAAAACACCAACTTAGGGATCATCATCTTACTTGGCATAAATGGCATCCAATAGATATTACAACTTAATTTATGGTTCTTAAAATATGAAAAAACATAAACAAGAGACATTTCACTATTTCAAGGATTGACATGATTTGGAAGGGAAATTATATTTTTATGAACATGAAGCTATGAGTTTGGATTGCATGGATGGATTGATTTGATTGATTTGATTGATTTTCAAGCAAAAATTAAGGGTTTAACTAATTTTATGGACTAATGATGATTGATAATGTCTATGGATATTGTATGAACTAAATCTAGAAATACTAAGAAATCGATGAATTATGTAATCTTAATCTAAGATAAATTCAACCTAAGATAAAGCAACAAATGAATAAAATAGTAAACACAAATTTATACCTCAAATATACAAGTTTCTTCTATCGTGATGTAAAATTGATTTGCTCTTCAAAAATATGGTTGCTCACTGTTTCAATGAAAAGGAGAATGGGCAATATTTTGGTGCAAGAAGAGTTTTTGGATGCTTTGATTCACTTGGATTCGCTTGTTAATTAAATAAAGCTTCATTAGTATAAGTCACAATGAATGAAAATGATGGTTTTCAAGTTTATTTATAGATTTTTGGAGGAAGATCCAATGTTAAAGGATTATTTGGATTTATTAAATGATACAAATAATCAATGATGGATAATTAGTCCTCATCCATAAGGATTAATACCATTTCAAATGGTAGAGATAAGTATGTGATTGGTTAGCTGAGTCAGCAAGAACGAGTCAAACTTCTTGACAACCAAGGGGATGATTCAAAGGAAGTTGAGGAAGTTGTGGGTTTGGCTGGGATGAGTCAGCATGTAAGTGAAAATAAGGTGGAAGATGTTGGGTGAGGTGTAAAATCTAGATTTTATATTTAAAATGTGTATAATTGACTAATTTGACTTATTTAATTATTTGAATTTGAAGGGAAATGTGATGAATTATTTTAAGAATAATTATTAATAGATTTTAGGTGTATTTTGATACTAAATGTAATTTAGGTGTCTACATTTTCCCCTCTTTGAAATAGTGTTGTGAAACAAGACTATTTCAAAGAATAGTAGAAAAAGTGGAGTGTTGATGTTTAAGAAGGATAAAATTGCCCCAAATGAAATAAAATGAGTGTGATGATTCCCCGTCGAGGGTATGTGTGAGAAAATAGACAAACACTGAAAATTGATTAAAAAAGGAAATTGACAAAGTGATGTGGATGAATGATAAATCAGTGTATTTTAGATTTGATATCAAACTTACAATATGTTGGTTGTGTAAAAAGGTTGCCTTGAGTTAATTAAAATTAGAGCATTGATTTGTAAAACAATTTTTTTACCATTCAGAGATTGCATGCTTAGTTTTTGCTAATGATGCAGGGGTCAATTGATCAATTTTGGGAATGGTATATCCCATCGATAATAAGTTGCAGATATAAAAATAGAAAAAATATATTGAATTTTAAATTATAATGATAAATTTACGTAGATGGATTATTGCAAGATTTTGAGAAAAATTCAAAATAAATTGATTTAATGTATCTAAGAATTTAAAAAATGCAAGAAGAATGAGTAGAATGGAGGTATGGGTGTAAAATTATTTGATAGGTTGGGTTATGTGCAAAAATTTGGGGGATAAAAAGTGGCCTACTTGTCGACATGATTTTCCTAAAATTTCAAAAATTGGAACTTTTGTAGATAATTTGAAATATCTACACTCCAAATTTGAAGATGGTGCAATAACATGAAATATAGCATTTTGAGTCTAGTTTCTAAAACAATAATTTTTTAAAAAATGATTCAATGTAACTAGGTGAAACATCTAAAATTTGAAGAGAAAATCCTTTTTTTAAGAAAATAGAGTAGATAGACAGTCATGTGATGCACCATTTTTTGAGCAATTTTTAATATTGTTTGAAACACTTAGGTGAAGATTTAGATAAGATCTTATAGTTTGTGACCTATATTTTTTTAATGAATACTTTTTTTAATGAATTTTTCAAGTAAATAGAACTTGAAACTGACAAAAAATAGATAGCCATTTGTGCAACGTGCATAACTACCTCAAAAAAAATAAAAATCATTTTTTTTTAATGTGTGTAAAATTAGGCTTAGTTTGTGACCATATTATTTGTTTTTTACTAGGATCAATGAAAGATAAATTACATGAACATGTATAGGCATGTATGTTTGTGGCATGTAGTGGCCTAAAAAAGGTATAGTTAGAAATCAACATAGTTTAAAACCTTAAATTAGTCCCAAAATCATAAAAATCATATTTTTGGAAAGAGGAGAGCATGATCGTCATGCTGGTATTAAGTTTTTGAATCTTAATATTGAAATTCTAGTGTATTTGGTGATCAAAGTTCAATTTTGTTTCTTTTTATCAATACTCTCAAACTCGACTGTAGATTGATAGGTCCAAGCCTTTGGCTCTGGAATTCAATCCATTCTCAAGCCAAAAGGTTTGGTGTTTAAATTAAAATTAAAATAGCATGATCATGTTAGTAACGTGATCATGTTGATAACAAGATCTCATTATTAACCATGTTAGTAACATGATCATGTTAATAACGTGATTGTATTATATATTCATAACACCCAAAAACCCAAATTTTCTCTTGATCTTAAATTTTATATACAATCTTATGTGTTCTTGAGTTCCCTAATAGTGGTGTTATTTCATGTGATATGATAAATGTCCCTACCCTTTGATAGTGAATTAAGATGTCATGGTATCACATTAGACTTTAAAAAGTTTATGGGCATTTTAATATGTTGACTTGACTACTTATAATTATTGGTTTTAAGGTGTAACTCATTATAAATTTTATGATATAACTAATTTTATCATGAGATGTCATAAAATGCATTTTTTAAACCTATGGCTAAAACATAGCCTTTGGAGTACCAATCTAGCTATGCATCTAAAGTAAATTGGGGCTATTTTGAACCCCTTCAACCTAATTGCATAACTATAAAATGTGGTTTGGGGGTTGATCAACTCCAATTTCATTATCTCAATTGAAACAAAGAAACATTATTTATTTATATACAAGTTCTACATGTATAAAATGTGATGTTGAGCTCAATAAACTTGAAGTCATCAGCTAATGAATGCAAATGTTGATTAGTTCAATTATGGAGATAATTAGGGTTAAAATGAGCCACATGAACCTATTTTAAATTGTATATTCAATGTGATTTGGAGTGAAATTAAACCTAATGTCATGTTATATGTAATTTACCAAAGATTTGATTCTTTTAATCGAGTAGGTATTTGAGACCAATTTGAACCCTTTGAAGATCAAGATATGATTTGGGGAAAAATTAAGTTTGATTCTATCATGAATTGATCTAATTAGTAAATTTATTCAAATAGGGGCATGATTTGGGAAAAATTGAGCCCCTAAGCCAAATTTATGGCTCAATTTGTATAATGTATGAAACATGTATAGCTTAACTGACCCTACTTTTATTAGAAATGAAAACATGAAGGTAATTGTCACAAATGAGTGAACAAGCAACTCAAATTTTCTTCAATTACCTTAGTGATTGGACCCTATATCCTATATCATAAATGATAAACCTTGTACCATTTAACTTAAACCCTAAACCCTATACCATTTACCTTAAACCCTAAGACAAGACATAAACCCCAAACACTTTAAATTATAGACTATAAACCCTAAACCAATAAATTTATCCCCAATTAACATCCTTTGTATATAGTAATCTGAATTGGGTTCATAAGGATGAACTTGGTTAAAATAACATCATTCATTACCACAATTGACTCAATCTGTGATGATGTGGGGGATAGTTGAGCCCAAAATCACATTCTTTACTCATAGATCTAGGTTTAAGGAGCTCAAATTTTCCCCAATCACCTTCATGATTGTACCTTATATACCCTAAAACCTATACCCTAAGCTCTAATCCCTAAATTTACTAATCCTAAAACTCTAAACCATAATTATAAACCCTTTAAACCCTAAACCAATCATTTTAACATAAATCAACATCATTTATACTAAGAATCAAGTTCACAGGGCTCAATTTAGACTAAATCACGTGACTAATTACCCCATTTAAATAATTCACTCAATCTGCATGATGATAAAGGGTATAATGAAAACCCAAAAACATATTCTATAATCACAAATGGGTCTAATTGATTCAAATTATCCTCAATTATCTAAATGATTGACCCTTTGTACCCTAAACAATATATACATTAAGACCTAAGCCCTAAACCATAAAACCTAAACACTATTAAACTTTACCTATTTACCAATCGATTTAGCCCCAATTAACATCCTTTATAGTAAGAATTAGGTTCACATGACATTGAGAAATTAGACCTTATATACACCCTTAAACCTAAACCCTATGCCCTAATCCATAATCCCTAAACCCTAAAACATAAATTGTAATCCCTATGCCCTGATGCCCACTACATGCTAAAAATATACATGCCTTACAATATAACTAATTTTATCATGATATGTCATAAAATACATTTTTTAAACCTATGGACAAAACTTAGTCTTTAGAGTACCAAACTAGTTATGCATATGAAGTAAACTGGGGCTATTTTGAGCCCCTTCAACATAATTACATGACTATAAAATATGATTTAGGGGTTGATCAACTCCAATTGCATTATCTTGATTGAATCAAAGAAATGTTATTTATTTAAATTTAAGTTCTACATGCATATAATATGGTTTTGAGCTCAATAAAATTGAAGTCTTTATCTAATGAATGCAACTGTTGATTAGTTCAATTGTAGAGGTAATTAGGGTCAAAAAAAGCCACATGAACTTATTTTAAATTATATTGATATGATTTGGAGTTACATTAACCCTAATTTAATGTCATATATAATTAACCAAATATTTGATTCATTTAATTGAGGAGGCATTTGAGGCCAATTTGAACCCCTTCAAGAGTAAGATATGATTTGGCAAAAAATTAAAAGTTTGATTTGATCGTAAATTGATCTAATTAGTCAATTTTTTCAATTAGGGGGATGGGAAAAATTTACCTAAACCAAATTTATGGCTCAATCTATTGTATAATCTATGCAATATGTATCATTTAATTGACCTTACTTTTATCAAAAATGCAAACATGAAGGTAATTATCACAAATAGGTGAATAAGTAGCTTAAATTTCAATTGCCTTAGTTATTGGACCCTATATCTAATATATTAAACCCTAAAACCTATACCATTTAACTTAAACCCTAAAACCTGTACCATTTACCTTAAACTCTAAGCCATAAACCCTAAACCCTAAAACATAAATTATAAGCCATGTGCCCTAATGCCTTAATCCCTAATCCCTAAACCCTATGCACTAATACCTTAATACCTAATCCCTAATCCCTAATCTATATTAATTATAATGTGATTGCATTATTAAATAATGTGATCGTGTTATTCTTAATATAGACATAACTAGCTTCTCAATATCTATCTTTAACCTAAACTGAGTATTATGAATAACACGATCATGTTATTAGATAAATCAATCACATTATTATTAATATAGACTAATATTGATTTTAAACATCTATTTTTAACCCAAATTTAATTTTTTTCCCCACAAACATTCTCTACAAGACCTGTGGGACCTGTGTACTTTTGACCCCACCTTTGAAAAGTTGTCAATTATCCTTGATGGGTGACAAATCATGTTCAAGGAAGAGGAATATGTTGAAGAACAAAACACCATAGGAATTAGAATATTTTAAAGATAAATATAAGATACAAATACAAAAACTTCATGGTAGACAATAAACAAACCCTAATCCTAATGAACCAAATGCCATAGATAATGATCCAATTGACAATAATAAATTAAAAAATTATATGATTGACCATAATAAATTGAATAATTATGAAATTGACCATAATGAACTGAATAATAATGAAATTAACAATAATGAATTAGATAATGTTGGAAGTTTACATTTAAATTTCCATGTTTTTTTATTTTTTTGATGATAAGTCTATGTATAATGCTTCACCCCCCATGAATGAATAGAATTTGATGTAAACAATTAATTCTAAAATTAACAATAAATAAAATTTTATGAAGACATATAATGAAGAAATAAACAATGAATAAAATGTCATCCCACATCTAAAACATGATAGTAATAATTTTTTTAAAGACCCTCTCAACAAATTCCATCATTAACAACACCTCCAAGAATTGTGTGTAGAATAGACAAGTATTTAATTGAAGTCTATGAAAATATTTTAGAACCAACGCATAAAAAAATGTTTGATCACCATTAAAAAATGTTGGATCAATAAATTTGGGATAACTTCTTTCATAATTTGGATTATGATAGTCAAATATGTCAATTATTTGTTTCATTGATAAAATTGATTAAGATGAGACCTATAATGTACATATTAAAACTAAGAACATCTAATGTGGATGATGAAAATAATATAATTATTGATAATATACATGATGCATATCATACTATAGGCCCAAAATCAAGCACCCAAGATTGTAATGTTGCCTGATGTATACTTACAATATATACAATAAGTGACCAAATAGAGAAAAAAATGAATGCTTTCAAAAACAAACCAAACACTTAATATAAACAAAAAAAACATTAATGAAAGTAATTGAAATACATGGACTTAATGAACCTAATATCAATAATATTTTTTCATTCTCTGGTAGACTTCCATGAAAGGACAAAGCTATAGCCGATAGTCTCAAAGAGTTACTTGCTCAATTTTGGAAAGACAATACAAGAGCTTCTCCCAATGCAAGAGATGTAGTGAAAATAAGATTTAGATATCATAATCGTGAACCAAATATGAAACATTTTTTGGATATGAGTCAAACACAATTATACTCTGAGTTTTTAGAAAAACATCCAAAAATTTTTATTTATCAAATATATTTTGAGATGGCCAAACCTTTTTATGTAAAAATAAATCACACATGCGCCACTTGTTATTGTAGGCAATATGTTGAATTTTCAATGCACTATGATATTTTTCACCATATTCATTATACTTTACATACTAACAACATTTTGCAGGAGTGTAGCATTGAATTTCCACCAAAATCAGCTATGAAATTTATTCTAACTATCTTTTATAAAAGATCAGATGAACAATTATTTTATAACAAATCATTTTTAAATGGAAATTACAGCATTTATGGTGGATTGCCAAAACTTAAAAAATGTATCCATGAGGAGATTAAAAGTGCAATTGAATAGGAATTATTTGGTTTAAGCAAATAGAAATTAGTGACTTATCAATTAAAAGATGGAAAATAATCTATAAGGTGTGAGCTTGTTAAAAAAAGATACTTGTTTTTGAATTTTTGATCAAATTTAGGGAGAAATTTATTTATGAGTATGCAAGGTACACACACATGGATAAATGGTTGGATGAACATTTCAAGATAAGAAATGATACATTCCCACTTAGTTTGATTGTTTTAGTAGTTGACTTTGCTAAAAATTACACATTCAAACTCCAAATGGAAGTTTAATTTTAATATTACTAATCATCATAAGTTTCCATATTCATGCATATAACATTCATGCATGCACTTGATAGTATAGAGCAACAATGAAAATTATTGAGGGAGTACCAATTCTACATCAATGATGATCGATCGTATTGTTGAAAGTATGTGTAAGGTTGCTTTTAGAAGTTCTATGAATATTTGAGTCAAAGGAACCTTACTTTTAATTAACATTATATTTGGTCAAACAATTGCACATCACAATTCAAAAATGCATGTATGTTTTATTGGTTGAACAGGATGCATGTTACCATTGGTGTAAAACACATTTGGAGTTTCACTAAGGCTAGTTATGGAAAATGGGAGCATGATAGTGCTGGAGCATGTGTAACAAGAGATATTGCAAGGGAGGAGTTTAAATTTGAATAGGGTTTTCATTTGACAAATGCGAAAACTATGGTTGAATGGTGTAATGAAAACATGTGTCATGGTGCTAAACCAAATTATACTATTCATAGACATTTCTTGTTAATGGAGGAAAAACACTTGGTAAAGTATAAGGATTATATGACTCTAATGGGTTCAAGTGACCTCCACTCATTTCATACCTCAAATACAACTTTTTAGACTATTCATATGAGACACTTGGCATGTTTCTATTCTACATGCATGGACTCTATTTGGAATGTGTGTGGGTTAAAAGAGTGGGTGAATGATTGGAGTTCATAAAATCTAATTTCAATCAACACATATCAAGTTCCAACAACATTTCCATTTAAAAATATGACATCATTAGATGACTTTGACCATGTATCTAATCTAGTGCAGTTAGTAGAATATTTTTCATTAGGTACAATTTATTCTCATGATATATCTTCATATTATCACTAAAAATGGGTTTTTATGATATAGAGCATGTTTTTGCAGTTATTTTAGATGAGGACAATGAAGAGGGAATTGATTTCTACTTGTGTTAGTGTGTAGAGAGAAATAAGAAATTGACCTCCCTAGTTATAGACGGAGAAAACATTGATTATTCTATTGGGTCAGTGATAGTCAATGGAACATAGTTTCAATGAAATCTTTTAAAACATTAAAATATGTGGTTGTTTGAAGAGTTTGAAAGACACATGTAGACACTGAAATCTTCAAATTTGATTCTTGAAACAAATATTAAATTACAAAAAAATCATAAGAGGCCATTAAAAAAGTTAGGGAGTCAAACCATAAAGATATTCTTGATACTATCAAGGTTAGAGTAGATCCTAACAGTTCGTTAGATTGAAATATGTAGGTATGTTGACTTTTCAAATCTACATCTAATCAATTTTACCAAATGTATTTTATTTTTTAGGTAGTGCATATGAATTTTAGTTTTTATTACTTATAACAATTTTTTGTAGGTTAGTGGTGCCAGATAAGCTTCCACCTTCATGTGGTTGGCACTGTCAGTAGATAATTCTAAATTCTTCAAGATAAGAAAAGCTCTTGAACGATAGTGAAAATGTAATTTCAGGTTGATTTGAACATCATAGTGATGTGATAACGTGTAATTTTCTTATATAAATGTGATCAAGGTGATAGATTCTCAAGTGGGGTTCCTAGAGGTAGAAATGGCAGTTGGAGCTCAAGAAGTTGCTTATTTAATGCCAAAAAGTTACATTTTTGGACCTATCATTGTAACTTGTCCAATAAATTTCTATCGAAGGTTCCATTTAAGTGTGATGAGATGTGATTATAGGGATTAAAGAGGCAGGGGAAGGATCTAGCGATTCATGGAAATGACTTATAGGTTTCATTTTATGCACGTTTGAACATAGACAAAAAATTTGCATTTTTCTTGTTTTAAGAAGGGTGTTGTCAAGGCTAGAATGCGTGGTGGGTTTATCGATCAAAACTAATTGGAGGCCAATAACCTAGTCCTAGACATTATATTCATCTTAGATGTGTTGATAGTGTTAGTTTTTGATTAAGAAGCATCAGAACCATAGTTCTACAACCATAACTTAAACTTTGACAAAATTTGTTATTAGTGTTTTCGCACTCCTTAATGGTAGTGAAAATGTACTTCTAGGTGGATTTAGATGTTGTGGAAGTTTGATAATGTGTAAATTTACTATATAGACATGATTGAAGTGATAGATTCTCAAGTGGAGGTCTTGGAGGTAAGAATGGTAGTTGAAGCTCAAGAAGTTGCCTATTCAATGCCAAAACATTATTTTCTTAGACCTATCACTATAACTTATCTGATAGATTGCTCTTGAAGGTTTCACCTAAGTGATATAGGGTGTGATTAGAGAGCTTAAATAGGTAATGTAGGGATCTTACGGTTCATATAAATCACTTGCAGGTTTTGTTTTATGCCTGTTTAAACTTAGGCTAAAAAATTATATATTTTTTGTATTGGGAAGGGCATTTTTGAGGCCAAAATGGGTGGTGGGTTTGTCGATTGGGCCTAATTGGAAGATAAAACCCTAGTTTGAGATGTTATTCACCCCTTATATTTGTTATTAGTGCCATTTTTTGGTTAAGAAGCATCAGAACTAGAGTTATGTAATCATAACTTAAACCTTGGCAACATTTATTATCAGTATTTTTGTGCTACTGAATGGTAGTGAAAATCCACTTACGGGTGAATTTGAATGTCATGGTCATTTTTGTTGTTCCCAAAATCTGTCACTCATTTTTGGGACAACATATGAACTATTTTGGTCCTATAGGCCAAAATTCTCTCTTCCCTTCTCAAAAATTGTTTTGAGTATTCAAATTCTTCATTATTCAAGCTTTTTTAGCTAAGGGGCTCGCAAGTTCAACAGGTTCAACGACTTCAACAGGCGAGTTCTCACAAAGGAACAAGTTTCCAACACTTAGGCAATTTCAAGGTTGGTTCAACGCTGAGGTTCAACCAAAAGGTCCATCGGCAAGCTTCAAACAAAGGATTGAACCATTGAAGAATTGAACCCTGCTTCCAAAGGTTCAAATGTTCAACGGGTTCAAAGGTTCAATGACATCGACAAAATCAAAGAGTTAAGTGCTTTGACAAAATTTCAAAGTTTAACTACTTCGGCAAGTTCAACGGCTTCAAAATACTAAACAAAAAGGAGGAAGATTAAACCGTTGAACCTTGAACAAAAAAAGTTCAAAGTTCAAAGGTTCAACGAGATTGGTTCAATCGAATGGTTCAAAGGAGTCTCCCAAAGCCTGAAGGACAAGTGCCCTTGTGGAGGGCAATGAACTGAAGGACAAGTGCCCTTGCGGAGGGTAGTGAACAAAAGGGAACAAAAAAGATACCTTTTGGAAAGATTTTTTGTGGTAAAATTTTACAAGTGAAATCCTTCAGACAAATTGTCTGAAGGAATTCCTTCAGAAATTTTGTTTGAAGGAATGATCAAAGGCCTGATGGGAAGTGACTAAGGAAAAGGAAATAAATCTTTCCAACAAAATGTCTGAAGGAATTCCTTTAGAAATTTTTTCTAAAGGATTTGAAGAAGAAGGCCACCTGAAGGACTCCGAAGGGCAGGTCCCCTTGCGGGGGGCTCTCGGCGACCAAGAAATGGACCTTTCTCAAGGCCCAAAGGGAAACCTTCCCTTCGGGGGGTTCTAAAGATATAAATCCAAAGGAATTTCAAAGCTTTGAAAGACTTAGAGAAAACAAAGGCTTATAAGAAAGAGGATGAACCGTTGAACCTTGAACCAAAATGGTTCAAAGGTTCAATGGGTTCAATAGTTCAATGAAAACTCTGAACAAGGGAAGGAACCTAAAAACAAACTCAATGACTAGCTGAAGAGTGAACCAAAAGAGCCAACAGAAAGGGAAAAGATAGCCTAAGAGCTCAAATTACAACAGGAAAGAGGGAAAGACCAGAAATATCTACGTAGGAGTTATTTTCAGTAGGTGAAACAGTCCACCAAGTAGACATCTGAGCTTGCAAGCATTAAAAGATGCAGCCTATTTTTCTCCCTTGGAATAAAAGCGAGGGGACAGCCATGTACATATTTGGAGAAAGACCAGACAACCCATGCTGAAGAGAAGATATTTGAGATGAATTAACATGCTAGAGTTAAGGTAGATGCCCTATTCTACCATGGCCTCTTTGACTGAACTAAAAATGCATTCAAGGCAATGAATGTAGCATGAACCGTTCCATGAAACAAAGTGCCAAGCCTTTCTTGGCTGCTATATATTGTCATCTCCTATTTTATGTTTGGGAGATCTTTTTGTTATAAAAGCAAAACTCTGCCAAAATTGAAAGGCGATCAATGAGACTTTGAGCTCAGATTGCTAATAATATTTGTTTGTGTGAATGAGAAAGCAAGTTACTTTCAAACTTTGTGCTATAATAGCTTGTGTCATTTAGGATATTGTTCTTATGTCTATTTTTTGAATGCGTTCTTGTCCATTTAATGAAATAAGTAGAATTAGTGGAAGTAATTAGGAAGGTGTCTTGAAGCCAACTATGGGAAGACTTTGTGCTGCCACAATTGTCTTTAGTGTGTATGTTTTTAATTTATTTCTGTGTAAAGGATCTTGGGATGACTTTATGCCCCCATTATTCTTCATATTTCACTCTTGGGAAGTTGAGGTGGAGACTTTGTGCTACACCTTTTTCTGCTAGTTACTACGCCCCTTGTTACCAGTTACTTGTTACCTATCAAAAAGAACTGTTGTTTGGTGTAAGACCACTTTTGAAAGAAGAGAAGTGCCTTTAGCATTTTCACCTAGATTTTTCCTTTCTTTTTGAACATCATCTCTGAAAGAAGAGAGATGGATGGTGTTGTCCTACCCCTGAGTGTTATTTTTTGCTCCTCATAGTTATAGGGAACCTCCCCTTGATGAGAGGAGAGATTTATCCCCTTTTGATGTGGTAAACCTATACACTTGGCCAACCAATCTCCTTATGCTATGGTTGAAACAACCTATTTTGCCCATCAATTAGCTAGTGACAAAATATTCACCCAATAGTTTTTTGGTGACTCTATTGGGGAAGAGCGCGTAGTTTGAAGCCTCAAGCTTCAAGTTGAAGCAGGGCCAGTTCTTCTCCAATTTTAGTTTTGTAATCTGGCAACTCCATGCTATACAAGAAGCCAGAGAGTGCAAGGTGTTGTTGACCCTATTTTTGAGTTGGTGTAGTAGGGAAATTTTGATTTGTTTCCTCCACAACTTCAAGTTCAATGAACTAAGAGTCTTCCTCCTACCAATACCAGGTCACCACTATAAGGTAGAGCTTCTTTTTTTATTGTTAGCAGAGATTTCCCTATACATACTCTACCTAGATTTGTTATCTCCACTTTTCATAATCAAATCATGGTGGTTTAAGGCCCCTAGGGTAACTCTTTTGGCCCACTCAATTTAACTCCACCTCTACATGAGCTACCACGTAGTTCAAGGAAGAATTTCTCTAAATTCTTTGGTGATGAGAGAGTTCATCCTAATGAACACATTGCAACTTTTAGCATAGCCTACAATGTGATAGGCATGGAGTATGAGGACGTAGCAGTCAGGCTGTTTATGGAAACATTGCAAGGTGCTATTGTAGACTGGTTCTATCATTTATAGGCCCAGACTGTGACTGACTTGAACACTTTCAAAGCTAAGTTCAAAGCAAGGTTCAAGCCTGTAGAAGATGTGCATGCCCTGCTAGCCCAACTCACACAGATGAAGAAAGAACCTCATGAACCTATAAGGGACTTCATTTCCAAATTTGACAAGCTAAGGAACAAGATTCCTTCAATTGCTCAGCCAACACCTGAAAAACTTAAATGTTTCTTCATCAACTCAAAGCTACTTGAAGTGAGTTTTTTCTGAGATGTACTAGCCACATAGACCTTGCTACTGCTTAGGATTTGGCCACTGAGGTGGAAGATGACCTTATCTTGAAAAAAAAGATAAAGAGAGATCCTAACAGAGGTAAATATTTTTCATCTTCTGAATATCCATCTACAGGCACCACTGATCTAATGGTGCAGAGGCTGGAAAATGAGTTGCTAGCTCTTAGAAAGAAAATGGTGCAAGGGATGTCATCTACTCCTTCGTATAGAGATATACCAAGGAGGACATTCCCCAATCAGTCATACCAAGGCAATGCTACCAAGAATCAAAGGAAACCCAATCGTCTTCCTCCCCCATAGGGGAAACTTGTCATTGAAGCACCTCAAACCAATTCAACAGATGGATATCTTGAAATAGAATATGATTTCTCTTTCCAACCTGAGCTGAACCCTGAAGATGACGCTAATCTCTTCACAAAGGGAGAATAAGAATTAGCTGGTGACTCTAACATTAGTTTTTTGAATTATCAGGATGAACCTAGAAATGAAGGTAAAGTAGTTGATGGATCATATGATGTATTCACCCAGTCTAAGAACCAGTCAGCCCAGCAAGATAATAAGGAAAAAATAGAGGAGTGAGCTCAACCTACAATTTCAATTTCCAAACGAGGAACTTCTCTACCTTTCTAGCCAAAGGACCCAGTGAGTAATAAAAAAGTAAGTACATCAAGCATTCCTGCACCTTCAACTTCAATTTCACAGATTAGTGCTCCCCCCTAAAAACTAAAAGGATGAACTATTTTTCCCTGTTCCTAATTTATTTCAAACATTTGACATAGTCGACCATGTCAAGAAAACTAAAATTCAAATGTCCAAATTTGAATTTCTACAATCCAACCCCGAGCAGTTGGATAAGTTGGTTCAATATGTGAAGAACCAAACAGTCCCTACAGGTCTAACTATTCCAAAGGTAACTCCCACATCCACCTAAAATAAACTTGTCATTACTCCTGCTGCTCCCAGAAGGACCGAACCATTTTATGTCTCCCTGATGATAAATGGACATCAGCTGAACAATTACATCATAGACTCAGGTGCATCTGATAATGTCATGCCTACCAAAGTAGCTGAATCCCTTGGTGTCACACTGACCAAGACATTTGGGAGATGTTTCTCCATGGATAACAAACAAGTGCCACTGCTGGGACAAATCAAGGATGCCCAATTTACATTTGCAGCATTCCTGGACAAGAGGATCAAGATGACAATCTTAGTGGCTGACGTCCCAACATCATATGACATCCTTCTTAAGAAAAATTTCTGCAAGGATGTTGATGGCGAGTTGAGCATGGACCTGTCTGAAGTAAGGATCTCAATCAAAGGTGTCATGCATAGATTGCTCCCTAAGAAGGAAGCAAAATATGTGGTCACTCAAACATCAGTGCCTAAAACTCAAATTCTATTTGAGTCTTCAGGCATGGGTAATTACTTCTTATCCACGGAGGAAGTTCATGAGGCATTTGATAAAGCTCCTGAAGGTGACAATCTGAAAATTGGTTTAGATAAAACAACAGAAGATGAGATAGAGCACAGTGCAAGCATAGAAGAATCCTCCCCTCCAAATGAAGAAAAATCTAAGGTAAGGTCAGCTTTTGATGATGTATGGATACTAAAATTTGATCGCAGTTGTTCCTTTATCGATTCAGGAGTCGATATTGTGTTGATATCTCCTCAAGGAGATATTTTTCCTTCTTTATATAAATTATAGTTTAGTAATACCAATAATACTACTGAATATGAATCACTGCTACTTGGATTGAAGGCTGCTCAAGAAAGGGGCATCAAACTCCTTCACGCTAAAGGAGATGTTGAGCTGGTGGTTTGTCAGGTGAGGAACCTATACCAAACCAAAAATGAGAGATTATGTCATGATCACAATATGGTTTGGGATCAAATTGAAAGCTTTGATGCTTTCAGTATCTTTGTAGTGCCCAAGAAATTTAATGATCAAGCTGATGCATTGGTTGTTTCAATAACTCTTCTGGTTCCTCACCCTAATTTTAAAGGAGACAGGTACACTATTGAACTGGTCTTTCGACCAACTGTGCCTGACAATACCAATCATTGGCAGATATTCAATGGTGAAAACCAAATCATTTCCTTCTTAGAATAAAAAGATAGCTTTAAACAGCTTCACTTCAAACATAGTGAGCCTCAAAAATTTGAACCAACCCCTAAATCAAGTTCAAACGTAGGTGAAGAATTCTTGGAACTTAAAGAGAATAAAATCCCAAAAGGCTTGGTTTCCCTTGAGAAGTTGTTTGACAAGCACGACAGGTTCATCAAACAGCAACCAATGGATTCAAGCTCCTCTCAGGAGTTTGATCAGATAAATTTGGGTACCAAGAAAAATCTCAAGATGGTGAACATCGGGAAGTGCTGCACTCCGGAGGAGAGACTCAAATTTATTGCTCTGCTCATCTAGTACATGGATGTTTTGGAATACTCCTATGATGATCTGAAGTCACTCAGGCTTGAAGAAATTTGCCATGAAATTCCTCTCAAGGGTGATTCGATGCCTTACAAGTAAAAATCTAGGTAGTACAATCTGAAGATATCAAGTACTATTCTATTTGAAATACATAAAATGCTAAATGCTAGGATAATTTTCCCAATCCATCATTCCATATGGATTGCCAACATAGTTCCTGTGAGAAAGAAGAATAGAAAAATTTGCCTCTGCGTGGACTTCAAAAATTTGAATCAATCATCTTTAAAGGATAATTACCCTCTACCCATCATGGATCAAGTCCTTCAGATGGTAACTGGTTTAGAGATGTTATCAATGTTAGATGGATTTTCTAGATACAATCAAGTAGAAGTTGGCGAAACAGACCAACATAAGACTACCTTCACCACATCTTGGGGCACCTTTGAATATCGAAGAATGCCATTTGGCCTGATAAATGCTGGCACCACTTTCTAGATAGCAATGGACCTTACTTTCAAAGATGAAACTGGTAAGTTCATTATGGTGTACCTTGATTATTTAACAGTATTTTCCAAACATCGTCCTGATCATGTGCATCATTTAAAACAAGTGCTGGAATGATGTTGCCAAAATGACATTTCTCTAAATCCCAAGAAGTCTATTTTTGGAGTAACAGAGGGAAAACTTCTCAGACACATTGTATTCTGAGAAGGCATAAAAATTGACTCAGAAAGAGTCAAATCCATCCAGAAACTTAACCTGCCCACAAGTAAGACTGTAGTTCACTCTTTCTTTAGAAAGGTGAATTTTGTACGAAGGTTCATCCCTGAGTTCATAGAGAAGACTCGTCATATTGTAAACATGATGAATGGAAAGGCCACCTTCAACTGGATTGAAGAAGGAAAATTAGCATTCTGAGACATCAAGACAACTATTGCCTATGCCCCAATTCTGGTTTGTCCAGATTATATCAAGGATTTCACCATATATAGTTATGCTTCTGAGCACACACTTTCAACAATTCTGGTTCAACAGAGTAAAGAAGATGTGGAATCTCCCATATCCTTCATGAACTATCCTCTCAAATCTCATGAACTGAAGTATTCAAACATGGAAAAACATGCTTATGCAGTGGTAAAGGCAGTAAAGCACTTCCATTTTTACATCCTCAATTCACACACTACTACCCTAGTTCCTGATACCATAATCAAATCCATATTAACTCAGCAGGAGTTTGGAACCAAAAGAGGCAATTGGATTGCCAAAATCTAGGAGTTTGATCTAGTTATCAAACCAATGAAGCTTGTGTGAGGAAAGGGTCTCTGCCAATTGATTGCTGACAATAGATTAGAAGAAATAGGGCATAAAGAAGTAGAAATTGAAGACATGCTAATAGTCCTCTTTGTCTCCACCACGAATGAGTGGTATTCAAATATTGCTCATTTTCTTATGGTGAGTGTCCTGCTCACCTATCTCGCAAAGAAAGGAGGACTGTTAAATTGAAAGTTGTTAATTTTGTCATGTGGGACAATGGCCTGTATAAGAGGAACCTTGATGGAGTGTTCCTTTGCTGCGTGGATAAAGAACAACAGAACCAACTTTTGAAGTCCTTTCATAATCTGGCCTATGGAGGACATTTTTATACTCTTGTAACTGCCCATAAGATTATGTGAGCTAGGTATTACTGGCCTACTCTATTTTAGGATGCATACAAATGGATACGAAGATGTGAACTGTGCCAATAGTTCGTTGGAAGACCCAAGTTAGCTACTGTGCCTCTCAAGCTAGTGGTAATAGAAGAGCCATTTCAGTAATGAGGAATCGATTTCATTGGTGCTGTAAACCCATATTCAAGTGTTGGACATGATTATGTCCTCATAGCCACATATTACTTCACCAAATGGGTGGAAGCAATTCCAACCAAGCATGCTACTTCAGAAGTAGTATGCAATTTTCTCAAGGAAAACATCATTTCCAAGTTTGGGGTCCCAACCAAGATTGTCACAGACAATGTAGCCTATTTCTCTTCTCATGAGATCACTCAGTTCTATTTTTATTATGGGATTACCCTCTCCCACTCCTCTGATTATTTTCCACAAGGGAATGTCCAATCAGAATTGAGCAACAAGAACCTAGTGACCATCATCAGGAAGTTGGTGGATGACAACCAACGAACCTGACATAAAGCATTGGTTGATGCTTTATAGGTAGACAGAATTACACCCAAGAGGGCGATAGGTATGTCACCATTTCAACTTTTGTATGGTCTCAATGTAGAGATACCAATCACCCTGGAATTGCCAGCACTAAAATTGGCAAAGGTGGTCAAAGATCAGACATATGAAAGCTCCATTGACAAAAGGATCATGTGCTTGACTGAGCTGGATGAACATCAAACTATGGTGGTGGACCGAATTACTACCCATCAAAGTCTGGTGAAGAAGCTCTTCAACTAGAAATAAAAAACATGTGATTTCCAGATTGGAGATCAAGTCCTGTTATGGGACAAAAGAAGAGAACCAAAGGAAATGCATGGGAAATTCGATTCCTTATGGAGAGGCTCGTTTACTATCCATCAACTCAATGGTGAAAATAGTTTCCTGTTGAAGTATCAAGATGGCAAGCCCTTTTCTTTGCCTCACAATGGGAAGCATCTGAAGCACTTCAATTCTTGAAGTATCAGATAAGATCATCTGTACATATGTATACTTGTATATTCTTTAGTTTAGTTTTATGCTTTTCATTTTCATTTTTGGCGCCTTTCTTTTTGGGTAGCATGACTACGTAGCCCAATGGCATACTTGAAGGCACTAGAGATTCTACTTTCTACTCCCTTCAGCTATTCCAAAATTTCAACTGAAGGATGTTCCCCAATTGGAGCCAACTATTGTTCCCAAAATTTGTCACTCATTTTTGGGACAACATATGAACTATTTTGGTCTTACAGGCCAAAATTCTCTCTTCCCTTCTCAAAAATTGTTCTGAGTATTCAAATTCTTCATTATTCAAGCTTTTTCAGCTAAGGGACTCGAAGGTTCAATGAATTCAACATGCGAGTTCTCACAAAGGAACAAGTTTCCAACACTTAAGCAATTTCAAGGTTGGTTCAATGCCGAAGTTCAACCAAAAGGTCCATCGACAAGCTTCAAACAAAGGATTGAACCATTGAACCATTGAACCCCACTTGCAAAAGTTCAATGGGTTCAAACGTTTAACAACATTGGTAGACTCAAAGAGTTAAGCGCTTCGGCAAAATTTCAAAGTTTAACTACTTCAGCAAGTTCAACGGCTTCAAAAGACTTAACGAAAAGGAGGAAGATTGAACTGTTGAACCTTGAACCAAAAAAGTTCAAAGTTAAAAGGTTCAATGAGATTGGTTCAATCAGTCAGTTCAATCGAATGGTTCAAAGGAGTCTCCCAAAGCATGAAGGACAAGTGCCCTTGTGGAGGGTAGTGAACTGAAGGACAAGTGCCCTTGTGGAGGGCAGTGAACTGAAGGACAAGTGCCCTTGCAGAGGGGAGTGAACAAAAGGGAACCAAAAAGATGCCTTTTAGAAAGATTTTCTACGGCAAAATTTTACAAGTGAAATCCTTTGGACAAATTGTCCGAAGGAATGATCAAAGGCCCGACGGGAAGCGACTAAGGCAAAGGAAAGAAATCCTTCAGACAAAATATATGAAGGAATTCTTTTGAACATTTTTTTTGAAGGATTTGAAGAAGAAGGCTGCCCGAAGGACCTCGAAGGGTAGGTACCCTTGCGAGGGGCTCTCGGCGACCAAAAAATAGACCTTTATCAAGGCTCGAAGTGACACCTTCCCTTTGGGGGGTTCCAAAGATATAAAGCCGAAGGAATTTCAAAGCTTTGAAAGACTTAGAGAAAACAAAGGCTTCTAAGAAAGAGGATGAACCATTGAACCTTGAACCAAAATGGCTCAAAGGTTCAATGAAAGCTCCGAGCAAGGGAAGGAACCTGAAAATAAACTCAGCAACCAGCTAAAGAGGGAGCCGAAAGAGCCAACAAATTGGGAAAAGATAGCCTGAGAGCTCAAATTGTAATAGAAAAGAGGGAAATATTAAAAATATCTACATAGGAGTTATTCCTAGTAGGTGGAACAATCCACCAAGTAGACATCTGAGCTCGCAAGCATTAAAAGATGCGGCCTATTTTTCTCCCTTGGAATAAAAGTGAGGGGACACCCGTGTACATATTTGGAGAAAGACTAGACAACTCATGCTAAAGAGAAGATATTTGAGATGAATTGACACGCCACAATTAAGGCAGACACCCTATTTCAGCATGGCCTCTTTGACTGAACTAAAAATGCATTCAAGGCATTGAATGCAGCATGGGCCATTCCATGAAACAAAGCGCCAAGCCTTTATTGGATGCTATATATTGTCATCTTTTATTTTATGTTTGGGAGATCTTTTTGTTATAGAAGCAAAACTCTGCCAAAATTGAGAGGTGATCACTGAGACTTTGAGCTCAGATTGTTGATCATATTTCTTTGTTTGAATGAGAAAGCAAGTTACTTTCAGACTTTGTGCTGTAATAGCTTGTGTCATTTAGGAGATTATTCTTATGTCTATTTCCTGAATGCGTTCTTGTCCATTTAATGAAATAAGTATAATTAGTAGCAGTAATCAGGAAGGTGTCTTGAAGCCAACTGTGGGAAGAGTTTGTGCTGCCACAATTGTCTTTGGTGTGTATGTTTTCAGTTTATTTCTGTGTAAAGGATCTTGGGATGACTTTGTGCCCCCATTATCCTTCGTATTTCACTCTTGGACAGTTGAGGTGGAGACTTTATGCTACACCTTTTTCTACTAGTTAATACGCCCCCTGTTATCAGTTACTTGTTACCTATCATAAAGAACTCCTGCTGTTTGCTGTAAGACCACTTCTGAAAGAAGATAAGTGCCTTTAGCATTTTCACCTAAATTTCTCCTTTGTTTGTGAACATCATATTTGAAAGAAGAGAGATGGATGGTGTTGTCCTACCCCTGAGTGTTATTTTCTACACACACACACACACACACACACAGCTCCTCATAGTTATAGGGAACCTCCCCTTGATGAGAGGAGAGATTTGTCCCCTTCTAACGTGGTAAACCTGCACACTTGGCCTACCAATCTTCTTATGTTGTTGTTGAAACAACTTATTTTGCCCATCAGTTAGCTGGTGACAAAATATTCACCCAACAATGTGATAACATGTAATTTGAATATCTAGACATGATTTAAGTGATATATTCTCAATTAGAGGTCTTGAAGGCAAAAATGGTAGTTGGAGATCAAGAAGTTACCTATTTAATGCTAAAATATTGCATTTTTAGACGCATCACTGTAACTTGTCCAACAAATTATTCTCAAAAGTTCTACCTGAGTGATCTACGGTGTGATTATAGAGATTAAAGAGTTAGGGGAAGGATTTGATGGTTCATGAAAATGAATTATATGTTTCATTTTATGCATGTTTGAACTTAGGATAAAAAATTGCATTTTAAAAGATTGATCAAGAATCTAATAGGCCTAGGACAACACATAGATTAGGGAATGAGAATGAATGCTAAACTCAAGGCAATGCATGAATCATTCATTCAAATGGTGTTAAAATAAAGCTTACATATGGGGTATTTATATGAAATACATCTCACCAACCTTACATAGGATTGTGACAAGTGTCATGATCCTATGAGGTGAGACAAACACCTATGTAAACTAAACAAGATGAGGTGTGAAAGGAATCAGGTAGTGGAACCAATCAGGGAAATAAACTTATTCACACCTGACAGTGGAACTAGATATAAAATAACCCTATTCACACTAACACTCCCCCTCAAGTGCAACTTAAGGGTTTATTCAATCATGCATAAAATAAGAAATGGGTCGCAACAACAAGATTTGATGAGCTACCCATGTATAAAATAAACTCTCATAATTGGAAAAAAGGAGAAAAACCTGTAGGAAAAAGCTCCTCCCCAAAAGAGAGAAAATATGCAAAAACAAAAACAAATAATGGAAGGAGGTATCAACATGACCTTCGAAGTGGGAAATCCATCATGAACATACAATCAATAACCCCCCTATGGAGGAGGAAATATGAGACTATGAGTCCCCCCCACAATGAAGTTATTCATGTGCCAATGGTGAATGTTGAAAGATACATGCCAAAGATGATCCAGTGTTGACAAAAAGTATTTCTCCCTTTGGGAAGAAACAAATCTAATGGTCTATGTAGAATAAACTTTCACTCCAAGAGTCAATGTGAGAAAATAAGTCTCGAGATAGATGAGGCCTCTGAAGGTTGCTCAAGTGTCGCCATGTCAATACCAAAGGATGAGAATCCAAAGCTAAGTGGAAATAGATGAAGAATAGGATCCAAATATGAGAATGACTTATGCAAATATCTCTTCTCCAAATAATGTGCAATGACCTCTAAGGTAGTGCTGAATTGTGCCAAATTTTGATGTGATGGATCAAGTACCATAGAAGATTCAGGGACAATAACCATAGATGTATGGTACTCATCATGGGCAAGACAACTGAACCAAGAAGAATCTGGTACTATTGTAGAAGGTGTCAATGAGGACTGATTTGAGATTGTCAACTCATGAATAGCTGCATAAAATGTCACTGTAGAAGTAGATGTAGGCAAGAAAAGAACAAGAGGGTCTGAATGTGCCCTCGACTCATCTGAAAAAGAAGAAGCTTCAAAGAAGCTATCATGAAAGAGGAAATGAATATCCTCAATGGTGTCTTCCAAGTCCAAAAGATGGGACTCACAAAACAAAGTTGCAATATCTAGGAAGTAGTCATCCCAAGGAGATATATCTGGAAGATCAAAAATGTCCTACTACACAGAAGGACTACAAATAGGAGAGGGAGGAGTGGGTGATGCCTCCAAAAACTATTGAGATGTCTCCAAATCGATGTCAATAGGTGACAAACTCTGATCGATGTGATCATGAGTAATGCACGATTCAAGTTTAGGGACCATGGATGTATGGTACTCACCATCGGTAAGAGAACTGAATAACGGAGAATCAAGTGCATTTACAAAAGGTGTCAATTATGACTGAGTTAAAACTGTTACCTCATGAATATTTGTAAAATCTGAAACTATAAAATTTTGATCAATGTAATCAAGATAAATTCTCGAGTGAAGTTCAGCAAATAGTGACTGAATCTTTTCTAGGATAGGGCCATAAGATTATGGCAAATTGATGTTATTGAGAATACAAAGTTGCCTCATTTTGTGAATTTGAATGAGTTCACAGAGTTCATCAATTTTTATATCGATGCAATCATCATAAGTATGTTGTTTACTTCCACAAAACTTGCATTTGTGTTTCCAACAATTAAGAGCCATGATTAGAGTCAACAAAGAAATGATCACTACAAGAGTACCCCACCCCCCTAAAAAAATTACTCAATCAAGACTCCCCCAAAATAAAAAAAAATTTGTCACTTTATAATTAGTGCGGTTACAAATTCCATTTGCAACTATGGTTAAGTGGGAGATTACAATTGGTGTACACTTTACCAAGAGAAGGTGATAATACTTATGTGAAAATTTTACAATACAATGATATAAAATGATACCATGTCTATGAAGTACATGAAAAAATATGCACTTTCAAAAAAAAAAATCACTCAAAATGGATTTCGGATGAGCTCAAACGGAGTCCCGAGAGGTCCAAAATGGATGACACGCCTGTAAAGCTTGTGAAAAAGTACCAATTGATGTAAAACCACTGATCAAATGTAGAAACTATCTGAACTACCATGTAGAAAAAAAAAAAAAAAAAATTGAAAGTCCTATGATCAAGATATGGTCGTTTGAATTTGAACTGCAAATTCAAGAACACCAATGGAGAGGGGGTCCATCCACCATGTCACCAAATTTAGTGAAACTATCCTTAATTTTAAAAATCCAACAATTATAATGGAACTACTACCAGATTTGGTGCTTTCCTAGATTTAGAGTACCACCAAGTTTAGAAGTCTATCAGATTTAGTGGAGGCCACCATATTTGACCAATTTTTTAAAAAAAATCATTTTCCATGCGTGGAAAACTAGAAATTTAGTCAATTTAAACCACCATCCAATTTTGATGCCTCCATGTACATGGAAAACATGTGATTTTTGTTTTTTTTCCTTACCAAACCCGAAGCTGAACTGAATTTTATGGATTTGAAAAAAACCATAAATTTGCAAAAAAAACCAGCAATTTTAGATAGCTTGAATTTGATAGAACCCAAAAATTTTGTTGGATGTTTTGTTTGAACAAAATGCAAGAAGCTGGTTTTAGGCGTGTGTGTTTTTAAAAAAAAAAATAGAGAGAAAAAAAAATGTATTTCGATTTTATTTTAGTTAAAAAAAATAAAAAAAAAGGGGGCCGAACGTCTGGGAGGAGGTCAAGCCTCCCACCACAGCCGACGGTTGGGGGTTGGGGAAAGCCCCACCCAAGAGCCTTACGCCCTGGGTGTGGGGGGCGAGCACCTTCCCAAAGGCCGTGGGCCAAAGGTGCAAGGCACGCCCTGCTTTGTTTTATTTTATTTTTTGGTTTAAAAAAAACTTTTTTTTTGTTTTTTTCAAAAAGTTTATTTTATATTTCATTTTTTTTTAATTTTAATTTTGATAAAAAAACATGAAATCATTGTTTTTCGTGTTATTTTTTTTCAATTTTTTTAATTTGAAAAAAAAAAAACTTTTTTTAAAAATGTATTCAAAAAACTTTTTTTTTTAAAATTTAAATTTTATTTTTTGATATTTCTGTTTTTCAAAAATGTTTTTTTTAAAGCTTTTAGAATTTTTATAAAAAAAAAAAAAACCAAAATAGATATTTTTTTAATTTTTAGTATTTTTGATTATATATATATACATATATACATATATATATACATATATATATATATATATATATATATATATATATATACATACATGTACATATATATATACATATGTATATACATATATATATATATATACATACATGTACATATATATATACATATGTATATACATATATATATATATATATATATATATATATATATATATATATATATATGTATATGTCTGTATATGTGTGTATGTATATATATATATATATATGTATACATATACACATATACATACATATACATACATATATATATATATATATATATATATATATATATATATATATATATATATATATATAGACATATATATATATACATATGTATATATATTTGCCAACAAATACAAAAAATAAAAAAATTAAAATGAGGCCAGTAAAATCAGATTTTTAAGAAAGGAGATTAAGAGGAGTATTTTTTTTTTAAATTATAATTTTAAAGAGAAAAAGATGTATTTTGGAAAAATCCTTCCAAATTTCACTCTGTCAATCCATTAGATGCATGCAGAATTATTGCACAAACCCCCTAATGATGTAGCCTCCACTGCTTAACTGGAACCACTGGGAGTGCTACATGATGTTCTAAATGTAATGATGAGCTCCAATGTGCTTCTAAAATGCCAAAAAGGAACCTGAAACTGAAACACTCAAAACGAAGCCCCCTCAGAATATGATTATTCTTCTCACATCTTTTTGATTCTTAGGACCATCCTAGGATGCAAGAGAAGAGCATACAGACTATGAGAGAAATTCACAGATTCTAATTCTTACTAGGCTATCCTAGGTACCTTACCCCGCTCTAGTACCATGAAAGATTGCTCAAGAATTTAATAGGCCTATGAAAACACATAGATTAGGGAATGAGAATGAATGCTAAACTCAAGGCAATGCATGATTCATTCATTCAAATAGTGTTTAAAAAAGCTTATATATGGGGTATTGATACTAAATACCTCTTACCAACCCTACACAAGATTGTGACAAGTGTCATGATCTTGTGACGTGAGACAAACACCTAAGTAAACTAAACTATATGATGTGTGAAAGGAATCAACCAGTGGAACCAATTAGAGAAATAACCCTATTCACATCTGATGGTGGAACTAGACAGGGAATAACCTTGTTTACATCAACACATTTTTTTGTATTGGGAATGACATTCTTGAGGCTGGAATGGGTGGTGGGTTTATTGATCGGGCCTGAGAGGAGGCTAAGAACCTGGTTCTAGATGTTATGTACCCCCTAGATGTGTTGGCAGTATTAGTTTTTAGTCAAGAAGCATCAGATTTAAAGTTCCGTAACAACTTAAATTTTGCCAACATTTTTTTTTAGTGTTTTTGCGCTCCTGAATGGTAGTGGAAATGCACTTTCGAGTAGATTTTAATGTTGTGGTGGTGTCATAACATATAATTTGCCTATCTAGATGTGATCAAAGTGATATATTCTCAAGTGGAGGTCCCAGAGGCATAAATGATAGTTGGAGCTCAAGAAATTGCCTATTCAATGCTAAACAGTTGCATTTTTAGACCCATCACTGCAACTTGTCCAATGGATTACTCTAGAAGGTTCCACTTGAGTTATCCAAGGTGTGAATAGAGAGATTAACAAGGTAGGGGAGGGATATAATGGTTCATGAAAATGACTTACAGGTTTCATTTTATGCGTATTTGAATTTAGGATAAGAAATTGAATTTTTATTGTATTGAGAAGGGCATTCTTGAGGCTAGAATGGGTGGTGGGTTTGTTGATCAACCCTGATGGGAGCCAAAAACCCTGACACTAAAAGTTATCCACCCTTCGAACATGTTGGTAGTGTTAGTCTTTGATTAGGAAGCATTGGAACCAGAGTTTTGAAACTACAACTTAAACTTTGACAACATTTATTGTTAGTATTTTTGCACTTTTCTCTCCCTTTTCTCACCCATTTTTGCATGAAAAGTCTATTTTAAGTGTTCAAGGTGATTTGGAAGCTCTAATAGGTTTGTGAAAATTTCAAATATCAGTTGTCAAAGATCAATTATAAGAGGTCTAACACCCTTAAGGTATAGGCCTAGAAATTAATAGAATGTCAGGAGTGAGGTGTTGAAGGTGCTAAATGAATGAGGTGTTGAAGGGTCAGAAACCAGTCATAGAATCCAAAAACATGTATAATCTTTCTTAACAATAGTCTTAGCTAAGCTCGCATCCTACAAAAATTCTAAGTCATGAGTAAAACACCTCTAAATATCAAACAATTGAACAATAAGGTCTTAAACTTTATGAGCAGTTGGGGAATGGATCTTATAACTTAGTCTAAATATCATTGGGTTGATAAGAGGTTTGAAATTGTAGGTAAAAATAACTATTTTTATGTATACTTGTAGAAGACCATTTTTGAGAAAGTTGTGCATAAGGTAAGATGAGGTTTTGGTTGATTTGAGTTCTATAAACTTGGGTAAGGATTAGAACATGTTACAATTTCCAAAAGACTACAAGAAATATAATTTTTAAGACATACAAAATCTATTTGTATAAATTGACCTATTGGAGCAACAACTAGGTCTAGAAACTTAGAAACTTAAAAAGATAGAATTTTAGAATGAGAGCTCAATCTCTTGGAGACCTATAGTTGGTTGATTTATTGTAAGTTTTGACACCTATATAAATCCTTGAGTTTTCCTAAGACCTGTCCAAAGTGTCTTAAAGAATAATTTTTCAAAAGGAGAGTAGATCTAAGAGATTGGTGACTAGTTAAGAGCAGACCTAATTAGTAAATGACTAATTTCAAAGAAGATTGTTTGAGAGTGTATTTTTAATCAAGTTGAGAATAAGAGTGGATAATTGAGGTTAGAATTCCTCATGATCTTAGAGCATATGAATAGGAATTTCATAGCCTTCTTAAACATAAAAGAGCAAAATGTGCATTAGGTGGTATTAGGGGATGATAAAGGGTTTTAGCCAAATATGGATAATTGTCTCACGCGTGAATATTTTGTTTCAAGTCAATAATGTTGCCTTTTATTAGACTAAAGAAATTATAGTCAAGGTTAGGTAGAAGTTCATGTTGCAAGTTTAGCAAAGATAACGCTGCAAAGATGAAGTAGACCATGTACATGGTCACCAAAAAGAGTTGAGTGCAGAAGAGGTATTGATAGAGATTATTTGAGAGGTGAGGAAAAACATAAAAGAACAAGAATCATAAAAGACACACAAGTAGTAGGCCTAGTTTCAATATAAGCTAGTCAAAAAGGCACTAGAGTTAGGTGAAGGTGAAATATGAGGTAACTTGCAAGTATAGGTATCCGAGTGAGAATTTTTTAGGGATTTATGAATGATTTTATCTCTTTGCATTATACAAGTATGAACATTATTGGGTATGGGATTTAAGTAAAATTAAATTGTGTTAATGATCAAATGAAATTTCCACTACACAATCAAATAAAAAATTTAATTTGAAAAAATATGGGAGATCCGAGATTTATAGCATTGACAAGAACAATTTTTTAATCCTCATTTATGTACAACATTAAATATGAAATCTAATAGATAATAGTTTAGAAGGACAAAACAACACTATACATTAACATTTTATATTAAAACTAAATATAAATTAGATAGATTAACATAATTCAGATGAAAACTCTAAAAAAATCATATAGGCACATGTACAATGTCAATAATACATAGATTTCCATGATAGGCATACAAAAAATTACATCTACCAACATAGTATCTAATGTTAGGTGAATGTCATATATACATATACAATGCCAAAAATACATAAATTGCCATATAGCCATCCAAAAAAGCACATCTCATGTAAGACATAGTAATCATCAAATAACCTCCCTCTCTTTGCCTTCCTCAAAGAAGACTTTCCTTGGGATGCCCTCCTAGTAGATGGAGATCCCTTTAATGCCTTGGATTGCTCCAAGATCTGACTGCAGGTTCTACGCTCATAACTAACTTGTAACTCAACCTATTCAAATACAAGTATTATTACAAAATTAACATAAAATACATTCAATCAATTATTAAGAAATTAATTTTTAACTAAAATAAAAAGTCATTTAAACATGCACTTACTGCAAGCTCATGGTCCTTCTCAATCTATATTTGATGCTCAAAAAATTCAGTGGCTAGCTAAACTATTCGAATAAGCATCTGAAATAGGGAATAAACATGAGAAGTTTCCCTACTAATCATTTGACTAGAACTATTAGATGTCATAGAACAACCCTACATACACAATACGTTCATATAAGTTATATTGGCCCCAAGTATGTATTAAAATTATTAAAATAAGTCTATTCATACTATTCAAAAATATAAATTAATATATACCTCTGTCAACACCTGTGCAAATGACATTACAACAACAATGCCTATGTCTATTTTGGCTCGTAGTGATGGAGGAGTGTCTACTTGCACTATCAACTAAATGTAAAGAAAGTCTCACTTACTTTTTTTATAAAGTGTCAAAGATATATATGGTATGTTTTTCTCCTTTATTAAACCAAGAGTGTATTTAATAGTACTATATTTGAATTTTGAGATCCTTGATATATAATTTAACTTAAACTTACAAGGAAAATATACATAGAATAAATGTACATAGAGTATAGGATTAACTCAAAATCTTACCTCTGTATAAGTAAAATGTGTCATCCTAATAGAGACATATGCAAAGTGGATGGGCCAACAACTAGATCCGAAAATATAAACAATGGCTACGTTAAATTAAATGTTGTAAATGTCAACTATGACGATGAAGGCACTATCACCTCTTGGGACATAAAAAATGAAATTTAACTTACATTTAACATGACATTCATATAAAAAATATACATGCATCTGTGTAGTGGCCGATATCTACACACTAAATATGCATGATAAAAACTCATCACTTATAAGTATATTATCCAAGCCTCTAAACTATCATCACTATCATCATTAGAAGGTCTAGTGCATATATCTCCAAAAGAACTGTAAATGTGGAGTTGGATATGCACACTAGGTGGCATATCTCTAGCATCAATCTATGATAGCCTACCCATATGTTGAATGAGTGCATCAGTGAGTGAGCTAGGTACATGTAGAGTATCAATCTCCATGACTTGATGAAATATAGAGGGCATCTTAGGCTTAAAAGGCTTTTAAATATGGATCCTTATAGGTTGATTAGGTACACAACATGCCCCTTGTCGATCCTGTACAATGCCTTTCCCTCGGTCTTGAAACTCACTATAATCAAAATAGTTTGTAATTTCATTAAGGACAAACGCACAATAGAGTTTCCTCAAAAAATACAATGGGACCTCATGATTGTTACATAGTGGATATTCAAACACCATCTACCATTGGTCCCAAAAATTGGCTGTGATTAAATTATGTTGGTAGCAATGGATTGGAAAATGTTTCATAGTTACCAAAATGGTGCATTGGTGGCTAGGTCAATGAATAAGGTGCAAGGGGAGGATTTTGATATGTCTTTTTTTTTGACCTCATGTGTTGACAATTTGTCAACATAATAAGCCATAAACCTATCCTAATATGAAGCTCATCTATCAATTTGAATCATTATAGAGTCAATTTGATCTAATAATGTCTCTATAGAATTGAGGGTGTTGGTGGAAGTGGGATCCCTCATTTTCCAAATTAATTCTTCAAAGTTTCCACAATTTGGTCAACTAGACTCTCCTACCTGTTTGGGGGGATTTTGTGGAACTATAGGAGGGTTAGGAGGAGAAACAAGATGGTTATGTGGAGGGTTAGGCAAAATAACAAGAGGGCTAGTTGGATGGGATATTCAAAACAAATGAATTACCAATTAAATAATGAAAATAACAAAAAATTACTAAAATTTAGGATTAAGAAGTGTATATTTTTAGAACTTACATATTCTATGTGATAACATCATCAATTAGTAGCTTCTTGAGGTGAATTGTGGCAAGGTTTAGCTTCCCTAATGCAAAACATGATTGTATAATGGATGAGAGTTAGGAAATAAATATAGCTTGAATGAAAAATGAGAAATTTTGCATTTGGGTTCAATTTTTATTTATTTAGTTACACAGGGAATGCGATCGCATTATTAGCGCAATCATCTTATTCAAAATAATAATGGAATCATGTTATTGTTTTAAATAATATGATTGGATTAATTAATAACACAATTGTATTATAGCTCAATATTTATTGACACATTATTTAAATAACACAATCACATTATTTAAATGATGCTATCACATTATTGAATAATGCAATCAAGTTATGAAAACTGTCCACAAAAATTTCCTCCAACTCCATGCACTTACCCATTGTAAAAATATAAATAAAATAAATGGAGTATAGAAATTCATTTGTGTAAATTTGATTTTCAAAGTTATTTTTCAAGATAATTTAGTTGAGAGATTTAATCTGAGACCTTGGAGGAAATACGGATCACATTCCACATCACAAGCACTGGGCAGAGTGAGTATGGAGGTTTCAAAGACTTGAGAGGAGTGGGCCTCCTATTAGGGTTTAAGGCTAGTCAAAATGAATTCACAAATGATAGATCAATTAATTTGACATCAAAAATGGAAAATTCACTTTAGGAAATTGTGAATTCATGAAACATAGAAGCAAATTCATTGAACAGGGTTGAAAATTCATGTTAGGGTAGAAATAAGATAGAAGTGTGATTTCAAAACTACATTACAAAATCATTCAAAAGAGAGTCAAATTCATTTTAGTGGAGAAAATGGACAATGAAAGGCAAAATCAAATGAATGGACAGTGAAATTACATAATTTAGCAGTGAAAATGTTGAATGTAGAAGCAAAAATGTGTTTTAAAGAGTGAAAGAAGGTCTTAGGAAAAGATAAATGGTATGAAAATGATGTATGAATACATGGATTGAATATGTTGGTTTGATAGTATACTTGGTTTATTTTTATTGGTTTTTCAATGATTGTAATGTAGAGATGGTTTGAATTTTATGCTGAGTAAAATTAATTTGATGCTAACGTGTGTGATTTTAAGGAGGTATTACTAGTGCTAGTGAATCAAGAGTGGAGACCTAGACAAATGGTGTAGATGGTGATTATATAGAATATGAGTTTAGATTTTTAGAGGTGAGTGGTTTATCTTAAATTGTATAGATGCTAGAGATTCGAGTGGATAGGGAATTACTGATGGCACTTGCAGAGAGATGGCATAGTGAGACTAGTAAATATCACTTGTCAAAAGGGGAGATGTCATCCACATTGGAGGATGTGTATTGGATTTTGGGTATTCTGATACGAGGGAGACAAGTATATTAGGGGTAGGGTCCATAGGAGATTACATTGTTTAGTATTTTTGGTGATGATACGATTCCTTTTGTTAGAGGTGATGTAGATGTGGATTATTTGACTAAATTAGAGATAGTTTCTTTGATGATTGTACTCATGGATATTATCGGTGATATTATACCACCTACTAAGAGTGGGAAATTATGTTCTATTGGTCTTATATATGTGATGGAGATGGGTAAGAGATTTGCATGGGGTCCATGCATACTATCACACATATACTAAGATTTACATCATGTAGCTTATACAAATGGTAGAGAAATTGGGCCTTCAATATTAATATAGGTGTGGTAATCATAGCACATTGCTACAGATAAGCTGATGGGACACATGAGCACTTAGTCTATTGATGATCCATTGACATATAGGTAGCACATGATTATTGGTACACACACAACATTTAGGTGATTTGGCATTTTATAGGAGGGTTATTATAGATGAGTTAAGTGATGAAAAGTTCACTTGGAGAACTTACAAAAAGATTATATTTTAGTGGCCACATGATGACCTACACATGAATTATAAGATGACTCCTTGTTGTATTATCAAGACACATGATTATAGCATTGAGAGATATTGCCTAGATAGGTTGATGAGATAGTTTGGGGTGAGATAGTATATACTAGCTAGTCCACATGTATTTTCATGATCAATGAGGGAGAGAGTGCATTAGGGTATGACCATGGATCCATCGATAGTCAATCATAGTTGGTCATAGTTACAAACTATTAGATGGAGTGATCAGAGAGATGTGATTGACATAAGAGTTATCGATGGTTATTAAGATTGGTGGTATCGATAGAGGCCATTGAGACTGACTATTACATATACACCACCATGAAAATGGAGGTAAAAAATAGTGGCAAGTTTGAGTAGGCAGCCATGAGGCATGGTATTGGGAACTTGGATTAAGAGGGATATTATAAGAGATAGAGGATGAGCATGAACACAAGGTAGAGGATGTGTTATTGATATTAGTCAACTACATGATGTGGAGATTACTAACGTAGAGGATATAGAGATTTTACATGAGGTAGGGGTTGATATAGATGTGTATACAGAGATGGATTTGGATATAGATCATAGGGTTGGAGGGGAGACACCGTTGATAGAGGTTGACAGTGAGGGGAATAGAGAGGGGGAGGATGTGGTCATGAAAGTAGCACATGACACTCATATAGATAGAGGGGATGTGTCTAGTTATTAATGCACTCCTAGATCTATAGAGGATCATGCTCTTGTGGATATAATCTGAAAGGTGATTAGAGATTGTGATAGGGAGTTTTATGGATTATACAAGGAGGTGTCTAGACTATAAGGAGTGGTTGATGGCATAGGGGACTAAATGGCTGAGATTAGATGATTACAGTCTAAGTTTGATATCTTATAGGTTATTATAGATGGGATAAATGGAGATGGCATGGCTACAACAATTGTTACACATGATGTAGAGATCTAGACTTAGAGTATATAGTGTTGACATAGAGCTATAAATAGGAGAGAGATATGGATAGGATTGAGCTAGTAGAGGCCAGGGTATTACTAGCTAGATATAGATAAATCACTAATTTAGATAGAGTGATGAGGGCCATAAAATAGAACACATATTATAGGAGCGTATACAAGGAGGTCATGCCATGTTCTTAGAGAGTAGCATATTTTAGGGAGTACTTTGTGAGATGTTCTACATCAACTAGATCAGTTCAGTTGATTGAGTCAGAGAGATCAGTGGGATAGGTAAAATATGTGATGGGTCCTCCATGAGGCACACCATGACATGAGGAGCTATTCTTGAGACCAAAAACTCCTTTAGAGGGACAAGATGAGACATGACATAGTGGATATATGATAGATCAATTCATTAATGCATACATATATTTTAAGATGTGCCTTTATATATATTCATGATGATTATGAGACCTCGTATTATATCGATGGAAATTATGGACTATTTATATTGATTTTATATGTACTTTATGCATGATGTATAGATGTATGGATATATGTAGCACTGGTTATATTCCCTACATTTTGATTTATGCTAGCATGTTTTAATTCTTTCAGTGTATTGGTTATGGATTATGCATTGATGGCTTATGAGATGCATGGTTAGGTTGATGAATGGATTTAGAATTTGACATAGCTGCTTGATTTTTGTTTTTTGGGTTCCTTGCATTGGATTTCAAACAATAAAGAGCTTTGAGCAACCCGATTTTTAATATAACATAAAACACATAACCACTAATGATATTTAATAATCATGATAAATGTTGATGTTTTAAGCATATGAATAAAAAGAAGAATAAATTACATAAAATTAAAGTACAACATGATGGATTAAAACCATAACCATGTTATTATTCATTTCACATAATAATCTTTTACAACACAGAGAAAATAACAATTAACAACAAGATGTGAAAACAAAAGTAATCTAAATGATACTAATACACACAAAATGACAATGCAAAAATATTAAGAAAGAAATGATACACAAACAAATGTAAAAATAGAAACTCTAATGACAAACAATTGATACCTTGAAAAAAAATCACAATGGACAAAGTAAATGGAAAACGAAATAAACATGTAAATGGCTAAAGAAAAAATAAAACAAAATAAAAAACATAATGGTTAGGGATATAAAATGGATAAAAATAACCAACTTAATAGTTAGGGATAAAAAACAAATAATAAAAAAATCAAATAAACAAAATATTTGAGAAGAAAAATATGTAAATAAAGACTTAACTTTCTAAGCAAGGGATGGACAATTATAGCCAAGAGCTAGGTTAGTTACCCAACAAATGATGAAGAAGCATAAAGATAAGTTAATCCATGTTTGGGGAAATGGATGATGGGGAAGATGGTGACCAAGCTATCATAGAGACCCCATGTCTCTAAGCATTGCCTTCATAATCCACCTTAGACAAAGTATATGTGGGGATATTAGGCTAGATGTAGTTCTCCCAACATAGGAAGTAATGAGAAAGATGATTATTGATGAAGCGTTTTGAGTGTTGGATGAAAATGATGTGAAAATTATCCATCTAAAAATGATTGAACAATGTGGAAGTTAGTTAGAATGATAGGTGTGTTGAGGTTGATGTTTCACATATTTTTTTGTGATGTTTTGCAATGTTTTTAAACTTTTTATATTTTGAGATTTTTTTAAAAACACAATAAATATAAAAGACATTTTTTTCTATCATGAGAAAGGATGTAGGTTCAAATGTAGGAATATCAACTTGAACTTAGCATGCTATAGGATAGATTATTAACAAGTAAAAAATGATAAATGTGGGAATATACAATGGATTGTTGAAATGCGATGCCCTTAAGTGATTAGGGTAAATATAGATAATGGTTTACACATGGAGGTGTTTGTTTTAACTTTTTGTAAATCTATGTAACATGATGAATATGAAAAAATCTATATGAATGCACTAATGATTATTTTGTATGTGATGGTCTAGTTATTTTGTTTACACAACATATGACTTTCAATCTATAGCTAAAAGAATGAAAAGAGAAAATAGGATAAATATGAGATGATGAGGATGAAAACTAAAAAAAAAAAAATACATGTAAAAGTAAGATAACTTAATCCTTAAAAGAAAAAATAAAAGTGTACTTCTTGATAAAATCATAAAATACTAAGTTTATCAGATGCATCTAGAGAGAACTAGCCCTGACAGAATTGGTAAATGGGCTAAAGTTACCTTTTTAGCATAGACATATAGACAAGCTTCTTGATTTTTTTTTGGGACATATTTTGATTTAATTTTTTATATTTTACTTTTTTACCCCTACATGTAGCCTCATGTGACTAGGAAGACACATGGGCTCATCACCAAAGGATACACATAGGCAAGTAAAGGCATCTCTCCCTAATGCTAATCCTACACAAATTGTGAGATGTAAAGGCTCAACACCAAAGATCAGTGAATGGCGAGAGATTTGGAATTTGATTTTGATGTTGCATAAGTGTGACGTGTTATTTGGAAATATTTTATTGCCAAGTCTTGACCCATTGAAACTAGGAAGATGCAACAACTCATCATTGAAGACCAAGATAGATGAGTAAAGTTACCATATTTATTTTTGTAGCATGTTAATGTTTTTTGATTTAGAGGGAACTATAAGAGGAGACTCTATTGTGGACAAGCTTCTATACCAGACTGTGAGCTAGTATTTTCTAAGTCTTACAAGAAGATGTAGGAAAAAAAGATGTACTCTGCTCATAAAAACTATTGAAAGAACCAATGCAACACTAATTTTGAGAATATTTTCCATGGAATAATAGGGTGATAATAAAAGTGAAATGATATGATAAGCTACATTATAAATTTTTATGTTATGCAAACTAACAACTAAATAATCACCAAACATGAGATCTGATATGCAAGATAATGTAAAATATGGTAAATGCAATGCGATGTAAATAGGCTATCCCCATGTGTCAAGGTACTTATAAAAAAAGTTATTTATTTATTTATTTATTTGATTTTATATTTTTTGGATTTATTAGCATCTAAACCCTATAAAAGGTCATAAGATGCATAATTTTTGTTTTTTTAGCTCTTTATTTCATGCCAACTCTAGATAATATTTATTATTCTGATTGGATTTCCTCTTCAATCTCTATTTTGGTTCTATTATTTACTTTGAATAGTACTTGACTAGAATGAGGTTGTTAGGCCCACTAGGAGTTATTAGTAAACCATCTAGAATATCATTCCCTATTGGAAAATATTTGTTGAATAAATACATCTAAATATAAGTTTCTTTGGCTGAGTTTTATGGTGATTTTGGTTTTTAATGGGAAAACATAGTTATTGAATAGACCCACAATAATATGCCTAAGAGTAAAACTAAACTCTAAAAACCTTCTAAGATTTTGTCAGATCATCATGAAATCGAAACATCTTTCCCTCTAATGGTTACAAGCCACACTATTAAATAGTATCAAACACCATAAACTAATGATTTCAACATATGTACGAAAACCAATATCTCATACCCAACTACTACTAACTAACCACCAAATACTACAAAAGTCAAAATAAGATAGATCTATATTGACAATCCTTATTTCCTTGGCAAGGCCATAATGTTCAAACTTTCTATGATATGAATCAAATATAATCTCAAAATCATGATCTAACTCATTATAGTGTCATTCTACTAGATTAGCATAATAAGTCTGTAACAGAGGATTTGGATTCTTTCTTAGATTATAACCGGTAGATCATTCCATGTTGTTTATTAGCTAGTTAGCTTGATGTTTTCATTGTTTTTGATATTATTGTCATTAGGAAATAAAGCACTGATTTGTTCATCTATTGGTGTATATTGATTGCTCCTTAGAGATTTAAGTAATATTTTGTGAATTAGCATTTCTCCAAATTGGATGTCTCCTTGGATCTTTATGGATTTTAAAACTGATATGTTGTCATGGAATAAATTCAATGAAAGTTGTTTCTATGGATCACAATTGATAGGTGTTGGTAATGTGATGTTAGTATATTCGATGGCAAGGGAAGAATAGTGTTTATGGAAGGAAAGCATACTACATTGACATTACTAAGAGAATTTGCATTCCTGCCAAATGAAGCTTCCTCATTAACCATAAAAAGATCACTTACATTTTCAAACTTGTCTATTGATAAAGCTATTGTTGGGACAAAGGTGAATTTTGATGTTGATGATGAACCTTCCTTTAATGTCAAAAGTAATTGTATATTAGATTTTGATAATAAATTTGATCTTGGTTTAGAGGTGGCCATAAGAAAGGCTTATTGAATTGCATTATTTCCAAGCTACTTTTTCACTGGGCATTTGGAAATGATGGATTTAGGAAGAAGATAGTATTTGAAATGCAAAATATTAAGTAATAGATGGAAAATATATTATGGTTTGATGATGGGTAGGCTATGTTGGTTGAAATATATTTGGTCCAAGATGGGATCTTTGTTAAAAATGGGTATTTGGTCAAAAATGGTTGTTTGATTGAGAATGAATGGAAGGTTATGACCTTGACTTAGAAATGGAGTTTATTAATTAGGCTCAAGAAAGAAATCTTAGCATACCCCCAAAGTATAATTTTCAAATGTGGATATACTCAGGTTCACTTTGATGTACCTATTGTCAATCAAATTTTGATTAGTGTAATGAGGGATGTTGGGGTTAAGGCTATAATATGTGGATGGAAAACTTGAATGATTTTGTAAAATAGGGTCACTAGTTATATGATGATGTTGATGTGGAATGTTTTGGTATTATATAATAATGAAGTGTGTTAGAAATGTAGCTTGATCATGGAAGGATGGATTTGTTGTATATGTGTTGAAGGTGATACTACTTGAATTTTTTGGATTTATGAAAATGGATGGATTTGTGAAGGTATTTGGATTTGTGAAGAATATTGGATTTGATGTAGATGGATTCATGTTAAAGGGATTATTTGGATTTAAAAATTTAATCAAATTTGAATTTGATGTGTTTGTGAACAAATGTGGATTTAATGTAGTTTGGTTCAATTTTGGGAATGGGTTGGATATAAAATCAAATGGTTGATTTTGATGGGTGTAGGAGTTGAAAGATTGATCTGGATGGAATATATTTAGATTTGATTGATTGGGATTTGATTTGTAGATGGGTTTTTGTTCAAGTAAATATTTAAAAGTGGTGATGAAGATACACCAAATGTTTGATTTAGATTGATGTTAAGGTTGGAACTAGGTGGATTTATGAATGTATTTTGATTTGTGATTGGTGGAATTTGATATATGGGTGGTGTATAACTTGTAAAAGAATTCAGAGAATTTTGATTATCATAGCTTAAAAATTGACTCGATGGTGTCCCTAAAGTAAAATTATGATGTTGTTCTATTGGTAAACATGAATAAGCATTCAAGTTTGAAATTGATTTATTGATGTTTGGATTGAATTGGTCAGTCAATAAACATGAGTAATTATTCAGGTTTAGATTTGATTGATTGATGGATGAGTTTGAATACATATTCAAACTCATATTTGGATTTATTGGATGGCTGATTTGACATCGATTCAAATATTTGTTTGAATCAAAATTGGTTAGATAGAACTCTAGGTTGAAACAAGGATTATTTGGAGGTTAGTTTGTGATCAAATTGGTCAATTTTTTATTCCACATAAACATTTTTCTTGCAATGGGTGATGTCACTAAGAAAAGAATTGATTCAAAAATGAAAAAGACTTGAAACTAGACTCTAGTAAAGTAAAATACCAAAGTGACTAAAAAGTTTGATTGTTGACTAAATGTCTTTGTGTTTTTTGGAGAAAAAAAGTATTGATTTTAGGATAACATTTAAACTCAAAATAATTAGTTTACAAATAAGGAATTTGTAGCACATAGTAAACACAAGAAAATAACAAATAGAATTTATATTTTAAGTAGTCAAGAAATTTTACATAAAAGGTGAAAAATTAAGATGAGGGTTGTGAATAAATTTTGGGCCTTCCAATGTCACTGACTCATCAGTACTCTCAGTTGTGGTCTAATAGTTCAAGACACTAATCATAGAGAATTTTATCATTCTCATGTCCCACTGAATCTAGTTTTGAGGGTGTATGAAAGGTATCTTCTCAATGTTAACTACTAACCAATGCACCAAAATCAAATATAAAAATAGATTTTTCTATGCTTAAGGTTTAAACAGATTATTTATGGAGGAAAAACTATCAAATAAATACATAAAGTAGACTCACACTATTATGTCTTTTTCCAAAGTGTCTAACACAACTGTAGAGGTCTCAATGTGTTAACAATCAATGATATCATATTTTGGAGGAGCTATTGAAACCTTGGGTATTGGAGCATAAAAGCACCTCATGTTATGGTGTGCTTAAAACACACAAATTCTTCAGCAATTAAGATAGTTGAATCTCAATTTATATACCCCATTGATAAACAAGATTTGGCCTACTACGTCATGATAAAATAAAGGGTCAATAGAGCCCTTAAAAAATAAAATAAAAAGTGTATACTTTTTATTTTTGAGTATTATCACTAATGTAATGTCAAGGAAAGAGCATATGCAAACACTACTTAGGTAACACAGAAAATTATAAAATTATTTATGATTTTTAAGTATTGTCACCAATGTGACGCTAAGGGAAGAGCATGCACAATTTTCACAATTATAAATAGAATGCTAAAATGAAATATGATGCAATTACTAAAAACTTTGAAAAATAAAATTGAAAGCGCTAGTACAAGAAATTAATTTTTTGTTTAGCCTTTTTATTGATTATATTTGACAATCATTCTACAAACAAATGATTAAAATGTTTGTTTCTAAAATGAAGTAAATAAAAATGACAAAAACAAAATAAAAACACTTCTCTATGTTAAATTTACAATTACGTAAAAAGATAGAAAAGTGAAATTGTAATAAATCAAACACATAAAATAGACAGAGTACAAGAAACACAACACAAACAAATTTGTGCTTATAGAATGATTTCACTTTCCTATATGATGATTTTTTAGTTAAAATGATGAATTCATATCTTTTGAAATTGATTTGGCTGCTAAAAAGACAATTTTGCTACACAAAAAGACAATTTCATTACTAAAAACAACGATTTCATTGTTGTAAAATAAATTTGTTTTTGAGCCTACAAACATAAATATAGAAAATATATAAAGTAGAAACAGACACATTCGTTGTTACAAGATGATTTTGCTACTCAGAATAACAAATTTACTGCTAAAAATAATGATTTCACTGTTATGAACAATGATTTCACTAAAAAATATGTCAATTTGGTTGTTTTTTTTTGTAGTAGAGAATTAATTTTTTTTGAAAACACAAACATAAGAAAAAGGTAAATAGAAAAACAATGATGTAAAGAAAATAAGGAAAAAGAGACTAAAAATAGGTCAAAAAATGATTTCACTGTTATGGGGTACAATTTTGCTATTGATATTTTTGAATTCGCTATTACGTAGTGGGCATACATAGTCGAGCAAAAAAGTTTGATAATGACCTATAACTTATATTAACACTCACAAATACAAGATTAAACATATATGTAAATATAAAAAATCAAAATCAAATGAGAAATGCTTTCTAAATATAAATAGGATGAATGTTAGATGAAAAAGATAAGGGAAAGTCTCACCGAACATGCCAAAATGTATGAACTAAATCTAGAAATGCTAAGAAATCAACTAATTATGTAATCTTAATCTAAGCTAAATTTAACCTAAGATAGAGAAACAAATGAATAAAATAGTAAATACAAACTTATACCTCAAATATACAAGTTTCCTCCATTGTAATGTAAACTTGATTTGCTCTTCGAAAATATGGTTGCTTACTCCTCTAATTGAATGAATAACGGATAGTGTTTTGGTGCAAAAAGAGTTTTTGGATGCTTTGATTCGCTTGGAACTACTTGTGAATTGAATAACACTTCATTATAATAAGTCAAGATGGATGAAAATGACATGTTTCAAGTTTATTTATAACTTTCTAGAGGAAGATCCAATGGTGGAGGATTATTTGGATTTATTAAATCATCTAAATAATCAATGGTGGCTAATGAGTTCTCACCCATAAGGATGAAGATCTTTTCAAATAGTTGAAAGAATTATGGGATTAGTTAGTTGAGTCAATATGAATAAGTCAAATTTCTTGATTACTCATGAAATGACTCAAAGGAGGTTAAAGAAGTTATGGGTTTGGTTGGGATGAGTCAGCATGTGAGGGAGAATAAGGCAACATATGTTTGGTGAGGTGTAAAATATATATTTTATATTTAAAATAAGGAATTAAAGTGTGCATAATTGACTAATTCAACTTATTCAATTGTTTGAATTTGGAAGGAGATGTGAAACATTATTTTAAGAAGAAATATTAATAGATTTTAGATGCATTTTAATACTAAATGTATTTTAGGTGTTTACAAATATGATGAATTTGATAAGTACGTGATGGTGGCATAACCCCTTTTTAAATAATGAATAAGATGCCAAAAATTGGGCACATGAGGATGCCCTAGGACTGAATGATGAAGATCAAATGATGCTGGATCATGTTGGATTGGGTTGGATTGGGTTGGATTGGATTGGATAAGGGGATGAGGCAGATTGAAATTTGCATGCATAGTCCATGAGAAAATTGCTATATATGAATAGTTAGTTATAAGAAAAGGATATTGAGAGATGAATTTTGTTGATGGGGGGAACATGTTACCATTCATATGCATTATTCTGATTATTTGAACAACTTTATTGTCTATTATGGAACACAACATAAAGCACCATGGTATGGAAAAACCATGATGGCATTTTTTTGTATGCCCTTAAACTGACATAGACACAACAATAAAATTAAACAAACAAGAAATCACAAATAAAAACATATAGAAAAATGCATGTCTTGCATCAAATTTTAAAAACTTGATGTTATTTAGTGATCAATAATGATCGGTGGATATTTTCACATGTAATGATATATGCAAGGGAGTTTGATTGGGAATGATATATCCAAGTGATTTGTAGATTTTGATTAAAGATTTTAAAAAATTCAAGACAAGACAAATAATTTATGGGTTTTGTGGCTTTATATCTTATTTCATTTTTTTTATTTTATAATTTTTTTCAAAAAAATTCTCTAATTTTTAGGATTTTTTGAATATTATTATTTTTAAGGACTTCTAAAATTTTGATGTTTTTTTTTTGGATTATATGATTTTTAAAATTGCTTTTTAGATTTTGAGGATTTTTTAAAGGATTTTTCTAATTTTTAAGAATTTTAATATTTTTTAATGTTTTTTATTTTTCATATTTTATGATTTTCAAGGATATGCTACCCTTATTTTTGTGCTCGTATGCTTTTTAAACTCTTAATGGGGCCACACATCCACATTCCTTACATTATTTGGCTTGTTAGGTCCCTGGGTTTGGTTGGTCGTCTCCTAGAATATAAATATATTGATTATAAGTTAAAATTCTTATCTTTAGCTTCAATTCTACATTTATAGACTCACATCATTTTCATCCTATGAAAGGGCATTTCTACATCTCTATTCACTATTTATGCTTCCTTCATTAATGTTTCCACTTTTCCATGTCTCTAAGTCCTCTGTCTGCTTCCATCACAAACACCACATCATTTATATTCTGAACATCATTTGTGCTCTATAGAATGATGTTTTTGCTTCTCTTTTTAGTGTTTTTGCTTCTGTTTGTCTATCTCTACTGTCTGCTTCTAGTGTAGACGTCAATTCATTTGTAATCCTCCCATTTTTTACACACTGTAGAATGACATTTTAAAAATATGTTTAGCATTTTCACTTATATTTGTCTATCTTTCTTGTCTATTGATAGTGGAAACATTGTGTCATTTATGATCATCTTGTCATTTTAACTCTATTGAATGAATTTTTGGCTTATCTATTCCACATTTTCGCTTATGTTTGGCTTGTGTTCTATTTTGTCATAACACAAAATTAGCGTCATTTCTGATCATCTTGTTGTTTAGTCTCTACATAACAATGTTTCTACTTATTTATATATAATTTTCTCTTATGTCACATTATTTTTTATCATTCCGCCATTTGTGCTCTACTTAGTAATGACTTATTTGTTCCACATTTTCACTTATGTATGTCTGTTTGTGGTGTTTGATCCTATCATAAACTTCATGTCATTTCTGATCCTACCTTCATTCGTGCTCTGCAAAACAATGTTTCCACTTATCTAGTTGGTACCAATAATAATTTTTTGTAGGGTTTTTGCTTGGAAAAGACACTTTTTTTTATCAAACTACTAATAGATTTCTTACAGATTTCACAGTCAAATATCAATTATCTAACCCCAAGTATACACATCTAAAAAATCAATTTAAAATATTCTTTGTTTTTTTATCTTTTGAGTTGAATTCTTGTGTGTGTACACCAAAGTCATTTATGCTCTCTCATCATGCCCTAAGGTGATAAAAAAAAACCTAGTCCTTTGTGTCTTATCCTGGGTGTGATCGTGTATGCTATTCCCTCACATCATAAGGTGATATTTGGAATCATAAATAATTCTCATCCTTTTATTTTCATCTTTTTAGGGTTTGACAATTGGGATTTCATCCTCGAAGATTTGGAAAAACCCTATGTTTCTACAAGGTATATAAATTGGGAAGGAGGAGTTGTTATTGGCTAAGTGGTTTTCCATTTTATTAGTGCCATGAGGTGAGGGGGTTTCATCCTCCAATACACATGGCCTAGATAATACCTTCATCATGGATTTAAACCTCATTATATCGAAAGTTATATAGATGAAACTCATTGATCAACCTATTTAGCTTAGCTTAAGATATTTCGGTGATATATTAAACAATGGTACAAGGAGAATAACATTATCAAAGATCACCAACCACATACCCATTAGATTCTAGGGTAGATCAGTGGGCCACTATTTAGTTACACTCCCATTTGAACAATTTAGGTTCTTTTGTTTGCTTTGATTTCATCCCCCTTGTGCACAACCACTCTAAATGCAAATCTAAATCCAAATCAAATATTAATCCAATTATAAATCAATCGAATAAAAAATATTAATCATCCCAGATTTGAATTAGTTCAAACCTAATCTCCAAAGTTGAGCTTAATCCCAAATCAATCCAATAAAAATTCAACCCAATCCACATCCATGACATACACCCCTTTTAAATAAAATTAGTTCCTCCTTAATGACCACATTGCATGTTTAGTTACTACCCCATCCACTATCCACCATCCAAATTCAATTATAGCACCACCATCCCTCAATCAAAATGCCCTTGATTAAATCCAACAAATCCAACAACCACTAGTTGACCTAGCATCCCACATCCATTTTTCCACATCAAGACCTTCATCATCCAATCCACATTTTGATACCCCTTAGGCATCTGAACCAAATCAATCATTCTCTACTATATCCAAGCACAACAAATGAACATCCAACTCGTCCCAATAAAACCATAAATCATACCAACTAATCTCTCCTAAATTTTGGAAGAAATAGGATGATAAACAAGCCCAAAATTGAAAATACCATAAATTCCAATCCAATAATCAAACACCACCCAATCAACAACCATCAAACAACTATATATAACCTCATGTCAATTAAGGCCCTTAGTTCACACCATCTATCTTTCTATTACCATCATTTCTCTAATGACCATCATTTAGTCAAGAACTTAATACATCTATGTCTAAAATTTAATAAAAAGGGATATGCTAAGATCCCTTCTCAATGAATAATCAAACTTAATCCACTTCCATTGACCAATCCTAAACCATCATTGGCCCATCCCTATTTGATGAAGGACCCATCTTTGATGACTAATATTTGAATAATCATCACCTGACCAACCACTCATCCTTAGTCAACACATTTTTGAACAAGCACCCATCATCGATGAACCTATCTTTGATGATCCATTTTGGACCATCCCTTCATCAACCATTATTATGAGACATTTTTTGACCCATCACATGATCTCTCATCACACATTAAAGTTTTTATCACCCAACGTCACATAACTCAAGTGACCCATATACTTTTAGGCAATGACATCCAAAATTATTTCCATGAGGACATGCCTAATATAAACAAAAATCAACATCAAAATCATACTAGTTTATAAAATAATCATATGTCAAATCTGGCCTCCTTACAGATAAGGAAATCAATAACTACAATCACTCTTTGCTCCTCGAAGATAGCCTCACATTCTACTTCTAATGCAAAAAGTACCCTATTACCAACCAAATACATAACGACATGAACTACAATGTACAAGATAAGATTCTCCAATTAAATGAACTTGATAAGGTAAAACAAGATAAGATTCTCCAATTAAATGAATTGATCAATAAAATCTTTTGATTTCAATCTATTGGTAAAAATTTACTGATCCATTCTCAAATATATTTTCTATTTGATATGGGCCTAACCATCTTGTTCTCAACTTTCATTTGAATTGTTAGAAACTGGAGTCAAATAAAAGTTCCCAATATCATTCTTGAAATATTCTTGATTTTATATGGGAATCATGCTATATTTTCCTATGATATTGCATCATTTTTTTTGTTGTAAATTTTATGTCCTCATCTCATCAGGTTCATTTAATTAGAGAATCTTATCTTGTTTTACCTTATCAATATCAATGCCTACTTCCATTACTATTTTCAAAGTATGTAATTCAAATTCAATAGAAAGTAAATGTTTATTACCATACACTAACTAATAAGGTGAAACACCAATGGTTGTCTTCTAGGTAGTGTTGTAGGCCTATATTGCTTCTGCTATTCTAGTTACCCAATATTTTCTACTACTACTAACTATCTTGGTTAGAATTTTGTCCAACTCTCTTTGGTAAATTCTACTTTGCCATTGGACTATGGAAGTAAGGAAAATATTTCCTATGATTGACTTGGTAGACTTCCATGAAATGTTTGATCATATTAAACCTAAATTATGGTCCCTAATTTGAGATTATCTCCTTACGTGTACCAAATTGTTACATGATCTTAAAATATATAAAATTTACTCCTACTTTTTCTCTAGAAAAAGATAAGGCTTGGAATTCATCCCACTTAGTGACATAGTCTATATATATTAAGAGGCATTCCTTTCATTCAGATGGAGGATCTACAGGACCAACAAAGTATATAAGGACCATTTTAGATAATATGTACTCATTCCCCCAAAATGGATTCAAAAAAATGTTATAAAAATAATAATTTTCATATTTTAAATAAAATATAGTAGGAATATGGTAATAATTTGGATTTATTTTCCATATATTAAATTATAAAGAAACTAGAACATGAAAATTTTAAATAATTTAGACTTATTTCTATAGTTATTTTTGGAGTTGGACTAGTAATAAGTCCAAATTATTTGAAATTATCCTTCTATTATCCATTTCTCAAATGGTTCCAATACTACTTGTGGATGAAGAGACATCTCTACTAATATTGTAGGTTGTCCCATCCTTTGACATGAATCACATTATCTATTATACTTTTTTACTTGCCTATGAAGGGAAGGTGAGTAATATCCTGCTCCTAGAATCTTGTGCATAGTTATTTTTGTTGAATAATGATCTCCTTCTGATTCATCATGACAAGATATAATGATTTCATAGGCTTCATTATTTACTACACACCTATGAAACACATGATCAAGTCCATATTTAAATAACATGTTATTAATCCACTTAAAACAACTTTCTTTAATTAAATTTTTTATTTCTTTTCAAGTAAAATGAGAAGGAAACTTCCTTTTGGTCAAATAGTTAGATATATCACCAAACCATGAGAATTCTATTAAGATAAAAGATAGTTTTTCATATGGAAAGCTATCTTCAATTGGTTCTTCACTACCAGTAATGTTTATTCTAGACAAAAAATCTATAACCACATTAAATTTTATTGGTTTATCAATGATGGTTATGTCAAATTCCTATAAAATTATTAACCATATTATGATTCTTCCTCCTACTTTAATTTTATTCATGATATACCTTATGGTTGAATGATCTATGTATATGAAGATCTTATAACCTATAATATAGTGTCTAAATTTGTTGATGACTTAAATTACAGTAAAAAATTCCTTATTTGTGGTTGTATAATTACTTTTCGTTGGTGTGAGATATTTTTATTGATGTAATAATTGCATATATATGATCATTCTCATATTTTTATCCTATAAATTCCCCTTTTTCATAATTAAAAGCATAAATGTAAATGTGAACAGGTTTTTCCCAATTAGGTCCTTTAAATACTAGTATAGAGATCAATTTTTATTTAATGGCTTCAAAGGATTTTTGACAATCATCACTCCACATAAATTCACTATTCTTTATGAACAAAGCAAGCATATGAGCAATAATTTTACTAAAGTCTTCTATAAAACATATATAAAAAACATTATGACCTAATAAAATCTTGATATCAGTTTGATTCTATGGGATAGGCAGGTTGGAAATTATTTTAACTTTCTTAGGATCCACTTAGATTCTCTTAACATAGATGTGGTACCCTAGTATTGTTCCTTGATCCATCATCATTAGGTATTTATCATGACTTAATGATAGTTGGTATTCTTCACATCTGGTTAAGACCTTACCAATATTGTGTAAGGCTTTGTCAAATGTATCTCTATGAGTAGTGAAGTCATCCATGTATACTTCCACACAATCATTAGTCAAATCAAAGAATATAATTAAATTTTCTCATTAAAAAGTAGCTAAGGCATTACAAAGACCTAATGGTAAGAATCTATAAGAAAATGTACCCCATGGGATGGTAAAGGTGGTTTTGTCTTGATTATCAACTTCTATTGTTATCTAATTGTACCCACTAAATTCATCCAAAAAGGAAAAGTACTTTTTTTCTACGAAATTATCAAGCACTTGATCAATAAAAGGAAGAGGAAAATAATCCCTCATAGTGGATTTATTTATCTCTAGGTAATATACACACACTCTCTATTTCCCATTTTTATTTAGTATAATTACCATTATAAAAACCCATTGGTTGTCTAAAATAAGGTAAATGAATCCTACGTCAAATAATTTCTCAATTTTAGTTTTTATGATATCCCTTAATGTTAGATATATCCATCTTTATGGTTGTCTAACAAGTTTTTCCTAGATTGTGTAAATATGATGGGTAAAAACACTTGAAAAAAATCCTCACATATTTGTATAATCCCAAGTAAATGCTTTGGTGTGTTTTTCTAAGACATAAAAATGTTTCATTTCTTGATCATGTGTTAACCAACTATTTATATTGAATGTTTTTCTTAGTAATATCATAGCTTTTTTAGTGTCAAGATGGAGAGACTTTAATTTTTAAATTAACTCATCAAGGAATTAAGAGGACATGGATGTGGTAATAATAGATTAAATATATTTACATTTTTTACAAATCTATCTCCTAAAGGAATGATTCTGGCTAATAGATAATGAAATAAAGTTAAAAGATTGGTTGGTTTATCTTCTACCCAATTCAAAATACTTTCTTGTAATGGTCTATGGTCATATGTTGAATGTCTAAATATTGCATCTGTAGTAACAAGTCTAGTGGAGTCCATAGCCAAGAATTAGATAGAGTTCATTGTAGACAAATTATTAGAGTTCATAGTAGATAGTCTAGCAAAGTCTATAGCAGATAGACTAATAAAGTCTATAATAGATAGACTAATAGATTCCATAATAGATAGAATGATAGAGTCCATAGATAGACTCATTAGGTTAGTGGATTCTTTTATATCTTATGCTAACTCATCAATTAATTCTTACACATGTCCTTATACTGTTATCATGGCTAAGGATAAAAGACTATTTTTTTTCTAGTTCATCTACCCAAAGTGTTTTAGTGCAGTCCAATGAGGGTTTACAAAGGGGTATAAGGATATTTATTTTTATTTCAAACCATTTAAAATATTCATATCCCCTGATTTGCAATCAATTAATTTTACTACAATAGCTAACCAATGTCTTCATAAAATGAGGGGGTATCCTAACTTATTTGTTTTAGGTTACAACACCATAAAATATACTAGATACTCCCATGACTCAATTATCAAAACTACATCTTTTATAGTACCTTCTAGATTAACAAATGACTAATCAACCATTTAGTGAATGGTGGAGGTAAGTTATATTCTCACAAGGGACAGTGTTTGGAGAATTTCATTTGTCACTACATTGATTGTTGTACCCAAATCTACCAAAACATTGGGTATTTCTTTCTTCCTTATGGTAAATATTATGATTGGACTACCTGGGTCTACATATTTGGGTAGCAGTAGTTTTCCTACTAAAATATCATCTTGTTTAATCTCTACATATATGGTCCTTGGGTATTGTTTCTTTCTTCTAGGTGTCATGACACAAGAATTTTAATGACTCTATTTAATTCTAGAATATCTTTGATGGCTTGTAACAAGGGTACTTAAATGTTCAATTTTATTAATTCATAAATAAAATCCTTTTGTGAGATTGTTTTGTTCTGGAACCTATTTCTAAATTACATTATATTTCAAATATTGTACATTTAAAATGTAATGTACACTCTTTATGTATGTTCGGGACCCCCTTTAATGGGAAATCATTTTGGGTTGACTTTGTCCATGGTTTTAGTACCCATTATTTTTTAATACCACTTTGTTGATTTATGATGTAGAGATAGATATTTCATAGGTAAAACATCATGAGAACAAGGGTTTGAGAAGGAAGAATAGAGTCTGTGAATATAGGTGCAAATTCAGGAGGGTTTGTAAAGCACAGTTCCAAACAATATTAGTGCATTGTAATTGTGAGAAGACAAATCTAAGAGTGTATTGTACTCTTTTAGCTTGTAATTAAATTTGAGCAAGTGTTTATTGGTGGATGTAGCCCATATTGGATGAACCACATTAAATCTCATTTTTTTATTGTACATATTTATTTCTATTCTTTACGCATCTCTAGTCATATCTATCATTACGATTCTATGAAAATTTTCCACATTGATTTATTATTTATTCCTAACATATTGGGTATTTATTTCTTCCTTATCATAACTATTATGACTAGACTATCTGGGTCTGCATATTTAGGTAGTAGTAGTTTTCTTGCAAAAAATTAGTTAATTTACCCTCTACATGTATGGTCATTGGGTATTGTTTCTTTCTTCTAGGTGTCATGACACACAAGCTTTTAATGACTCTATTTAATTCCAGAATATCTTTGATGGATTGTAACAAGGGTCCTTGAATGTTCAATTTTATTAATTCTTGAATCAAATCAGATTCTTGCTTGATTTTAATTTCCTTCAATCTGTCAAGAAAAGGAACAAGTGGAGGAGTAATTTTATGTTATGTTCCTTTGTCTTTTTTGACATTTTTTTGGATTCCTCTTTTCTAACTATGGGTTGAGGTGTATCTATTTTTGGTTTTTCATTTGGCAGTTTAAAGATGGTAATAAGAGGCTCTTGAATTGTTCTCCCTGATATAAGTTGAATATTTGTAAATTCAATAGCTCCTACATTCATGGTTCCTCCTTTTTTATTTACATATACGGGGGTTGATGGTTTATTCTTGGGTTTAGCCACCAATTGAACAAGCAATTGGTGTTGATTAACTTGTTCTGCAGGTTGAGTTGTAGGAAGTGCCATCAAAGCTTGATATAATGGAAACCTTTTTTGGGGATTAAACTATGTATTAGAGGAAATTTGAATTAAAAATAGTCCTCCTAAGAAAATATTTAAAACATAAAATATGACATGAAAATAATGCCAAAAACTTAAAAGATGACATCATCCACTAGGCTAAAATAAAAATATAATAAATTTTATTTATTATATAAAACTTAAACTAACTCACTTTGCTTAAAAATAACCTTACTTGTTTTATTCCATCTCATATTTTTTTATGGATAGTTCAAGGATTTTTTTGTTTTTTCACATTCAATGATTATAGAAGGTATTGTGATTTTTTACAAATAAAAAATCTATAAATTTATTACAAATAAAAAAATCATATCTAAAATATTAATTATGCTAAATAATTTCACAGTAAAATGTACAAATATTATTTGAGCATTATTCTCATTTAATTTTAATTTTTTGTTTTGGAACATGAATAATTCCTGTAACTCATTATTTTTATTTTATATTTTTTATTAATTATAAATATATGATTTCATAATAGTTTAATTTTCTAAATCATATAATATCACATCTCATTTAATTGTTTAGATGAATGGAAAAATTCCCCTCCAATTAGTTAATAACACATACCTTAATAATTTTTGGAGAGATGGGAAATTTCCTCCTACAATCAAGTGTAATCTCTATCATAGAATTTCTCTCTGATCATAAATAAAATACCCCACAAATATATTATTTGAATTTTTATGTAATGTTATATTATATTTGTGGGATATGCCACTATTATTTTTCAGTTTAATAATGTTTGCCTTTCGCTTGCCTTAAAAGGAACTCTCAGATGATGGTGATACATTATTGCATTCAAATGTTGGTGGATGGCAAATATTTTTTCAAGGCTTGCTCCAATAGTTTAATGATATGCCACATATTATAATTATATGGATTCAAAATTTAGTCATTGTTAGAGTAAATTTTAGGTAGTGATCCCATCAGTCTTATTCCCTCAAGTTACTCATAAATTTTAATCATGGTGAAAAATATTTTGTGAAAAATCAATAAAAAATTAGTACCATATTTTTAGAAATAATATATTATTCATTATTGAAATAGGTCCAAATTTTGCCTCCCCACGAGTGTTTATGATAATACATTTAGTTATAATTTGGACCCCATTTCACAGAAAAAGCATAGTTATCACGATTTTGAGAACATAAATTTTGTGCACATTCTTATCTCTTCAAAATTCTTTGTCCCAGATTAACTCTTCATATCACAGATTGTCCTTTGGCGTATGGAAGTTTATTCTTTCCATGTATCCAATAGGCACAAATTATATATTTTCAATTGATTGTATTCTTCATGTTAATACAAAATATCTTGGGTTTTGTTTTGTAGCTGCACAAAATATTCAACTAATTTCTCCTAGTCATATTTTAATACCAAAATTGCTTCCTAAAGGGGTATTATTATTATTATTATTATTATTATTATTATTATTATTATTATTATTATTATTATTATTATTATTATTATTATTATTATGTTTGAATGTATTACATGGAATCAATGAATTATATAGAATGTCAGTATCTCCATTCACATTTTAAAAATTAAGATACAATAGATTTATAATACTGAGTAAGCATACATCTAAATTAGTGACTACAATCCTTTCAATTTAAATCCATTTCTTAATTACTGAGATATAAAAAAAAATCAAGCACTTCATCTCCTTTATATAATCACACATCTACTTCTTAAATTTTGGTAAATTCACAATTGTTTATGAATTATGACTCTTGCCCAATGAAATATGATGAAAAAAACTAACAATAACTACACACGAAACCATGGACTCCATTTCCTCTCCATTTGAGAGATCCAGATTTAATAGTTTTGGGTTATTATTCACTCTTTCCTAAAATTGAGAAAGGTGAAGATTTTGAATAACCTTGGTTAAAATTATGACAACCCCAAAGTAGGGTAGAAAAGATGAGATATCTGCATGATCATTTTTAGAGAGGAGGAGGTGGGTGCACTTCCACTATTTAATTTTTTTTAGGGGTGTCTTTTTTTATTTTCATTTTTGTAAGATTAGGGGAAAGGTCCTTGTAATGACACATTCTAACTTTAGACAACGAATTAAGGTGACATAACATTACATTAGATTTTGAAAAAATTACTCATTTTAATATGTCATCTTAATTACTTATAACTAAGGTTTCAAGGTCGAACACATTATACATTTTACGATATGACCGATTTTATCATGAGAGGTCATAAAATACATTTTTTAAACCTATGACCAAAACTTAACTTTTGGAGGACCAATAGTTGTGCATTAAAATATCAATACTTGAGTCTTACTTATCAATATGTGATTGGTTATTTTTAATTTTATAGAATAAATGTTAAACAAGTATTAAATACTGCACGTTCAACTTCTGGTGCACTTTAATATTTATACACACCAATATGTTCTTTCAATGGAACACATGTTAACAAAAGCCTTGTTCGACAATTGAAACACATACAACTATTGGGACCTTTCCCTTACATTGATAAATGTACGGATTGGACAAAATCTGCAAAACCTAAGCATTGGAAAGGAGGTAAAAAAAGAGAGAAAAAGGACTAACAAACTACATTTTCAATGGACACGAATTTAATAAGTTAGTAAATATAAGATTTGATGAAGGGGTCTACAACCCTTGTATAGTTTCATGTGAAAATATTTTATTTTATTTTTATTTTTTGAATATGGTTTGGTATTTAGCCTCATTTCATATTATATTCAAGATTTAAAAAAAAAAAAAAAAATTAAAATATTATTATTTATATCGAAGAGGGCGGTTAAATTTTTACTGTACTATTTCAAAATTTATTTAAAAAATATATATTATTATATTTATTTAGGCAACCATTTAAAAAATAATAAATGTTAATTTTTTTTAAAAAATGTTTTAAGAGATTATTTATATGGCTATATGTTTTAAGAGATTATTCATATGGTTATATATTTTTATAAATATGACCCCGACCAATTTTATATGAATATATTAAAAACATTATATTATGAAAAAGTAAGAAAATTAGAAATCTGCTTTATTCCAGATCGAATACGGGAATATGAGCCTGCCAACCTTACAATTATTACGTAAAAAATATTAATAAATATATCTTAAATGGAACCATTTTAGATATTTTAAAAAAAAAATTCAACAAGCCTTAACTTGATGTCACACGTATGTCGAATGGAAATTTTATGACGGAAATATTATGAAAGTGATTTTCATCTTAAGTAAAATTATAAAAGGTCAAATTTAGATCAATCATTTTAAAAAAACTAGAGAAACATCCTCATGATTGTTATACATTTGGATGTCCAGCTGTGTTGCATGTAAAAATGTACGAAACAAACTTCGTAAGCCAAATGACTATTTGAGCGGATTTCATCCCATTTTGGAGGCTTACGAAACGTTTCTTACTAATGTTTTATCATTATAAGGGGTTGCTTATTTTTATAAGAAATGTTTCCTAATTTTATCTTTTTTTTGCTCGTTGTTTCTATGACACCTTTTTTTATCCATCAAATATCAATTCTTTAAATTGATATTTTAACACTCTCAAAGAGGTTAGTTTTTTAAAGAATTGGTAGGCTTGATGCACGGTAATACATAAATTCAATATTTTATGACTTTTATTTCATAATAAAAGAGTTTTTTTTTTATAAAGATTATATATATATATATATATATATATATATATATATATATATATATATATATATATATATATAATTATTTCCTTTTCCTATCATAAATTTATTAACATATAAATAAAATTATTGAATGAATAATTGTTATAAATGTTTTATATGATGAGTACGGTCAATTGTTAAATTTAATATCTCAAAGTTCTCCTCTTTATATTGTAATTATTAATAGTATTTTTTCTTTAATTTTTATATTTTTAATATATTAATTTTTTACTAATATTTATTTGTTATTTAAATTTTCCCTAATGAGATTAACGTTTCATTATGTATTTTCTATTATTATGACTATGGATGGGGTATACATGGTTGTTGAGGCATAATTTAAGGTTGATGCATCATTCATTCTTGATTGGACCATTGTAGGTGTACTTATCCCCACATAGGTTGAGATCCCTGAGTAATCCAAGGTGTCATCCATGGATTAATGGGATTTCTTGGACTGAACTGACCTTGGGTATAGTTTTATGAAAATAGCTTTTGTCTTGGACATAATTCAGATCTTATACGGGCTATGTATTTTGTTTCAATTGACTTTTCAAAATAGAAAGATGGTTACAATGGTTTACATCATGATCTTTACCATCATATATCCCACATATTTCTATTTTATCCAAAAGGACAATATCGGAAAGCATGTTTTAACTTAAATTTTGGATAGTAGATGGTTAAGGGTTATATGGTAGATTTAGCTTTGGTTTGAACATATAATGTAGTATTTAACTGGACTAAAATGTTAGTTTTTAAATTGAAAAAGTATTCCATTAATTGACTAACTTCATTGGATTTACCTAGTTTTCCTTTCATGGTGCTTGGTTTTGTTCTAAAATAATTAGTACATAAATCTAAAATCTAGTGGAATGTTAATTTGACAATGTTTCCTTTACCCATTAGGTTCAGAGCATCTCTAGATTCATCATCTAGTCCCTTAAGAAATAACATTTTCACTACTACTTCTATAAGTGGATAACCACTATGTTTGTGAGAAAATATGAATCTATCCAGATAATCTTCTAAACATTCATCTTGATTCTATATAATCGTAAAGAAATCCTTTTTCTTATCCCTTACTCTATAGTAATCTTGATACTTAGCTAGAAATATAGTTTCTGTGTCTCTCCATGTATTAATAGAATCACTTGGAAGGCCCATGAACAACCTCATGGCTGCCTCCTTAAGTGTATAAGGGAATAGTTTGATTTGACTATCTATTGTATAATCATAAGTTTGGCATAAGACTTTGAAATCAAATAAGAATTGATCTGAATATTCTGAGGACTTACCCTTAAAAGATGGTTGCATTGATGGTGAAATATTTTTCATGGAGGTTTGATCTGCTGGATCTATGACTATAGGAAAGGAAAAGATTATGTCTTGTTATAATTGCATTCTATTTTCTTCAGGATTTTATATATTTATTTGGTTATCAACCATGGTTTCTATTTCTTTATAAATGTCTTAGAGATATAATTTATTTCTTCTTCTTGATCTTGCAAAGATTGAGGTCTAAGACCTACTATTCCAAATAAAGGATTCTCAAGATTAATTCTTCCTATAGGAGAAGATATCCTAGATATGAGTTTTTTTACAAGGTTTCTTTGTGAAGATGATCTTGATTCTGGTGATGAATCTAAGTGCGATTCAAGTGTTTTTTTTATATTTTTATATCTCTCAGTCAAAAATTTTATTCTTTCCTCCTCTAGTCATAAGTTAGGATATTTGGAGATGAACCTTCCTCTAACATCTCTAGGTCAGTTCATAAATTTGATTTTTTCAAAAATTTTGATTGGTTTTTCAATATATTTTTTTCTTTTTTTACTGTAGACCAATAAGGATTACCTTACTAACACCTATAGTTCCTTAGAAATGATGCCAAAAATTATGGGTGTCATTAATTTTTTATTTAATCAACTTTATTTGTTGATGTCATTCAAACCAAGGGAGGTGTCCAAAGCTATCTATAACAAGGATTATAGTTGTAGGTCTTAAAGAGATGATTTGGGGGTTATTGTCCTTTCTAAATGTCTAATCTAATCTATTATATAAAGTATTTGATTATGAAAAACTCTTAAAAAGTTAAAACATTCTATAATCTAATTTACTAAAATACACACACTTGCTAAAAATAAACACTCTGCTAAAAGTAAGCACACTTACTAAAAGTAAACAATATGCTGAAAGTAAACAATCTATTGAAAGTAAATACCATGATTTGCAATCTCGAATTAACTCTTAAAATTGAAAGATAATTTCCGTTATGAATTCTATTTATAATTATTGTTATGAAAATGAAATATATTTATAATTACTAAAAATTGTAAACACATAAAATATCATACAAAAATATACTCTTGGTTCTTGAGGAGAGTGGGCCCTTGCTTGCTTTGAGAATATGATTAAAAATAAAACTTAGTACTAGAACACTAGATATAGCTTCATTAACTGATCAAAATAGATTACATGAATATAACTATAACTATGCTAGAATATTAACTAAACAATAATAAATTATCTTTCTTCTATATCCTTATGTATTAAGACATAAAGATTTACTTATATAATGTTGTAACTTTATATCCCTAGATCTCAGTAGTCAATCTTCTTTTATCAAGACAAATCTCCTAATTTCAGTGGTTCCTAGAAATAGGTGATTGATCGTTTGAAATATGAAGATTCATCTATTACCAAATCCACTACATGTCTACTAAGAATGACTTCTTAGATCTATTATATCGATTTTCCTTATAAAGACTATGTGACATATTTAAACTAATTGATTTATATAGAAAATATATTTATAAATCTACTATTTATAGTAATTCTATAAATAGAAAGTGACCAAAAAATCATCAAATATGTTGACAAAGATGGAAAGTATGGATCTTTTAGTTCTACAAGCTCAAAAGATAGACTAGATGAGTCCAGAGTAGTTTTTAATAGTGTTTAGCAACCTCATAATAGCTGTGGTAGAGTTTGAAGCTATTTCTATGAAAAATTGGTGAAGTTTAGAACATCTTACTTTAAGGAACCTAGATGCTAAGGAATTTTGTAGCAAAGTTATTAGGATAATAGAAATGGTATAATGCTTCAGTGACGAATGAAATAAGATCTTAAATGAGTCCATAACTATGGACTGGATGAGTCCATAGCTACTTGATGAGTCTATAGCAATAGACTATGTGAGTTTGTAGCTACTAAATAAGTTCGTAGCTTGGTCTGAATTAGACTTTAATGAGCCAAAAATATGTCCAATGAGTTTCTAGATTACCAAATGTCTAAATACTTCATATAGATTACTTTAGAATATCATCAAAAAATTTCTTATTCCTTATAGACTTTTGTATCATTTGTATATACACAAAATTGAGAGACTAAACATGTAAAAAGTTAAAATTAAATAATGTAATTAGTAACTTAGAATTTAATTACGTTAAATAAGATAAAACATCCATTTAATACACTAATATGAGATAAAAGTTTAAGTTCCTTGCATTGCTCAGTCTAGAGAAGACGTAATGGAAGAAAAATAAAAAAATTGATAGTAATAATGAGTCAAATTTTGGATTCATCAGCATTAAGCTATTCATTGATGATAATTTTAATTACAAGGAAGAGTGTTATGTGTGTGTGTGTGTGTGTGTGTGTGTGTGTGTGTGTGTGTGTGTGTGTGTGTGTGTGTGTGTGTGTGTGTGTGTGTGTGCGCGCGCACGCGTGCATGTGGGTGTGTGTGTGTGCGTGCGCGTGTGTACACACACACACACGCATACACACACACACATATGTATACACACACACACACACACACACACAGATATATATATATATATATATATATATATATATATATATATATATATATATATATATATATATATATATATATATATATATATCCTTTGAACAATAAAAAATGGGCATTATAATCAGCGCTAGGATGATGTAATAAATCTAAGAGAATAAGATGATAATGCAACAAAATGTGTAGTTTTGATTGTCAAAGGAAATTATGAGAGAACATGTATAAAATATAGAAAACTAGATGAAAACAATATAAAATAGTGAATTATGTCTAATTTTTACTTACCTATTATTTGATTGCTTTCTTTTTGCTATTACAATTGATGAAATGCTTTAATTTTTTTAGGAAATTTGACTAGAAACCTATTGTTTACTTGCTTATTATTGCTACAGTTGATGAAATGCTTTCAATTTTTTAGATAAATTGTGTAAAAAGACTGGTATTTGAATAACACACAATAAGAATGATTTATATATGCAATTAGATATTCAAATTTAAAAACTCTTATGATCTATGGAATTACATCCCATTGGTTCATTTAATTTACTTTAGATTATTTTTCAATTGTTTTTAGATTGCATTATGGAATTTTGTGACTCTTATGTCTATTTTCAATTATGCATTACACCAATTGGAGAAAGGATGGATTTATTTTGATTTTTCTAATTATTTTTATAGTGCCATAAAGAGTTTGGTGAGACTTATGTTTATTTTGAATTATGGAGGTACATCTAGTGGATCAAGGAGTCGAAAATATGTTTAGTTTCAATGGTTCACATATTTAAAATTAAAAATAAAGACAAAGTGGATGTATTGTTACATAAGTTGTATCATTTAAAATAAAAAATAAAGTTAAAGTGGATGTATAGTTGCACAAGTTTGAAAATTTTATACTAGTTATTGTATCTAGTCAATAGGATTCTGACATGTTATGTTTGACAAGCAATATATAGTTTATATTATTGAACTCAATTTTTGTATTTATAAGTGCATTTATGACATTGAAATTTTTGTCTTTAATATATTGTGTACTAACAATAGTATATTATCATGTGTATAGTTTTAAGATTTTTTATGATGAGTGAAAATTCCAATGTTCAAATATTGGGTACAATTTTATCTGTAATTAATGAAACATTTATCTACCTTCAATTAAAAACATATTCAAGACTTGCGCTTTCTAGCCTCAAATATCCTCTTGAATTTTGGACCCTACTCAACTATTGGGTCCTCTCCCTTATTTGATATTATTTTTTAGACAAGATATAAATATTTAGGATATTCATTATTTATTTCATATATGATGATATATTTCATTTCACTTGACTTTACATGAAGATATCGACCAATCACATAAGTAGGTCCAGAGGGATTCCTTTATTAGGAAAGGATATGAAAGTTATGATAGGAAAAAAATAGGGAAATAAAGAGTATATAAAATTCATTATATAAATAGGATAATTATACTTCCCCCTTGATAATTTTTAGTGATCATGCCACTATGGTAGTAGGGCACCTAGCGAGCGATAATTTGTGTAAAACTGGTTGTTTGGATAGTATAATAAAGTAACATCTATATATCCCACACCACATTAACATAGTAAATTTGTGGTTCAATATTTAAAAGTATATTAGTGAAAATATTATTAATGTCATTGAGAAATCCCACATATCTAAGGATATGTTCAGATGGGCATTTTTTTAATCTTTATGGTGTTAGATGAGATTGGTGTCTTGGATGGGTATGGTGAGTATGTTTGGATCCATTATTTATGGTAAAAATTACCTACTAAAATATATAGTAAGAATCTTTGTGTTGGTGCCTAAGAAAAGTCCTATAATATCAAATGGAAAGGTAGTGTGACAACATGATCAAAAGTTTTTGGTGATAAATGAAACATCACAAGAATATTGTAATAGTAATACAATAATTATGATGAATTTGATATGATTATGCACCATTCATATACAAAATGTTTCTTGGATAATTGTAATATGTTCGGATGAATCTAATTTGCATATGTATTTTTGCTTAATTATTTTGAGAATGTAGTAAAAATGGTGCATAATGCATAATTAAAAAAAATGAACAATGTGTAGATTGATGAATATATCCTATTTCCCAAGATGTAATTGAAATATCCATAAATATTGGATTTATGTGATGAGAAGGAGTTAGATTATCATTCAAATGCGATTGATCCATAGGTGGCTAAAATAGTGGGCTAGTACTTTTGAAATATCTCATATGATCTCAATCCATAAAATAAGAAAATCATACATGAAGTTGAGCTAGAGACATAATAAGAACATGAAATATAACAAGTAGATTTCAAGAGGAATCATTGAACCAATCCAGTAGTAGACAAAGGGAAATGTATGGAGATATACATAGGTTAAAGGAATATTAAAAAGACTACACAAATTTACCAACCTCATAAAAAATCATTGGCTAAAAAAGGTGCAAGGAATCATAAGGCAAGAAACACACTGTGTAGGTTGAGGGTGAAACTAAATACTTGAAGCACATAGTGTTGAACAAGGGAAATGTGTCACATTTCAAGAAGTGGAAAGTAGTTTCAAAATATGATCCATAACATAATAAGTCTACTTCTCCACCTAAGTAGTCATATCCAAACCAACCTTTACCACTTATAAATCCAAAAATATAACCCACACCACCTCCATATCCTTATTATAATCCCACACCTTCTCTTCTAAGGTAAAATTATCTACCATATATTATGTACTTCTATAACCAAAAAATCATATCCATGTACAAACAAATTGATAAAATCTAAAAGACAATGATAAGCCTCCTTCAAATGTATATAACCCAAGTGTAGGAGAATCCAACATGTAATATTTGACAAGTAACCTTGGGTTATGTCAAGTAACACTACAAAGATGAATTTGAATTTTAAGCATCAATATAAAATATTGTATTAGAAAGTGACCCCATGGGTTTGGACGTATGCCCAAAAAACATAATGAATCTTTGAATGTTGAAGAGACAGATGTGTTTCAGAAGGAATTTGGGATGGAAGGATTAAATGATGTCCTCTAAGAATGTATAGAGGAGTAATATGGTTTAGAAGAGGAGTTAAATGTAGGTAATAAGAAATATAAGGATGAAAAAATGAGGAATGGTAAAGAAGAATAAAGAGAATAATATATAGAGGGATAATAAGATAAGAGTAAGGATCAGCATGAGGAAATAAGGAGTGAATGAGAATACATACAAAATGACCTAAAATTACATAAAAATTAAAATATATGATGATGAAAATCTTCATGACAGTGCTAATAGATGAAGCAGATCATATGTGCCTTTAGCACCTAATTTCAAGAAATGTGAGAGAACTGATGAAGACATTGTGGGAGAGGATAAATGAATTAAAAAAATGTTTTATAAATACATTACTAGCAAACACTTATTATATTGGAACCAATTTCTAGAGGATAATGTCTCAACACAAGTGTGAAAAAATATCTTTTATTTTGGATGCTATTGTCATGAATTTTACATTTAGTGACAACACCACCAATTACACTCACACAAGAAATTAGAGGTGTTTAAAGGATTGGGACAATAGTTTTTTATAATGGGACAACAACTCTATATCCCAATGGACAAGGCTTGAGGTCGCATACTTAAATTTGATTATTCTTTAAATTTTTTGTTAGTGTAAAAGGTTTTTCTTAATGTTTAATACCTTTTCAGGGTCTTTTTCTCACTTTCCAGTGTGAAAAGGGTTATTCCCCTAGCCAGTTTCATCACTTAGACCTTTTCACACTTAAGCTTACTTTTGGGTTTTTTTAAATCTTTTATCCCACATTTCATGTGTTTTTAGTGTCTTAGGTGGTATATCCTATATATACTCACCTCTTGCTTTCATATTATATAGAGAAGCATGTGAAGGCTTTGTATTAGCATTCTTGTTGAATATAATACAATTTATTCTATCGATTTTGGTTTCTTTGTTATGCTTTCCTTTCACTTATTTTGATTTTTGGGTGACTTTTCATCCAAATATTACATGGTAACAGAGCAGTTATGAGTTATAGGATAACTTTATAAGATATTTGAGTAAAAATATGTTATTTTCTGTAGCAAATGAGTATGCTCTTTTCTTGCATCTTTGAATGATCTGGAGAATACAAAAGTTATGAAATAAATATCAGATTTTGAGGGGTTTCTTTATCTACTTGTTAGTTGTAGGTGATTTTTGAAGCATCTTGGAGAAAATTTGGAGCTCACCACCATAATTTGATCATCCAAGAAAGATAATAACACTCCTAATTTTGTTCTAGTTGAACATTGAAGGCTCTATCTACAGGGGGTTTTGAAGCAATTCAACATGAATCTTGAGATGTTTGAAGCAAATTTGAAGGTTTTTATCAAAATATTTTTTAATCTTCAAGAACAAATACAAGTTTTTAATTGAATTTAGGGTGTAAGAGAAGTTAAATCTAGATCTTATTTTGTCCCAGTTAGACATTTAAAGCCAGATTTAAGTTTTTTATTAAAAAAAAGCATGTTTTTTCTTCTTCATATAGATCTCTAACTATACTTAATCACTAAAAATAATTTATGGGTTTTGTACATCTTGCTCTCAGCTTTCCAAGCTTTTTTGAATTTATAAATTTTATTGAGTAATGAATAAGTTATTTCTATTTCACTGAATGCTTAAAAAAATTATGCTAGTGCTACCCCCACTAAATTTGCCAATTCCACCAAATCTGGTAGTTCACTAACTCTGGCATCAATTTTTGTCATTACTAGTGTAGTCATAACTAAATTTAGCTATCAATAACTAAATCTGGTGGTGACCTTAAAATTACCAATAGTTCTACCAAATTTGGTAGATGACATCATGTTGACATCAACATATTTTTTTTGGATATTAACCCCTTCACCATCGCATGCTTTTGAATCTGTAGTTCAACTTTAGAGGCTCATATCTTGAGCATATAGACTCCTTTTTTAGCACAATGTTTTTTGATTTGGGGTATAATTTCATGCTATATATAGTGGTGTAATCATATTTTCCTCATCTTGTTCCATTCTTACATAAAATTAGTTTTCTCATAAGATCTAATAGACAATCATAGTTTTTTACCTTCAAATGCTTGTAGCTTTCACATACGACTTTAGATTGAGGTGATTCTTTTTTTTTAAAGTGCATATTTTTTTGATATATACATATTGGTATCACTTTGAAGTTATAATTATGTAATTTATCTATACTTTCAATTTTGGGGTCCATCTTAGACTTTGTAAAACTCTAGAAAAACAAACTCCAACATTGTAAATACATTGAGTTAGAAAGTGCCAAAATCATTATTTTTGAGGGGGGATTCTCGATTGAGTGAATCAAGGGGGGTGTCTCTTGTGACAGTGCATTTTCTCTTTGAATTTGAGTTCATGATTTTATTTTCATAAACATATGGGTAATCCTAAGTTTCCCTTGTTAAATCCATGCAATTATTTAACTTGGAAACATAATGCATGGAATGCCTTGATGAATCAAGGGTATACACCCTATGTTGAGGCAATAGTTCTTGAATCTCCTGATGCTAAGGAAAAGTTTTTATGGATGCTTGAAAACACTAAAGCATTTATATATTTAAGAAGTTTTATGCCTTTAGATATAATATTTTATATTGAATCATGTACAAGTCCCAAAGAAAAATGGGACAAATTGAAGGCACTCTATGGTAAAACTGATGAAGTTAGAGGCTATTAAATTGATAATAAATTGATGAGTCTTGACCCATAAAATTTTGACAACATTCAAGAATACATTACAAAGGTTAATGACCTAAAATCATAGCTCATAGATTGTGGCATTGATAAAAAGGACATTCAATTGATCTATATTACAATAAACAAATTAGGTCATGAATATGGAGCCTTTGTTTCTAGTTTTCATACTCATAAGTTGACTATGGGATTTACCTATGTGATGCCTTCATTTGACACATTTTTAGAAAATTTTATGCATGAACAAGGCAAGATTATCACCATGGGTCTCCTAAAGACATCATAGTCTCAAGCCTTATTAGCTGGTCAACCCAAAGGATAGAAATAGTCAAGCAGATTTGACAAGAAACAAAAGTGCTCCAAGCACAAATCACAAGTAGATCAAGTACTATCCTCCTATGCCTCCAAGGAAAATTCCAAATCCTCTTCATCAAAGTAGAATTTATAGAAGAAGGAATGACCAACTTGTGCTTACTGCAAAAACATTGGTCATCATAAGCATCAGTGTCATGGAAAGAAAATTGATGAACTCACTCATCTTCTCAAGAAGAATCGCATCAATTTACCTTCTTCATCTGTACCACAATCTCTAACTCCTTTAAAATCAAACAAAGGGAAAGCAAAAACACTTATTGCTTTATCAGATTCTTCTAAGTAGTGGATTCTTGACTCAAGTGCTTCACATCACATGGGTTCCAATCAAGAACAATTTTCTTTGTTAGAGCCATGTTTTGTGCCACATATTCTCATTGGTGATGACTTTCTAATGGAAGTCATTGGGAAGGGATCGGTAGAAGCTAGTGATGAAATAGTCTAGAAAGTTTATCAAGATTCTTCGCTCAAATTATGGTAGAGAATATGTGAACCAATGCTTTGATAAATACTAGACTCTTAAAGGGATTGATAATCAACATTATATTGTTTATACACCTCAACAAAATGGTGTAGTAGAGTAGAAAAATAAATCTCTAAAAGAGATGGCTGGCTATATGATCCATGCTTGTTCCCTTCCACCAACATATTGGGCTGAAGCCATCAATTGTGCTACACACATATAGAATAGGGTTCCTCATATGGCCTTGAAGTGCATCACTCCCTTTGAATCCTATTGTGGTTGCAAACCTATTATGTGACACTTTAGAGTCTTTGGTTGTTCTACTTGGTTTCATATACCTTTTGAGAAATGTAGAGCTTTAGAACCTCAGAGTTAATATTGTATCTTTGTCAAATATCTTTATGGTGTTAAAGGATATAGGCTCTTGGATCTTGACACTCATGAGCTCTTCATTAAGTGAAGTGTTCTTCTTGAGGAAAACTCATCTAGCTCATCCTCTCTTACTCTTCCTTCCTCCACCATGGACTAAAATATAAAGGACCTTTCATTAGCTTCTTTTATCCATACAGATGATCATGATGTTCCACCTCCACCTTCATTGGGTGCCACTTCAGAAGCTGAAGATTCTCTTCCTCCATCCCCTTTTATTTTATTCCTCAATGGGATTGGAAAACTCTCCAATCTACCAACACTCTTGTTGGGGATCCTTATAGCAATCGAAGGACACGATCATAACACCAAGAAATCCCACAGTCTTATATTACCACACATTTTGATCCACAATCTTTTAAGGAAACTTTAGGTATTTCTAAATGGGATTTATCTATGGAGGAAGAGTACAACTCATTGATATAGAATAACACTTGGGAGCTTGTTCCACTTCCTAAGGGAAGAAAAATGGTTTGATGTAAGTGGATCTATTGAACTAAATTTATAGTAGATGGATCAATTGACAAGTTCAAAGCATGGATTATGGCCAAAGGTTTCTCTTAGGTTCCTGGTATTGACTACACCAAGACTTTTTCCCCCATTGCCAAGATGAACTCCATTCTCTTAACACTTTCCATTGTTGTAACTCATGATTGGGCTATACATCAGATGGATGTGAAGAGTGCCTTTCTTCATGGGAATTTATAGGAGAATATTTACATAGAGAAACCACCAGGATTCATTTAGGAATCTTCTTTGGTTTTTAAATTATATAAGTCTATCTATGGACTCAAGTAATCCCCTCAGGCTTGGTATGCCAAGATGGACTCCTTTGTTCTCTCCATTAGATTATCATGGTGTCACTCAAATCTAAATGTATATATTCTTTAGTAGGTTGAATCTCACCTAATTCTTTTCCTCTATGTTCATGATTTGATTCTTACTAAGAGCACCTCATCCATCATTGTCAATGTCAAATATGCTTTGCACCAGTGGTTTGTCATGACTGACTTGGGCCTATTACACTATTTTCTTAGATTACACTTGATCATCCAAAGTATGATATTGATCTACTTTCTCAATTTGAAATGGCTAATTTTAAGCCTACATCGACTCCTTTTCTATCTGGATTCAAGATTGAAGAAAAGTTTTCTACTCCTCTTGTTGATGTCACTTTGTATCATCAACTCATCGACAACCTCATCTACCTAACTCAAACTCACCCTAATATTTATTTTATAATTGACATAGTTTCATGCTTCATGCAGGATCCTCATGAGCTTCATTAGAAAGCAACCAAATGCATACTTCATTACATCCAAGGCACGCATTAACATGGGATTCACTATATAGTAGGTACTAGACTAAACTTGGTTAACTACATAGATTTTGATTGGGATAACAATATTGATGATCATAAGTTCACCTCTGGTTATAGATTATGTCTTGTTTTTGGCCCTATTTATTAGCAAATAAAAAGAAACATGCCATTGCTCTCTCCTCGACTGAGGTTGAGTATCAAGGGGATGTAAATGTAGCTATTAAGGCTATTTGGATTTAGAATATCTTGACTGAGTTTGGATTCACTATTCCTTAGCCATCTATTATCTATTATGATAACTAAATTGTGATCCAGATCTCAAAGAACCTAGTTCATCATCAGCAGACCAAGCACATCGAGATCCACATGCACTTTATTTGGGAGCTGATACAGGAGTAGGTCATTGACTTGGATTATTGTTTGACAACAAAGTAGATTGCAAATATCTTCACCAAACCTTTTATAAAGAGAAAATATCTCCATATTAGAGATATTTTAGGGGTATGGGCCATCACTTCTATAGAGGGGATCACTTGACCTTCTCCTTCATCCTCTCATGGGGGGAGTTTTTTCCCATTGGGTTTTCTCCTCTTCTTTTTTGAGGGTTTTTTTGCATTGTAAATGGGTACCTTATCAGGGCTTGTTGCTCGGACCCATTCTTGTTTGATTTTTTCATATTTTCCCCCAAGTTGCACTTAAGGGGGGTGTTAGTGTAAATTTTTTATCTTAATGTTTGGTACCTTTCAAGGGTCTTTTTCTCACTTTACATGTGAAAAGGGTTATTCCCCTAATTGGTTCTATCACTTAGACCTTTTCACACTTAATTAAGCTTACTTTTGGTTTTTTTATCTTTTATCCCACATTTCATGTGTTTTTATTCTCTTAGGTGGTATATCCTATATATACTCACATCTTGCTCTCATATTATATAGAGAAACATGTGAAGGATTTATATTAGCATTCCTATTGAATAGAATACAATTTATTCTATCAATTTTGATTTCCTTGTTATGATTTCCTTTCACTCATTTTTATTCTTGGGTGGCTTTTCAACCAAATCTTACATTTTCAAATGGTAAGCCATTGAGTGGTGTTCATAATATCATTGTAAATTGATACGTATTTAAGGAGAATAACTTTGCTAGTGCTAATCTAGGAATATTGAGTCACAAAGTTAGAGTTGTTGAGGATATCTCAACAAAAAAAAATTGACAAAAGAGAGATAGAGCCATGGATACAACTTAAAGTATAGGGCATGAAAACTACTCTTGCATATAAGATCCAAGTTATAATTTGAGGTTCAAAGAGAGTAGAATTAGTTATATCACTATTAAATTATTCGTCTTTTGCATTTGGATAAAATTAAATTACATGATGAGTCATATAAGGATACTTGATGCTGGATGAAGCTACAAGTTTGTCACCCTTGGGTGTATGAAGGTGATTTTTTGAAAGATGATACATTTTATAGAACAAAATTACCTCTTGCACACATAATGAATCTCATGTCATATAAATCATACGAGATAAAATCTATTGAATTTGAAGCTATTACATTGGGAACTCTACCACCTACACTACAAAGAAATAAATTCTTTGACACTCAAAATGATGAAATGATCAATGAACTTACTAATTACATTTTTATAGTATAAAAAATTTGGGCCAAATCTTCATACTACTTCATTTGAAAAAACTTTAGGTAAATACAACGAAAAAAAAAATAGAACGACACCTCTAAGTACCTAAAATTATAATGAAATAAATAGTGTTGTAGTCAAAATTGAGATCTTTGAAAATGAGGAATTTGAAATTAAAAATGATTTGAGTCATAATGTAGCTGAAGACCATCTATCTCCTAAATAAAATGTTCAAATAGAATAAACCCATGTTGAAGAGAGTGGCCCATCTCAAGTTAAAATTGGGCACATATTGATAACAACATTCCTGATCTTAGAAGTGTAGAAAAAACTAGGGCACTAGTTGCATCCCTTCAATTCAGTGTGTGATTTGAAACATGAATGGCATTGGTGATGCTTATTCTTGTAAATCTATTAGTATATCCAATGGCAAATGATGTTGATCATAGTATTCAAATTTTGATGCATTCTAGATAATTTCAAGATGATGGAGTAGATTCTTGCCTTCATAAAATTCTTCCCTTGGTCTTCTCTTAAGATAAATCTATCTATAAGGAATTTGAAGGTGCCTTAATCATAATTTACATAAAGAGAAACTCATTGAAAACTACATCAAATCTTATAAATTTAATAATAGATGATATGATTGGTGATCTTATAGCACTTGAATATATAATTAGTGTATTGGTGACCTAAGGAAACATTTTTACTAGAATAATATTTTTTATGTTGGATTTTTTTCACATTAATGAATTATCTATAGAGTAAAGTTGTGGAGCTTTATCATTTATATACATGGTTGAAAAGTCATATCTACAAGTCATGAGTTCACAATTATTGAATATTATTTACATTGGGTTTGGTTTTTGGGAAAAGGAGGATAATTTACTTATAAGGACAACATGCATTGATCTTCAATGACTCTCTTAAGAATATCAGTAAATTCCCTTTTTAGGTTAACTTAACAGATTATGATGTACTTGTCCAACACATATGTGAAACCTGATCACCTTCTAAATAACATGTTCAAAACTCAATTCCATTGCACACAACTCTATTAGACTCTAATGATCATACAAACAGCCTTATCAAATCCCACCACCCTTGTACATAGATAAATCAGGACCTGATGACCCTACACACACACTCTTCGGATCTTGAATAACATATAAATAATGCTCTTTGACCCTAATCTTCTTGCATACATATCTTGAATAAACTGAGTACCTTGCAAGTAATCTCCTTAGACTAAGAAAGCCATTCCAACACACCTTAGAAGCTCATCATTTTATAGATACTTCTTTCTTTCCTTCCACTTGTACAGTTCTTCCTCATAACACGAACTCTTGAGAAATCATAATGCAATATCAATAAAAGTTGTGGAATATAAGTTTTTTGATATTCTGAGTAATGGAGATGCTAACTTGCATAAACAAAAAATATATGGAAGGAATATAGAATAATTATGATACAAACACTCCATTACTTTGTATAATCAATATAACATTTGAATCATTTATGTTTTCCTTGTCTCCAAGTTATGCTACAATCCTATTCAAAGAATGTTTGGTAATTTCACTAAGTAGCTACCAATTCATGGGGAACAAAATATTAAAAAAAGGTATGTATCATGAAAGTCTTCAATTATTATAAAAGAGGCTTATTCATGATAGGGTGTACATGAAAAAAATTGACTATAGAATTGAAATTCAAGTTGAATGGGAAAAGGACTATTTCAGATAATCTATACTTATGTCTCCAAATTAGTTTGGAGATAATTTTGGAAAAAAAATGGTTTTCATTTGTTTCAAATAAATTGGTCTAGGATTATGGTAATAATTTGGATCTATTCCCCATTTATTAGATTGGAAAGAATTTAGAATTATACTTTTTATAATAATGTATACCTATTATTGATATTTGTTTTTTAGTAGGACTATTACTAAGTACAAATTATTTTAAATGGTCAGTGGAAAGTGGAAAGTTCAAAAGATCTATTTGATTGATTAGGGAAGAGGAAAATAAACCTTGAAATTTAAAATTTGAAAATCATATAGTGTATGTCATTGAACATATGATGTTACATGGGAAATACATGGATATGGTAAAAAAAAGGCCCTATACGATATTTCCTTCATCATCCAAAATTTGATTTCAAATAGTATTAGAATCATAAATTGTGGAAAAGTTTGTTTACTGAATTGTTGACTCAAAAAAGTGATGTAGAAGAGACGTAATTTGTTGGGTGAAGCAAGTGAAAATGTATTGTTTGACATACAAGTTCCATAATAAAATGTAAAAATTTTCTATATATTTTTTGAAACAACTTCATAGAGAAAATTTGAAAGTCTACTTTACTTTTAGTAATGACAAGTCCAGTGTATGGGTTCATATGAGAGGGAGAGAATCACAACTGAAAAAGTGAGATGAATTTTTCTAATAAGTGCATAATAAATATCCATATCATCATCAATGAAGACAAAGAATAAAAATATTAGGTGTTCATCATATTTTGACAAATCTACATTTATAATGTTTGAGTCATTATCGCAATCCAAAATTGTGCATGTTTGTAATAACTCATTTGCACATTTATTTATCATGAAAATTTGTTAAAAGTCCATTTTGTAAGTTTAAATTTATGTAAAAACACTAACAAAATTTTGGAAGTTGTGCAAATTGGTCATTGTAATTTTTCAAGTTGTGAAAAATGCTCAACGCATTTTTACAAGTTTTAAGTTGTGCATTTTTTCCAATGTGCTTTTGCAAGTCCCTAAAAACATGAAAAATGTGGTCACACAATGTAACCACACATTATAACTCATAAATAGGTGTTTAAGGCTCATTTTTTAATTGGGGAGTTTAAAATGAACTCATATTATATTTTTACCCATTGGATTTTTGACAGTAGTAGAACTCTTTGAAAGATAGAAAGAAGGATTCCATATGTACATTCCCATGAAGAATCAATACATAAAAAATTTACAAGACTTTGTGTCATGAATGTTATTGGTGAATGATGTGCATGAGTATGTCAATCCACTTTGATTCTCATTCTTTCAATTTTTTAAAATACTATTGTTAGATAGTCAATGAATGCATTTTTTTTAGTGTAGAAAGTTCTGTTGAATCTGCATTAGAAATTCTCACCATGGTGAAGCCTTAGTGGGATTAAGAATATGATTTTATACTTGTTTTTATTGGGAAATATATGGTTATTAAATATATTTATTTTAAAATCTATTTGATCTCCTTGGTGTATGTACCATGATCTTATGTTTAGAATTTGTCTTTCCCATCCCATTTCTATGATAAAGGCTTCCCATGTTATAAGATTAAATTTTGGATTATTTTAGTGATTTTCTATGTTTAACTACCTAGGGTTGTCCTTTATCTTTTCTATGGTTATCACACTAACTTTTATGTTTAACTAGCTAGAATAATCCCATTCTTCCTTTCTCCTTTCCTTTTTCATTTTCCACTTATTCCCTTCATTACCTTCATTTAATTTCTATCTCTTTTCTATACTTTCCATTTAAAAGTATGAAACCCCCACAATTTTTGTTGTTGTAAATATATGTGAATAACTCTTTCCCTAATTTCTCTTTTTTGGTTTTCAATAAAGGTAACTCTACTTACTAATAGGAGAGGGACTTTATCCTAATGTTTTTGATTGAATTGAATATTATATCCCTATGTTGTTGACTAAAATTCCACCTTTATTCCCCTCACAAATTTTTTAGCCAACAATTTTTGGTGATTCTAATGGAGAATGAGGTGCTATATGCAATATATTTTTAAATATTTCAAGGAACCTCCCTTGGAATGGAGGTTGGTGACTCCATTGAGATAGAGTACCTAGTTCATGCATATTTATAATTGAATAAATGGAGTTTGTCCATCCTGATCATGATATTCCCTGTGTCCCATGGGAAAAATGTTTTGGACCATTGGCTTTGGCCTAGTACACCTTCAATCTTAAGGAAGCCATTTCTGAAGTTTTTTGGTGAAAATAGTCAAGATGAAGTAACCATATCTTGGATTTCATAGTGTTTTCCAACATTTTTGGAGTTATGCATGAAGATGTCACTATGATAATTTTTGTTGAAACTATTATTAAACCAACTATTGAGTGGTTTTGGCACCTAGAAGATGGATGAATTGGGAATTAGGACTCCTTGAAGAATAAGTTCTTGTATATATTCAAATAATTTGTTGAAATATGAGTATAATTTTCCAAATCTAAAAGTAAAATGATGAGTAGATGAAAGAATTCATAGCATGCTTCCATAAACTATTGAGAATGATTCTTTAGATAGATCAACCAATTTTGAAAAACTAACTCTATGCCTTCATTGCTTCTCTACACCTAGGAATAAAATTCATCTTGATGAGAAACAAGGTAAATGACTTGGAATCTGTGCAATAAAAAGCCATCAAATTGAATATAACATGATTATGCATGGAATGTTGAAGAAAGAAGATTCAAAACATGATACAACTACTATTAGTGGTGATGAAGTAGTGGAACATGATATAATCAATATTCCTTAACATTTAGAAAAGAGATTCTAAAGGTAAATTCTTGATCAAACATGTTGGAACTCTAAAAAGAAAAAAAATTACTTCATGCCACATATGATTGTTTCAATTTAAAATTTTTGGAACAATGTGAAAAATTGGAAGAATTAATGACTTATCAGAGAATAAATGAAGAATTTGGCTTCACCCTTGGTGATAAGATAAATATTTTCCCATTTCAAAAGATTTATCAAACCTCACAGCCCTAGGATAAAATGGGTTATTTGAATAAAAACTGATTGAACCATAAATAGAGAGAAGCAATAATGCAAAATGTGAGTTTATTATTTTTGAAGGTGAAGATAACATGGAAATAGTTTTTATAAATAAAAATATTCCACAAGTATCATAATGCAAGACTTAAAATAAGAATTACTCAATCTTGCACATATTTAAGATTAGAGTTATGCCAATATAGAAATCAAAGAAAATGTGAATGATAAACAAATAAAATGGTGCCTGATTTTTATTTCAAAGTGAAATGAAAATGATCAAGGTAGAATAAATTGATGATGATGATGATGATGATGGTGACTCATTAAATTATGAATTCATTTTTATAGTAAGAAATAATGGGTCAAATAATATCTACACTCAATTTATTCCAAAACATATCCCTATTATTATTCCATCCCAAAAAGAAATATGTAATACACTTCTCTCTGATTCAAATCTTATATCTAGAATAATTACATCTAAATATATTTAAGAAGATATTGAATATTTTCAATACTGATCAATAATGATTACAAAATATTGGAAATTTCAAAATGATTCACTCCAAAACTTAAAAACACTATTGATTTGTCTATTCATGATTATCTGAGTATACATGGTGATTTTAAGTTCATTCTCTTCCTACCTACTTGGTCACCATTATTAAATGTGTTCAGACCTCATAGTTTAAATCCATTTTTCTAAAATGTCAAGTACTTCTCCTATCTAGTTAATAGTAGGAAATAATGGGTGACACGGAGGTCTTTCCCTAGTCTCAACCATCCAATACTATATCGCTTTGGGTGAGGCTTCATGGATAGATTTAGACTTTTCACAACTTTAACAGAGATTAAATTATTTTGAATCCCACTATCAAGAATGAAATGTAGAGGCTTACCTTTTACCCATAATTCAGAGTGAAATAATCTTTCCTTGTCATCTAGCCTTTCCTCATGGGTTTATGATGCAGTGACAATGGTGTTGGGATCAACATCTATAATCTCTTCTTTATCCTCTTTAACTGTAGGTTCAATACAGATGACATTAGCCTTGAGGTGGAACCTACCTAAGATGATTTAGTGGAAGTGGTAAAGGAAGAATACTATCCCATGGGAGCATATGATGATCTGTACATACAGTGGAAACAACTTCACCAAGGTAAGGACCAATCTATTCACGATTACACAAAAAAATTTCATTCTATATCTGCAAGAAGGCATCTAAGAAAGTGAGAAACATAAGAATCTCAAATATCATGGTGGACTACAATGGTACATATGGAGGAAATGGAACTCTTCAATTTAGAAACCCTTGGTGAGGCATACAAGTTCATAGTGAAGATTGAGTAGAAACATGGTAGAAAAAATTAAAAGAGGCAGCCTTCAAAATGGAAAAGTGACAAGGAAGGTCAAACACAAGACCAAAATTGGTAGAAAAAGGAGTTTCAAGATAAGAAACCTCAGAAGGGGAAGGCTATAAAATAGTGTGATTACCACAAAACTAGAACTCACTCTAAAGAAGAATGTTGAGCCATCAAGTCACTGCTTTTTGAGTCACAATACTCAAAATCTACTACTCTATCTCATACACAACCTACAGCCAAAGAGGATGAAGAAGAGATTGTAGATGCTGAGCCTGACACCATCATCACTTCATCACAGACCCATGAGGAAAGGCTAGATGACAAGGAAATATTGTTTCACTCTAAATTATGAGTAAAATGTAAGCCTCTGCATTTCATTCTTGATAGTGGAAGTCAAAATAATTTAATCTCTACTAAAGTTGTGAAAATTATAAATCTATCCATCAAGCCTCACCCAAATCCATACAGTATTAGATGGTTGAGCCCAGGGAGATACCTCCATGTCACCCATCAGTGTCTTCTTTCATATGCAATAAAACCTTTCCAAGATGAAGCCTTGTGTGATGTTGTCAATCTAGATGTTTGTGATGTACTCCTTAGTCAGCCATTCATGTATGATCAACATGGAATATATGAATCATAAACTTGAAGAATCATCCTCACTCTTGGAACACAATGCTACAAGGTATCAAAGGTACCACCTCTCACATTTATCTCCCTGATCAGTGCCAAACAATGTAAGAGATTGGTGGAAAAGAAAAAGTAATTCATTCTCATGGTGGTCAAACCATAGAAATCCAAGAAGGCCAATGTTGCAGCCTTGACTACACAATCAACACAAAATAGAAGCAGATGGGATAAATCATAAGAGAATATGATGAATTATTCAAGTCACCCACATGAGTTCTACTACATTCCCAGGTAAAACATTCTATCGATTTGATCCCAAGATCACCTTTGCCTAACATTCCTATGTATCACAAATCAATTTTGGAGAATGATAAGATAAAAAGATAGATTCAAGAATTAATCCAAAAGGGTCACATCAGGCCAAGCTCTTCACCCTATGGCAGCCCAATTATACTAGCACCAAAGAAAGATGGAACATGTAGGCTTTGCATTGACTATTGAATCCTGAATAAAATCACTGTGAAGAATTGCTACCCTCTCCCTAGGATTGATGACCTACTGGACCAACTCTATGGTGCAAATTTCTTCACCAAAATTGATCTCAAATTTGTCTATCACCAAATTCCCATTGATCCCATTGATGTTTGGAAGATGGCATTCAAATCTAAGGATGGGCTCTTTGAATGGTTGGTTATGAATTTTGGCTTAACTAACGCACCTACAACCTTCATGATGATGATGGATCACATCCTAAGATCCTTCACCAACTCATTCATGGTTGTCTACCTGGATGACATACTCATCTACAATAGAACATGGGAGGAACATCTGCAACATGTTCGTAAGGTGCTTCAAACTCTTTGAGAGCTCAAGTTGTATGCAAATCTCGACAAATGCACATTTGGGATGACAACAATTTAGTACCTTGGGTAATTTATGAATGAGGAAGGGGTCCATGTTGATCCAAAAAAGATTTGGGTTATTAGAGAATGGCCTACACCAAAGACCCTCATAGAACTTCACAGCTTCTTGGGTCTTTCAAATTTCTATCATAGGTTTGTTCTTGAATTTTCACATGTTTCTTGGTCACTAACCCAAGTGACTAAAGGAGGAGCTAAAGCTAAATTTTAGTGGGGTGAAATACAACAAAGGGAATTTGAGAATTTGAAGAACAAACTTTACTTAGCCCTTGGTCTTGCCTTCCCAGATTTACATCAACCTTTTGAGTTGATGAAAGATGCATCTGAATATGCTATGGGAGTTGTCATCATGAAACATGGCCATCTTACTACATATCATAGTGAAACTTTAAATGATAAAATCAGGAAATATATGACATATGATAAGGAGCTCTATGCCATTTTACAAGCCTACAAACAATGGAAACACTACATTTTAGGGAAAGAGACAGTCATCCACACTGACCACAGACCATTGGAATTAATCCAAACATAGAGAAAATTGGAAAATGAGAGATACCAAAAGTGTGCCACATATCTTTAGTAATTCCATCTGATAATCAAACACAAAAAGGGGAGCTCAAATATAGCTGTAGATTATCTGAGCCACCCACCAATTACTACACTCACAATAGTTTTTGACTTGTACAGATATGAGACTACCACTTGGGGTGTTCTGTATGAAGAATATCCTACCTTTACCGATACATATTGGGTACTTCAAAGAGGTAAACATGTTTCTAATTTCTATTTGCAAGATAATGTCCTTTGCCATATGGGGCACATCTATGTTCCATTTTTAAAGCAATAAAAGATGATATGGGAAGCACATTTTAGTAGGACAGTTGGACACTTTGGTGTAGAAAAGACATTAGCAGTTATCCAAAAACACTTCTATTGGTCCCATATGTGAAAGGATGTGGAAAAGTATCTCAAATCTTGAACCCCATGTGTGATAGCTAAGCCAACAAATAAGAAGTAAGAATTGTACATGACATTTACATAACCAACTAGGCCTTGGGAATCTATCTCAATAAATTTTCTCTTAGGTTTGTCCACTTCAAAACATGGCAAGGACTATATTTTCTTTGTAGTTGATCATTTTCAAAAAATGGCTATCATGATTGCTTATAAGAAAAATATGTCTGCTAAAGAAACTGCTCAACTATACTTTAGTCATGTATGGCTCCATTTTGGTCTCCCCAAGTCCATTGTCTCAGATCGAGATAGTAGGTTTTTGAGCATCTTTTGGTCCACTCTATAGACGATGATGGATACCAAGTTGATGAAGTCCATAGCCTTCCATCCATAGATTGATGGTCAGATAGAGGTGATGAACTACTTGATTATTCACATTATTTATATGTACAACTCCAAACATCCATGCACATGGGATGAGGGGATTCTTTTCATACAACATGGATACAATTGGGCCCTACACAGCTTGACCAAGCACAGTCCATTCCAAGTATGATTTGGGTTCCAACCCATGGCACTAATTGATATAGCTATTCCATTCTCCACCATAAAATACACACCTCATGGAAGATCTGAGGTAGCAAAAGCAAAAAAGTTCATTGAAGAAATGCAACACATCCTGTAGCAAGTTCATGACATCTTGGAGAAGATGAATCAGAAGTATAAGCAATGCCATGACAAACATAGGATTGCACACCATTTTGTTATGGGTGACAAGGTTTGGTTATAGATTCAAAGGAATGACTTGCAAGCCCACACAAAAAAAATTGGCCTCTATGATATGGTCCTTACACCATCACTAGAAAAGTTGGAGAAAATGCTTTTGAGTTAAACCTACCAGCCTACCTTGGTCTGCATCCAATATTCAATGTGGAGCTCCTCAAACCATATCATCCACCTCTATTAGACACTTTAGTCATATCAAAACAACTAGACATTGATGAGATTGATCGACATAGTTTTTATCCAGTGGAGGAGGATCAAATTGTGGACACCTAGATGAAAACAACAAGAGGATGCTCTATTATGCTTTATTAAGTGGTTAAAAGGGGCCAGCTTAGCCACCAAGGTGAGTAGATCATAGAGAATAAAATCAAGAAACAACTGCCACAACTGATGAGGGACATTGATGTAATGGGGACCATTGCTTCTAAAGGAGGGAGGAATGATCTAGGTAATAATTTAGGTGACAATTTGGGTGACGGTTCCACCCCAATTGATGATGGAACTTCTAGGAGCCATAACTTTTGCACCGTAGCTCCAATTGAATCATCATTTGAACCGTTGGAAAGCTAATAATGAGGAGAATGTGGTGAGATGGAATATATATATATATATATATATATATATATATATACTCAATGTATTTTTACCCCTAAAAACCTAATTTAAGTGCCAAAATTTTTAATTTTAGTAGTGTAGTCTAAAAATAATAAGTTTCTAAAAATAGTAATTCCTCAAATTATGTATTATTTGAAATCATGAAAGTCGAACCACTTAATCTACCTCGATATTGGTGACCTTACACATCCTCTTCCTACTTTAAAAATGTGTATAAATGAAGATGTAACCCAAAATGGAAATCAGATATTTCTTCCCAGAGATAAGCATATAGTTGTATTGCGATCTTGAGTAATAAAACATCTCTTCTCAGAGAATTCATTATTACCATGTTATTTTTTATGTTCTTAAAATATTTTTCAACCAAAAATTCTATGTTTTGGATCACTATCATTCCTTATTCTCCATGTATTGGTACTTTTCCCTACACATGTTCATAGATGTGATCTCTACTTAGGAACTATCACTCAAACATCTCTGATTCCATGCCAATTTTATAGTGCAAAATTTTCTTCAATTTATATAATAACATGAAAAAGAGACTTTAAAGCATTTCATTTAAGTGGGTCTCAAGGAAAAATGTTTGATAGTGTATTTAAAAGATGAATTTTGTAGTTATGAGAATGATGATATGAATGTTGTTCCTAAAATGACAAAATAAATAGTTTTTTATGGATCTCTTTAAGTTAACATGAAAACATACAACTTTTTTAGAGAAAAAGATATAACATGGAAGCACATGTTCATTTATCATGTAATGAGATAGTTTGAACTTGATGTCAATTGGTTGGACCACAATATACAAATTTGTATAAAAATGGATTTTTTATGGTAGTGTTATTCATTTATCATACGATTATGATAGGCAAACTAGCTATCAATTGGTTAGATCAAGACATGAAAATATGAGTTACAAAATTAGTTTTAGGAATAATATGGTAATAAGGCATCAATCATCTAAGATTATAGAGTTTTATTTCATTTCCTTTAGAAATGTGGTCCCACAAATATAGCCAATTATTGTTGTAAAAATTTTACATTTTACAACACTCCAAACTATGCTCTATAATAAATTATAGGTGTTTAAAGGGTAGGGACAATATTTTTTTTAGAATGGGACATCAAATCTATTTACCAATGGACAAGGCTTGGGGTTGCATACTAAAATCTAAATATGCTTTGAATTTTTAAATTATGAGTCATTAAGTGGTGTTTAGAGTAGAATTCTGAATTGATAGGCATTTAAGGAAAATAACTTCGTTAGATTTAATATGGGAGTGTCAAAAAATTGGGGGTATTGAGGATATCTTAACAATTTCTTTCTCAACAAAAGAGAGATATAGAAAGGGATATAACTTGTAGTATAGGGCATGAAGATTACTCTTGCATATAATATCTGAGTGATCTTTTGAGGGTCAAATAGATTAGAAGTCTTGATATCAGTATTGAATTATTAATATATTTTTTTTGATAAAATTTAAGTCCATGATGAGTCATATAAGGATACTTGATGTTTTATCAAGATACATATAGGTTTGTCACCCTTGGGTATATGAAGAGGAGTTTGTGAAGGATGACACAATTGAAGGAACACAAGTTCCTCTTGCACATAGAATGAATCTCATATCAAATAAATCATACAAGATAGAATATATTGAATTTTAAGCTATTACATTGGGAACTCTACCACCTACACTATAAATAATTAAAGTCTTTGACACTCAAGATAATTAATTGATCAATGAACTTATTAAATACATTGTTATAATACAATACATTTAGGCCACATATTTCTACTAATTCATTTGAATATAATATATATAACTTCAAGGAAAAAATTATTGGAATGACACGTGTAAGTACCTAAATTGATAATGAAGCAAATAATTTTATATTCAAAACTAAGATCTATGAAAATGATGATGTTTAAATTAATAATGATTTAAATGGTAATGTATATGAAGACCATCAGTCTCTAGAAAGAAATGTTGAAATAGAACAAAACCATGGTGAATACAGTGGCCCAACTCAAGTTGAAAATGGGGCATATAATGATGACAACATTCTTGATCTTAGAAGTGTAGAACAAACTAGGGCACTAGTTGCATCCCTTCAATCAATTGTGTGATTTGAAAAATTCATGGCATCAATGATGCCTATTCTTGTGTAACTATTAATATCTCTAATGGAAATTGATGTTGAACATAATATTCAATTTTTGATATAATTTTAGGTTGATGGAGTAGAGTCTTAGCTTTGAAAAATGCTTCCCTTGGTGTTCTCTCAAGATAAATATATCTTTGAGGCAAATGAAGGTTCCTTCATCATAATTTACATAAAGATAAACTCATTGGAAACTACATCAAATCTAATAAATTTCACAATAAATGCTAGCATTGGTAATCTTATAGCACTTGAATATATAATTAGTGTATTGGTGACCAAAGGGAATATTTATTATATAAAAATATTTGCTTTATGTAATGTTTTTTAAATTTAATGTGAATGGAGTATCTACAAATCAAAGTAATGGGGATTTATTAGTGCTCTACATGTGTGGAAAGTTATCCCTAAAAGTCTAGAAGTCACATTTATTAAATATTATTGACATTGGGGTTGGTCATTAGGAAAAGGAGGACTTGATACTTACAAGGATAACATGCATTGATTTTTAATGACTCTCTCAAGAATATCAGGAAAGTCTCATTATAGATCAACCTAACAGATTTTGAAGCACTTGTCAAACATGTATATATAACTTGATCACCTTGTGAACAACATACTCAGATACTATTACCACTACACACAAATGTATTAGATTCTAATGATCCTATGTATAGGCCTATCATATTATATCACCCTTATATATATATTCCTTGAGACCCTATGCCCCTGCACACACACTCCTAGGATCTTGAATGCCATGTAAACAATGCTCCCAATCCCTGATATTCTTCTAAACATCTCTCGAAGAACCCAAATACCTTGAATGCAATATCCTTAGACTCTAAACATAATTACAACACACCTTATAATATTTCCATCTACTAGACCCTTCTCTCTTTCCCACCACTTGTACAGTTCTTCCTCAGAACCTAAAATACTAAGCAATCATAATGTAATTTCAATAAAAGTTATGGAATATAGTAGTTTTGATATTCTGAGTAATGGAGATGCTAAATTGGTCAAAAATGAATATTTGTGGAAGGAACAAAGAATAATTATGATGAATGCACTCCATAACTTCCTAAATTTAGTCTATCATTCACATCATTTACATTTTCTTGTCTCTAAGTTCTACTATGATCCTATTCAAAGAATGTTTTTTAAGTTCAGTAGGTAGCTATCAATTCATGGGGAAGAAAATAGAAAAAAAATGTTTGTATCATGAAATAATTCAATTATTGTAATAGAGGCTTGTTCATGATAAGGTGTACAAGAAAATAATGGACTATAAAGTTGAAATTTAATTCAAATGGGAAGGTGTAAAGATTAGAAGCCTTATTTAATTGATTAGGGAAGAGGAAAAGAAGCCTTAGACTTTCCATGTTGACACTTATATGTCATTTCACACATGATGTTTCATGGGAGCTACATGAATTTGGTAAAAGAAACTAGCCTTGTTAGAGATTGCCTTTATTGTCCAAAATTTTCTTTCAAATAGTGTTGGAATTTTAAATTGTGGAAAAAATTATTTATTGAATTGTTGAATGCCAAAATTTGTGAAAAAGAGATATCATTTGTTGGATGAAGAAACTATAGATGTACTCATTGACATACAAGTTCCACATCAAAATCAAAATATTTGTTATATATATTTTTAAACAAATTTATGTAGTTGTGAGAAAATTTGAAAGTCTACTTTGTTGTTGGTAATGGAAATTCTAATGTATGGATTTATATGCTAGGGGAGAATCATAGCTGTAGAAGCGATTTTTTTTAAAAAAAAAAATATAAAAATTGAATATAAAAGGTCTAAATGATCCTTTATAAAGAAAAAGAATAATATAAATAGATGTTCATCGAATTTTGACAAATCCACACTTATAACTTTTGAGTCATTTCACGATCCAAAATTGAACATGTTTTTAATAACACATTTTCAAATTTGTTTGTCATGCAAATTTACTAATTCCCTTTTGCAAGTTTCATGTTGTGCAAATACACTAATACTTTTTTTTAAGTCATGCAAATTGCTCATTGTAATTTTTCAAGTTGTGCAAATTGATCAGCTCATTTTTGCAAGTTTTAAGTTGTACTCTTTCACCAACATGATTTTTACATGTCCTTAAAAACATATAAAAGATGTTTACATAGTGTAACCACCCATTGTAACTTATAAACATGAGTTTGAGTCTCATTTTTAATGGGGGAGATTCAACTTAGCTCATATTGGTTTTTTTCTAGTTGGCTTTTCTATAGTAGAAGAAATTTTTACAAGATGGAAAGAAGGAATTTGTATGTAAAATCCCACCAAGAATAAATACAAAAATAATTTATAAGACTTTGTGTCATGAATCATTCTGGTAAATGATGTGCATGATTATGTCAATCCACTTTGATTCTTATTTTTTTAATTTGTTAAAGTACTATTATTAAACAATCAATGAATGTGAAACTTTTAGTGTATAAAGTTCTATTGAATCTACCTTAGTAATTCTCACCATTATAAAGCCTTGGTGGGATTAAGAATATGATTTTATGCCTATTTTTACTAGGAATGATAGGGTTGTTAAATATATATTTTTTTAAAAATAACTAATCTCCTTGGTGTATGTACCATGTTCTTATTTCCATAATACGTCTTTCCCATCCCATTTCTATGATAAAGGTTTCCCATTTTATAATCTTAAATATTAGCTTATTCTATTGATTATCTGTGTTTAACTACATAGGGTTGTCCTTTGTATTTTTTGGGGTTATCATAATAGATTATATGTTTAAATGTATATAATAATCCCATTCTTACTTTCTACTTTCATTTCTCATTTCCCCCTTCTTCCCATCATTCCCTTCATTTCCTTTCTATCTCCTTTTTGTACTTTATGGTTAAAAGTATGAAACCCCTACATAATTTTTTTTAATTGTAAATATCTATGAATAAATCTTTCCCTACTTTCTCTTTTTTTCCAATTAAGGTAGCTCTGCTTGCTAATAGGAGAGGGACTTTGTCTCTAGGTTATTTACTAATGTGAGGACTCCATCTCCACACTATTGACTAAAATTCCACTTTTGTCACCCTAACAAAGTATTTAACCAATATGCACATGTAGACAATCCATTTGTGAAGGGATAATAAATTTTATTTATAGGGAAGGACATGATGCTATGTATTACAAAGAAAAAATAGAGCATATAGACCCCAACAAATTGATTAAATTTCAATTCTAGTGTGTACTTGTTAGGATGGCTATTGAATTATTTTGATAGAACATTTTTAATATTAAAATTATTAGTAAATATAATAAGTAATTAGAAATATAAAATAATGAGTGTGCACATGCTAAACTAAAATATATAATAATAAATATGAAGGTTTTAAGGATATGAAAACACATCTTAAAATAATAATCTAGCCAAGTATAAGGATTAATCCTCGAAGGAATGAAATACGTTTATAATTTAATTTTCATGGTTGATAGGATTCAAAAGAAGAGAGGGAAAATTCTAATGCATAGTAAAAAATTTAGAATGAGGTAGAATAGGTATAAATATAATTCAATAAACAAATAAAATTTTGTGAGAAGTTATTATATTAACTCTAGCATAAATTATAAAAATTGATAAATTATTATTTAATTTCACATGCTAGAAAAAAATAATAAGTGAGTGATTTATTGATGATATAAATAATAAGAATCAGTAGTAGGTAATTTTTTTGAAACAAAATATAGGCTTGAGAAGATTAAAACCCTCAAAGATGAGTCTGGCGTAGGAGAGCATATAAAGGGCAATCAGATTTTTTTTGAAAAAATATTTAATCCTCCTCAATGCAAATCTATGGATAATAAAAAGACTGTAAGATATTTATTGTAAGGTTAATATACATAAATAATGTTGGCCAAATTTAATGCTAATGAAAACCAAGATCAACCCATATTTCTCAAAATTTTATTTTCATATATAGTCACAAGGATAAGATTAATTCAAGTTATGCTCTCCAGATGGGGTAATTTTAAAGAAGAGCTCCACTAGGCTAGACCTAATTATTTGGTATATTAGGTGGTTGTAGAATGGTTTCCCATGATTTTTAAATGAGTTCATTTTGGGGTGATGTTTTCCCTTAATTTTGGTCTAATTTTAAAGGGTACAAAGGGTACATATATCTTTTAGATATGGGGCATATATGTAAGAGGATAAATATTAAATAACATATGAAGCCCAAAATTTGACAAAGTCTAGTAGTGCATGATTAGATTTGAGGTGCATGAGATTTAGGTTGTGTTGATGTACTTGGAAACATAGGAGCACTCAAAATTAACTACTGACCAAGTCTTTGATATTGAAAATTCAATCAAATTGATCTCTATGGAACAAGAATCAGAGGTATAAGGAAGGAGGTGAGCATACCCTAGAGAAAAAAATAAGGAGAACCTATTTAGGCTTGAAGGGTGGCTCTATAACAAAATATGTTAAGTTAAATGGTCATTGAGAAGATCTAGTATAACATGGCACAAATCTAGTTTTAGTCATGGTCAGGACAATCAATGTAAAGTGGTTATGAAATATTATTTATAGGAAGTATTTGTACATTTTTTAGGGTGTACAATAAATAATTTTGATTTCAAAACATTGGATTACATTATAAATACCATCCTTAATCCTTTCAATAATATTTCATAGAGTTTTAGGCATTATGTTATTAAATTATGATGTAGGAGCATCCAAGGCACAAAACCATATTTCATTATTTTGTATTTCTAATTACTATTTTGTGAATTGTTTGAGTGCCCTAAATAAAGATTATTATCAATGACACAATACAATAACACACAAAGGTTTAAACAAAGTCACATGTGCAACTCTAGATGCACATACACATCTCTCTAGTGTGTGGAACACAATTTTAAACACAAGGGCACATATATACATGGAAACTTATATAATGTCAATGAGTCTAACTTGGACACCATGTCACCATAATAGGATTGTAGGACTATAGAATTTTGAAACACCATACATTAACACCAAAGGTAGGAACCCAAAAATAAATGAAATCAAATCATTTAGTTGGGATTTTGGTTTCCAATAGTTTTGAATCCTCAACCACTAAATTAGCCTGGAAACACCATCAAATAATTAATATAATATGTAAATAAACTAATGGGAATCATATATTCAAACCAATTATAAAACTATATAAATAAGAGGAAAAAATGGATCATTCCATGGTTAAGGAGAGAACAAGGAAATTACACCAAAATTTTTAGTGGTGGATAGTTGAAAGATGAAGGAGAGAGAGGGTGAGGATGAGATAAGGATGAAACCTTTTCCTTATAGATAATTTTAAGGGTAGATTAGTGTAGGATTAATATTACCTAAAGAAACTCTAGTGTAACAGAGCCATATCATTGGTTGAAAATAAAACCAATGTACTATGTTTTGGATATGAAATCAAAGATTATAAATTTATTATAATCTTATGTGTGTTATGATATCAAGGTGTATGGACTAGATTATCTTATTTGGGAACCTAACCCATGGCTACATCAAATAGTATCAGAGAGAGTTTCAAACCCTTTCAAGTGAAAACAAGATTACCTATGTAGGATTATAATTGGAAGACTTAAAATAGTAGTACATGAATTGAGAGGAGAAAATTATACCAAAGAGAGATATTTAAAGAGGATTTATAGCTACAAGAATAGGGGGTATGCTGGATGAATTCCTAGATGTGTTACATGTTGTATAAATTCATTTATATGTCATCGAGGAGAATTGATGGTGAGGTTTCATCATAAGTAATGATGATGCAAAAGGATAATGGATTGGAAGATATAATGACATTGAAGGTGGAAAAGGTGTTGAGGATCAAAATGAATCTTGTGAGGACAGGATCATAAGAGTTATATCACATATTGTCAAGGGAAAAAAGACATACTTGTATTGTTTCTCAAGAAGTCTAGATCTAGAAGAAATGGTCAATGAGAGAAATGACATATAAGATAACTTTGGGTACAAGGATATCATTGATCTTGAGCACATCAAAGTGGCATAGACAAAGTTGAATGGGTATGTGAAGGAAGTCCATAGTGAATGAATCAGAGGAAAGGTTAAAATAAAGAGCTAGGACATGATGGTTTTCAAAATGAAATGGAAATTATTAATTTGACTATATTATATGGATCTATTATAAAATCTTTAGAACATTAGGTAGAAAGAGATGTCATTAAAGGATTACACCAAGGTGTTTTATAAGATTATCATTAGATCTGGTCACTACGAGGTTGATAAGGAGAAATTAGCATGATAGCTAAACATATTATGCCTTAGAAATTATGATTTAAGCCTAACCCAAATATAAATGGTTGAGGAAGCTTATCAATTATCACCTAAAGTAGGAGTTAATGTATCATAAATAAAATAGATTAACACACAAGGCAAAGGAATATTGTTAAGAGGAGGAAGATGCATCAATATAAGTAAAGGGTTAAGGCATGACACATAAATTAAAATATATATTGACATGCATATTCAAGATTAAAGTGGGATGTACTATTTTAAACAAGAGAGAGTGTGTGGGGAAGGTGAATTTTACTAGTCTTGAGGAAGAGGCATGTTTGGCTTAGGAGAAGAGTATTTGTTTGGTGTGGAAAACTAGGGTATAAAGCATTTTAATGTTAGTGAAGGTATAATAAGGACAAATTTAGTCACAAATATAGCACATGGAGACCAACAATTTTTTTGGTTTGTTGAAATTTTTGGTGAAACCAAGCATGGAGAAGCATTGATGTTTAAGAGAGTCTTGTGCATCAAAAGAGTCTTTTTTGAACCATAAGTAATTTTGGTGGTAAGTGTTGTAAAATTATATTTGATGGTGGTATCATGGATAATTTATTTTCTATATATGTGGTTGGTAAATTAATCTTAAATAAGGTATAATAATTGAACTCATACAAATTTTCATGGTTTTAAAAGAACCAACTAGTATTGGTCAATGCGCAATTTTTGGTGAAGTTATAAATAGGAACATATCAAGATGAAGTGTGGTGTGATGTGATGTCAATTGATGTGTTTAATTTACTTTTGAGGAGACCCTAACAACTTGAATATAAGGTAGTACATGATAGGTGAGAAAATACTTACCATTAAAAAAATTATGGTAAGAAGCATACCTTGGTACCCTTAAAGGATGAATATTAAATATGGTGCAATAGTGTGTGTAAAAGAGTGATGATGTTTTTAGGAAAATATTTATTAAGATAATAGCAATAGGAGGAATGTTATGCACTCATACCAAAGATGGTGCAAGAGATTAACATAGAAAGTAAAGAGAAGATAGAGAAGAATTTTTTTTCTTAAATTGAAAGAATGGTTAGATGAGTTTATTGACATTTAAAAAAATATTTATTTAGAAAATATGCCCTTAATAAGGATCTTTATCCATCATATGGTCTTAATTATAGGACCTAGATGAAAAATTGTGTAATAACCAACTGGTTTTTTACCACAAAGTAGAGTAGTTTTTTATTTTTACATTTACTCAAAACATCTATAGATTAAACATGAGGATCTAAATAAATTATCTACTATAACATGTTTTAATATTAAAAAGGTTTAAGCTAAATATGTCTAGCTAAAGATCACAACAATAAATGCCTAAAAACATAGACAATGTTGATATACACATAAAATTGCATTTATTTTACAAACATAATTATACTTTTTAAGACACAACTGATACATATTTACATTCACTATTGTAAGTGTATAATTAATAAATAATACAATTTTGATAAATAATAATGTCTTATAAAATACATATATAATGATACTAAGGTCCATGGAGCATGAGTCTCACACACTCAAGTATCAGTTGGTAATCTTAAGTGTAGTCACTATTGAAACACTACAAGTAGGGACAGAGAGCATCATCTAATCAATTTTCACACCAACCACGAATTATATATCCCATGCACTATCCCAAATCGATAAATGTCCCTCCCTTATATAGATGGTAGATAAAAAAGGTGTGATAATTTAGAGTGATAACTAGAACCTATGTGTTGTGAGATAACTAATACATGATGTCTACCATATAAAAATTTGTTCTATCATGATATTGAACAAACATGTAAATTATATCAAACACATGAAATTAAAATATGTAACTATAAACATTACTTTGGTCAAAGTTTTTAATAATAAAGGATAACTAGGATTAGTCAAATTTATACACACCACTTGATCAGATTATCCCTTATCTTACATTGATGGCATTCATTAAGCCAGTGAAATATTTCCACTGCTTAATTAGGGTCATGAATGCAAGATTCATTACAATAAATAATAATATGAAAACCAAAATATTTATTCTTAATAATTCATTTTAGCTAATTAAAAATACACTAAATATAAAAATATCACAAGCATTCATTTAATCCATCAAATGAAGTGAATGGAATCCAAGCATCTAGTTTATTTTAAATAATAAAAATAATACAAAAATAGTCCTCACTATAACACATAATATGGGTAATGGATATCTAGACTTCTAGTTATTTTATCCATTAAGCAACTTATAATATTATTTCTCTATGAAATAATAGCATAACCCTGGCTAATAAATTTTTCATATTCCACATATAATAATAGCTAGTCCTTACATACAATTATGTTTTGTATTTAACCTCATAAATACAAAAAAATCTCTATATTTAAACATTCTAATGGTTTTATACTAACAAATTATAAACAAGCATATATTATTCATTGTTATAATAATAATAATTATAACATAGATATATGTATACTATATATTTATATGTTATACATATATACAAATACATTATTCATATTTCATTTATAAATTATACAATAAAGATGAAATCCACTATCATTCATCTTATAGTATAAGGTATACATGAAGTACACAATTAAATTACATTCAAAGGACCCATAACATTTTTCTAATAAAAAGAGAAATTCATATGCTAAGATAATTCTTGATTTATTTGTTTGACTAAAAATACACAGAATATATGTGATTTATGATTCGGACACAACCAAATAATGATATACTGAAATTCATTATTTCAAAAGACATGATAATTTTATTTATAAATCTATTTGTTCATAAAACAATAGATAATTTAATATTGAAACCTCATGTTTAAATATTTACTCAATAGTTGAAACATAGCCTAAATGTAACCAAAATATTCACAATACATTCATTTAAATATTTATCCTATTACTGTGATGTATATGATATGCTTTAAGTAGGCCTCCACTACCTATGAACTTAAAGTATCTCACATATTTAATATAAAATATAAGACTTTAAACAAAATAGCCCAAAATACATCTATTCAAGACCTTTTAATGATTATACACAAAAATATGACTCACAGTCAACAATTGTACTCAAAATCCCATTATTTCATATACTTATAAACAATATTCAATTCATTAGGTTTAATGAAATAGATAAATGTTTAATTATTCACACTCAACCATTAATATAACTAAACATGAGAATAACTCAGATTCAACCCTTTAATCTTCCTTGACACAAATCATATATAAATACATAGGAAGTATATTCATAACAATATTATACTAACATAAATGTATATGAGATAGACTAATTTCATATACTCAGGTTTGATAACTTATACAATACACTCCTATTTTAAAAGGCTTAACAGTCAACAACATAACATTAACCTCAATGTATTTACACATAGGTACACATCACATAATCTAGTGCATGACCATAAAAAATTCATTAAACCAAACTATATATGGTCATGCATAGAATTATTTAATTAATCCAAGTAAAATTTGAGTTATAATGTATGTGTATTGAATGAATTCATTATATAAATATATAGCCATGTTAATTTCCCAATCCATATGTATTGGGTTCAATACAAATATTATAGCTCAGCCAAGCAAAGGTGAGCTATAGGTTATAAACATAACCATATATTCATAATATATTTGTTTCATGAATTCAATCCAGCAACCCATAAGTACAACCCTGAATTAAAAACCCCAAACATATGTTACCAACTAATTATACATGAGATGGACTCGAAATCTTAACCATCCAATTTATATATCAATGTATATACTATTAACTTGTGTGTGTGTGTGTACGTGCTTTAAATTTATATAAAGAAAACTGAACCTTTAAAAACATCACTGCATATTTTTACGAGTATCTCATAAAATTATATATGCTATAAATTCACCCACATAGTCAAGAACATAGCTCAACCAAAGACAAACCATCTATTGAAAGGTATAATATTGTGTGTGCATGTGTGTGTGTATTTCAACCATATATATATATATATATATATATATATATATATATATATATATATATATATATATATATATATATATAAACATAGTTAGGATTTTTATTCATTAAAAATTAGATATAAATATAGATGTATATTAATTATATATACACTTATACTAGTATGTGTATAAACCCCAAAAATATAAATAGACATATACATAGTCAAACGCTCATACAACCCAAATTTTAAACTAGATTATTTAAAACCTTAATGAGTATTATTATATATACATCTAGTTCCACAACTAGACTATGTTGAGCCAAATATAATATACCCATTAAAGAAGATAACCATTCAACTATTGAACATGTAGTTTTGAATTAAAGAAGGGGTTTAAGACAAGCTTAATTGTAGCTTTACAATCACGATAATTCCTACAGCTTACCCAAAACCCCTCAGGTTACCCTAATTGAATGTGGGGTCTTGTGAAGGTCGAGACTACCACAAGGCCTTACATACAACCCTATATTTTTTTATTTTAATTTTTAAAACAATAAAAAACAAACCAATAACCATCTAACTCAAAACCCCACAATCACAATCATATAACATAGAGGAATCTTATTATAAAACTGCCATGCATTATTATTTACCAAGAAGTCATTTAATCTCTTCTTCTTTGACTCAAAATTCTCCCCCTTCTCTTTCTATCTACTCCCCTATATGACATCCAAGACTACTGTACTTATATCCTTATTCCCTTTTCCTTTATCCTTCTCCATATCCTTACTCTCATCCATTCACTATTGCCAAAACTAATTAAAATAATGCATGTAAAGATAGCTCAATAAAACTCTACTACACTACAATTCTACCACCATATTCATGTAGCCCACATTTGAAAAGATAAAAAATGATTTCCAAATGATGTTTAATCAATAGTCAAATAGGGTTAAAAACCCTAACTTCCCAAAACTTCCATTTTAACTATTAAATACTCATTATAAAACCTAATAATATTGCATGCCTTTTGACATCGACTCATGTATATTTAAACAATGATTAATATATATGTATCTGTATGTCAAAGACTCCAAACAACATGTATCAACTTAAAAAAAAAAAACCAACCTAACCAAACCAGTGTTAATTCTATACAATTTATCAATAAACCCAAAAATATATCCTTGGAAAGTCATATATCGGCTATTTAACATAAAGACTATATAACATGGTTAGAACGTACAAGATTTATAGACTAGTTTTTAATGTTACTAAGTCATTTAATTCAAACCCTTTGCAAACACAATGATTTTCCCATAATTATTAAATTAATATAATCAATGTCCAAAGTATTATAAATCTTAAACCTTTGATCAGCATAATACACATACTTTAACAATCAATTTGATGAAAACAAAGGTGTTTATAATACCCTGAATTACTTCAAATACTAAACAAGGAACATATAATTCCTTAAGTCATTCACAAGTTCGTATTACTATTAAAATCAATAATAGTAATCTTTTGAAAATAAATAATTACTATCAAGTTGACTCAAATAAGTAACAACACATGTCAATTATTCTAACTCAAAAATCACACAAACATAAATATTTAACTATGTACAAGACACAGTAATTTATGATAAACTAGTTATACATAGATTTATCAAATCAACTAGATAAAAACATAAACTATAACTTGATTAGTAAAATCATGCAATCACATAAAATCATCTAAAAACACAAAATATCATAGTAGACAATTATAGAAGCAATAAAAACATGACATAATTATCCACTCAAGCAATTAATCATACAACATGAAATACTATTATGGTGTGCACACAGGTATCCAGTTATCCTTTTGTCATCTCTCAAAATTTTGATCTATGCCACCCTATCTAATGATGCTCTCCCCCTATCAAATATGATGGATGAATTTGTCCTGCATCCACCACACACACAAGAAGGTAGATAGCCTAAATCATGAGATATATCCATAAAATATTGTTATATAAACTAACATACATGATCATTAGATCAAAATATAAAAGTAATACTAGCTCACAAATAACAAATCATGTAAATTAAGAAACATACTAGTGTCCCATAATTAGCATATGAATTAAAGATTAATCAATCAATAGTTAAATAAACTAACTAGAATAATCCATGGATAATCAGGTAAATAAGTTTAGAGATAAATTGAGATGTGACATCCTTTTCCCTAAAGCTGGTCATCATCCCAATGACACTTAGTTAATTTTTAGGGTTTATTATAAACACAATAAAATCCTCGTAATTATCCAACTTTACTTTTGATTAGGTAGTACCCTTGGAAAACATGAGTTGCTTTTAATAATTACATTACTTCATCATTAATATTTGTTCACAACCAAAATACACACACTAAAAAAATGTTTTCCATAAATTTTAATTAATTTTATGCCTTTTTCGATTAGGGTGTAGAATAATAACATGTCTCATAAGTGTCACATACCACTTACATGAAATGTTACCATAAATCGCATGATCCATTTTCATCAACCATACACATATGAGATCAACACATAAGCCAAAACAAATGGCCAGGGAGCTCCACAAGCCCTCTTAGCCCTTCTTCACACCTCTCTAACCTAGAGAGTGTTTTCCTCATTCTTGAGAAAAATGTTTAGAGACTCTGGTAAGAATGATGTGTATAAGTCAATACCATCACTAATTTTCATAGATCCTAATAAGTATGACATGTAAATACTACCTCTACTCCATGTAGCTCCTGATAAATATGGTGATGAATAGGAACTAGAAATAATAGATTTCCACATTCCTTAGTATACATGCGTATGGCCATATGACTAAATTTGACAAGTCCCACTTTTCAAATATTGGAATCAATAAGCTCCCCTTGTTAGATCTAAACTCAATAATTTTTGAGTCAATGTGAGATTAACTAGGATCCACTCCATCTCTTCGTACTCACATTCCTAATTCATCACTTGTCTCTTAGGTCTCCATGACCTAATGATCTCTAACATGTACCCTTGGTTCAGTGAATCCCAAATCCATACTAACATATGATAAAATATAATGATATATGCTAAATAATTTAAGAAGTACCAATATCCATAACAAGAAAAATCATACAAACATTACATAATTGCCTTAAGCTACCAATAACCAAATATAACTAGTATCAAATTTCACAACTTAACCCATCTCTATTACCTTCATAGTTAAGAGGAAATAATGTTAAAATTAACACAAGTTATAATCAAAATGACAATAATACCAATCTAATCAAGGGTAAATCATAAAATTATAATTAACTTATAAATCTTAATCGAGAACCAATATAAATTCAAGGTTCGCCACTCCATGTGGTCAAAGATCATATGTTTAGATAAATTAGTACTGAAAAGTGTGACTCTAAAAAGCCACTAGTGAAAAGTAGTGAACTAACATGTCAACAAAAAAATTATTCAGTGACCTATAAACTAAGTTTCCAAAATTATTACACAATTACCAAACCCCTAAATGCAATATCACAATCTGTTTCTACAAATGGAAGGAAAAATATCAATCACATAGTTGCATTAATACATTCCATTCCTACAACTTCCCTATCAACTAGAATTAGAATATACCATCTTGAAAAGGATAGGGAATATTGGAAAAACAACTTTTAAAACCAAAAAAACAAGTTTATAATCAGGAAACACTTAATCAACAACATGATAGATATGAATCTACTCAATAGACTTATAATGATATCACTGAATTGTGAGAGAGTAATAACTCATCTCAATGATAATTAAGTGTTGAAACAACACATCTTCCCAAACCATGAGAAACAATATGGGACACTAATTCATAACATATATGAATTCATTGTCAAAACAAAACACATTCCTTTACTATGAGGAGGATGCTCACCTCATTAGGTGGTGAAAATTTTCCAAGGGGTCATCCAAGATCCCTCTAGGATTGAAGTCCATACAAAGGAGAAAGGACACCTAAAATGGTTGACACTATCCATGGTTCAGATAACACAAGCAATTATAAGATATATTCTCTAGGAAACTATCATGTAATACACCAAAATAAAGGTGTAATTTTATCATGGGCATGTGTAACAATGAGGACATATTCCCACTCCAGGTTACCATTACCTCTAATTTCAAAAGAGACTTATCTTACATCAATGTTATTACCATTCATATCAAACCAACCTAATTGGGTGCCATAATCATAGAATAAAATATTTCCTATGAATAATTTATCTCCTTATATTTAAATAACTCAAAAATCATAAATACAAGGTATCAATCATATGCATAGCATTACCAAGCAGTGCAATGCCATCCCATGGTAGTCATACCATGAAGAGAAAATGTGCCAACATAATATCTAAATTGATGTAGATAAATGAGAGTCTATTAATAAAATAGATAACTCCCATACATGGTTTCCTAATTACTCAAAAATACCCTTTAAACTAAATTGGTTCACATGATTGACTGTCATGTAACTCGACTACTATTAATTAACTTTGCTCACAAGGAATACCCCTTAGCTCCTAGTGTTTAACAAGGGCTTTGTGACATACACACAATAGCATCTTAGGACAAATGGAACTAATTGATAACATCTCATTAATTTATATCTTAAAAATATCTTTAAAGGACTCATGAATGAGCACATTAGGCCGAGTGTTGAACTTAGAGATATGATACCGCAATGTAACAACCAATTGGGATTTTACCACAAAGTACAGTATTTTTTTAACTTTACTTAAACCATCTATAGAATCTCCATGAGGATCTAACTAAGTGATATAATGTAACATGTGTTAACCTTAATAAGGTTTAATCTAAATTCATCTAACTAAATATCACAATAATAAATGCCTCAAAACATAGACAATGTTGATATAAACATAAAAATACATTTATTCTAAAAACATAATTATAATTTTTTAGTCACGAATGATACATCTTTACATCCACTATTGTAATTGTTTAATGAATAAATAATACAATTTTTAGCAATAATAATCTATCATAAAATACATATATAATGATATTGATCTCCATAGAGCATGAGTCTCACACACTCAAGTATCAATTGGTAATCCCAAGTCTAGTCACTAGTGCAATGGTTTAAGTGGGGAGGGAGAGAATCATCTAAGTGTTTTTCCACCCCAAACACATACCATAGATCCCTATCACTATCCCCCATTGATAAATGGCCTCCCTTCTATGGATGGGTAGATAAAAATGGTGCAAGAATCCAAAGTGATAACTAAAACCCTTGTGTTGTGAGATAACTAATACATGTTGTGTACCATACATAAATACATTCTAACATGATATCAAACAAACATGTAAACTACATCAAAGTCATGAAATGACAATCTCTTACTATAAACATTAATTTAGTCAAAGTTTTCAATAATAAAGGATCATAAGGAGCAATTAAATTTATACACACCACTCGATTAGATTACCCCTTATCTTGCATTGATGGTACTCATTAAGATAGTGGAATCCATCTACTACTTAATTAGGGTCATGAATGTAATATTTAGTACAATAAATAATAATATAAAAACCAAAATATTCATTCTTAATATTTCATTTTAGCTAATAAAAAATATGCTAAATAAAGAAATAGCATAAACATTTATTTAATCCATCAAATTAAGTGAATAGGATCCAAGCATCTAGTTTATTATAAATAATAAACAAAATAAAAAATAATCCTCAATATAATACACCATCTAGGTAATGAATATCTAGACCGCTAGTTGCTTTATGCATTAAGCAACTTATGAAATTATTTCTCCATGAAATAATATTATAACCCTAGCTAAGAAATTGTTCATATTCCACATATAACAAAACCGGTCCTTACCTACAATTATGTTCTGTATTTAACCTCATAAATACAAAGAATGCTCTATATTTAAACATTCTAATGGTTTTATACTAACCAAGTATAAAAAATCATCTAATATTCACTATTATAATAATAATTAAAACACAACTATATGTATAATATATATTTATATATTATACATACATACAAATACATTATTCACATTTCATTTATATAGTATACTATAAATATGACATCCACTATCATTCACCTTATAGTATACAATATATGCAAAGTATATAGTCATCTTACATACAAAGGCCCCATAACCTTTTTCTAATAAACTGAGAAATTCATATGCTAAGATAATTCCCATTTTTTTAACTAAAAATACATAGAATATATGTGATTTATGATTCAAACACAACCAAGTAATGATTTACTGAATTTCATTATTTTGAAAGATAGTAAATTTATTTATAAATGTATTTATTCATTAAATAATAGAAAATTTCATATTGAAACCTCAAATTTAAAATGTTTACTCAATATTTAAAATATGGCTAGAATGCACCCAAAATAATCAGAATACATTCATGTAAGTATTTATCTTAATACTATGATGTATACGATATTCTTTAAGTAGGCCTACACTACCTATGACCTTAAAGTATCTCTCATATTTAGTATAAAATCTTAGACTTTAAACAAAATAACCCAGAATATATCTATTCAAGACCTTTTTATTATTATACATAAAAATATGACTCATAGTCAACAATCAAAATCAAAACCCCATTATTTCATATACTTATAAACACCATTCAATTCACTGGGTTTGATGAACTAGGCAAATATTTAATTATTCACACTCAGCCATTAATATAACTGAATATGAGAGTAACTCAGATTCAAACCTTTAATCCTCCTTTACAAAAATCATATATAAATACACAGATAGTATATTCATAACAATATAAGACTAACAAAAATGTATATGAGCTAGACTAATTTCATATACTTGGTTCTGATAAATTATACAATCCACTCATAATTAAAAGGCTTAACAGTCATCAACATAACATTAACTTCAATGTATTTACACACATGTACACATCACATAATCTAGTGCATGACCATAAAACATTGATTAAACCAAACTGTATATTCTCATGCATATAATTATTAAATTAATCCAGTTAAAATTCTAGTTTTAATGTATATGTATTGAATGGATTCATTATGTAAATATACAATCATGTTAATTTACCAGCGCATATGTATTGGGTTAAATACAAATCTTATAGCTTAACCAAGCAAGGGTAAGATAAAAGATCTAAACATAACCATATGATCATAATATATTTATTTCATAAATTCTATCCAACAACCCGTAAGTATAGACTTGAATTAAAAACCCAAAATATATGTTACCAATTGGTTATACACGAGATGGATTCAAAAGTAGAACCATCCAATTTATATATTTGTGTATATACTATTAACACACACACACACACACACACACACACACACACACACAATTTATCTTGAATTTATATCTATATACTTAGGTAAATATTTACACATATCAATTTATCCAAATACCCAAAATGGCTCATACATATATATATACCTACCTATTTATATATACATCCAAAACATATATAGATGCTTTATATTTATCTACATAGAAAATTAAACCTTTTAAAACATGAATGCATATTTGTATAAGTATCTCATGAAATTATATATACTATAAATTCACCCACACAGTTAAGAACAAGACTCAACCAAAGCCCAACCAGCCATTGAAAGGTATAAGGTTATATATATATATATATGTGTGTGTGTGTGTGTGTGTGTGTGTGTATGTATGTATGTATTTATGTGTGTATGTATGTATGTATGTATTTATATGTATATATGTACATATGTATGTATGTATATATGTCTATATGTATATAGACACACACACACACACACACACACACACACACACACACACACACACACACACACACACAAAAACACACAAACATATATACATATACATATATATTCAGCCACAACTATGTATATATCTAAATAATAAGCATAGTTAGGATTTTTACTCATTACAAAAATAGATATAAATATAGATATATATTAATTATATATACACTTATACTAGTATGTTTATATAGCCAAAAAATCCAAATAGGCATATACATAGTCAAGCCCTCATATAACCCATATTTTAAACTAGACTATTTAAAAACTTAATGAGTATATTATTATATATATGGTTTGACAACCAGACTATGTCAAGATGAATACAATATACCCATTAAATAAGATAACCATTTCATGATTGCAAAGGGAGTTTCAAATTAAATGTGGGGTTTAAGACAAGCTTAGTTGTAGTTTTAACAATCACGGTAGTTCTTACAACTTACCCAAAACCCCTCAGGTTACCCTAGTTGAATGTAGGGCCTTGTGAAGGTCGAACCTACCACAGGGCCTTACATAAAACCCTATATTTTTTCCTTTTAATTTTTCAAACAATGAAAAACAAACCTAGTAACCATCTAATTCAAATCCCCACAATCACAATCATTTAACACATAGGAATTTAATTACAAAACTAAAATGCGTTATTATTTTCCAAGAAGCCATTTAATCTCTTCTTCTCTGACTTGAAATTCTCCCACTTCTCTTTCTATCTTTTCCCCTATATGTCATACAAGACTATTGTACTTATAACCTTCTTCCCTTTTCCTTTATCCTTCTCCATCACCTTACTCTCCTCCATTCATGGTCTCCAAAACTAATTAAAAGAATGTAGTAAAGATATCTCAATAGAAATCTATTAAACTATAGTTTGGACACCATATTCATGTAATCCATAGCCAAAAAGATAAACAATGATTTACAAATGGTGTTTAACCAATAGTCAAATAGGGTTAGAAACACTAAATTCACAACAATTGCATTTTAAACTATTAAATAATCATTATAAAAACTAAAAATATTGCATGCCTTTTGACATCAACTCTCATATATTTAAACAATGATTAATATATATGTATTCATATGCCAAAGACTTCAAAAAACATGCATCAAATTTACAAAACTAACCAACCTAACAAAACACACGTTAATTCTATGTAATTTATCAATAAGCTCAATAATATATTCCTTGAAAAGTCATATATCGACTATTTAACATAAAGATTATATAGCATGGTTAGAACATACAAGATTTAAAGACTATTGTTTAATGTTACGAAGTCATTTAAATCAAACCCTTTGTAAACACAATGATTTTCCCATAATTATTAAATTAATATAATCGATGTCCAAATTATTATAAATCTTAAACCTTTGATCAACATAATACATAGACTTTACCAATCAATTTGACAAAAATAAAGGTGTTTATAAACTATTTTTATAATAGGTTGAATTACATCAAATATTAAACAAGGAGCTTATAATTCCTTAAGTCATTTACAAGTTAATATTACTATTAAAATCAATAATAGTAATATTTTAAATGTAAATAATTACTATCAAGATGATTCAAATAAGTAACATCACATGTCAATTATTCTAACTTAGAAATCACACAATCATAAATATTTAACTATGTACAACACACAATAATTTACACTAAACTAGTTATACATAGATTTATAAAATCAACTAGATAACAACATAAACTATAATTAGATTAGTAAAATAATGCAATCACATATAAAGATCTAAAAACACTAAAGATCACATTAGACAATTATAAAAACAAACAAAACATTATGTAATTATTTACTTGAGCAATTAATCACACAACATGAAATACTATTGTGGTGTGTGCATGGGTATCTGGTTATTTTTATGTTGTCTCTCAACATTATAATCTATGACACCCTATTCAATGATGCTCTCCCTCTATCAACTCTGAGGGATATATCTGTCCTACATCCATCTCACACACAAGAAGGTAGTTAGCTTGAATCATGAGATATATCAATAAAATACTATTGTATAAACTAACATACATGATCATTAAGTATAAATATGAAAGTGATGCTATCTCATAGGTAACAAATCATGTAAATTAAGCAAAATACTACTATCCCATAATCAACATCTGACTTAAATCTTAGTCAATCAAAAGTTAAATTAATCAACAACAAGAATAATCCATGGATAATCATCTAAATAAATTTAGAGAGAAATTGGGATGTGATAAAATGTCTCGCATTAGATGAAATTAGTAGAGAATAAATAAGTGTAAACGTAGGTGCTCAAGTTATTGAAGAAAGGGATAAAAAAGGAAAGTTAGAGCCTATGTATAGTCCTTGTAGTTTTAGAACCAAAGAAATATGGAAAATGGTACATGTGCATAGACTCACGAGCCATTAAAAAATAACAATAAAGTGTATATTCCAATTTACACACAGTTGATGATATGATGGACTTCATGAGTGTGAAAATTACTTCAGCAAGACATGAGTGTACTAAATGCATTCATGAGATTGATGAATGAAGTGTTGAAGATATTCCCAGTAAATTATTCCATTATGTACTTAGATGATATCTCGGTGTTTATAAAAATAGAGGAATGTATAACACATGTAAGAAATGCATTGTATAGGTTTCATGAAGAGAATTTGTTGATTAATGTGAGTAAGTATACATTTATGAAATAAAAATTGATATATTTGGGTTTCATAATTTCTAAAGATCAAAGATATCCTAAGAAAATGTATACAATAATTGAATGTTCATCACTAAGAAGTGCCTTTAAGGCATGAATTTTTCATGGTCTAGTTAAATTCTATAATAAGTTCATAAGAAAGTTTAATGGGTTATGTGATGTAATCACAGAGACATTCTGATCATTTTTTAAGTGATTTTTTTGGATCGAGGAAGTAGTTTGCAATTTTTAGAAGCTAAAGAAGATGATAAATTAATCAGTGTTGGCACTACCAAATTTTAAAAAACCATTCCAATTTTATTGTGATACAAGTGGCGTATTGATAGGAATAATATTGAGTCAAAAATGGAGGTTGGTAACTTATTTTAATGAGAACATAAAATGATACAAAGCACTGATATTCATTTTTTGATTAGGATTTATACATGATAGTGAAAGTGTTAAATAAAAGGAGGCAATACTTATTACCTAAGGATTTTTTGATATATATGAATCATCAATTTGTATAATTCATAAATATTCAAATAAAATTAAATCATAGGCATATGAAATGAATACAATATTTTTAGAGTTACATATTTGTGCTAAATCACAAAAACTTAAGATGATAAAATGTTGAAAATATGATAAGCATGAGAGCATAGTGATGAACTATATGAGGATAAAAGTATTGGGTTTTGATTCAATAAATGAGTTGAGTTAAAATGATGAATACTTAATAGAAGTATGGAAGGCCTACATTGAAACAACTAGTATGGATAACACACCATAGCTAACTAGGTTATTCAAGATAGAATTATTCTAAAAGGAATATAATTAGGTGTACCTAGGGGATCAATGTGTGAAAAATTAATAAAATAACATCATAGTAGAGGATTATTTGTGAAACTCAGAGTTGAAATGATTCTAATGATACTGGGTGAAAGTTATGACTAGCCAAATATGGGCACAAATGTGCATAGGTATGTGCCAAGATGTCAAATTTATCAGTTGGGTAAGGTAAAAATATATAATATGGGTTTGTATCAATCATTGACTATACCATAAAGACCATGTGAAGATATAAGCATGTATTTTTTACCTATATTACATAAAATTCAAAGAGACAATGATTCCATCGTTGTTATTGTGGACCCTTTTTTTAAATATGGAACATTTCATTTCTCGCAAGAACACTAAAAGTGTGAGAAATATCACTGATTTTTTATTCACAGAGGTGGTCAGATTAAATGAACTATCGTGCACCATAGTGTCAGACATATACATTAAGTTTATATCCCATTTTTTGAACACATTATGGAATAAATTGGGAACTAGGTTGAACTAAAGTTTTACATACCATCCAAAAATAGATCAAAAAATTATGGCTATTAGTAGAATCCTTGGAAATTTATTGATATATTTATTAGGAGACATATTGGTGCAATGAGATATGGTGTTGGTGTAGGATAAATTTGCATATAAAGACTCTATGAATTAGAGAAATGGGAAAAAACATTTTCAAATACTTTTTGGGGAAAGTGCAAGAGGGACCACTAAGTTGAAGAAAATAATTTCATCGAAAGAGCACAAAATTAGTAGATTATGTTGAATATAGGTGAGGCCTAAATGAGGAAGTGAAGTATAAACTCATACAAAGTATCATAAGTTATAATAAACATGTAAATGATAGGCATATGAGGAGGGAATTTGAATTAGTATATTTTTTATTATCCCATTTTAATAAGGAGATATTTTCATGAGTCACTAAGAACAAGATAAAATTAAATTAAGATAAGAGCATGCAGGGTGTTGCACAAGTTTTTAGAAAACTCGTATGAGATTGAGTTACTAGAAGGAATGGATATATCATATATTTTAATATGATAAACATTTATGACATTCATAATGTGCAAGAAGGAGGAGGGGGAGGAAGAAAAGGAGAGAATGAGGCACACATTCCTGACTAGAGAGTGCAATTACGTAAGAAGGAAAGGGAAGAGATATAGTCAAATCTAGACTCTAAGGTTGTGAAAATAACATGCAAAAAATAATACAATAAATATATAGTGAATTATAAAAATAACATGATAGAATATACATTATGGTTGTATGAGACAAGAATTGGCCACTATGGCTAATGATTTGGAAAATTTCAACTACTAACTAGGGGCTCACATTTTAATTACTTGGAGTGTTTGATGTAAGAGAATATAGAACACAAAACCATCTTGAATCATTTTAGATTTATAAGTAATTTTTTATAAAGCATTTGAATATGACCAAGAAAGAGAAGTATAAATGGAAAAAAATAATAGCATGTAAGATTTGAAAGGAGTCACACATATAACTCAGGACATACTCATTCATATCTCTAGTGCACAAAATAACATTTTAGATACAAGTGAAAAAACATACATGGATGTTTCTATAACGTAAATTATTTTGATGTGGACACCACATCACCTTGACAAGATTTAATGACTACAAAAGTTTGAAATTTTAAAATTAGCACCAAAGGTAGGAGCCTAAAAATAAATGCAAGGAAATCAATTAGTTGGGATTTAGGTGGGTAATTTCATTTAAATTCTCAACCACTGATTTGGCTTATACACATCAATATAAAATTATTATGATATATAAATTAAATGGTGATAATTATATCTTTGAATTGATTCTAAAATTTTGTAAATAGGGGGAACATATGGATCATTCAGTAGCTAAAGAGAGAAGGACACCCTACCAAAATTTTTAGTGGTGGCTATTTTAAAGATGATTGAGAAAGATATAAAGAGATGGTGATAATGATACAAGGCTAGGAGGTTAACTTTGTATAAAATTATGAGGGTAGAGTAGTGTAGGATTCAGATTTCCTAGAGAAACTCTAGTTTAATAGAGCCATAATGCTAGTTGAAAAGAAAACTAATGTACTCTATTTTGGATATGAAATCAATTATTATTATTTTATTATAATCCTTTGTGTGTGAAAGATATAGAGAGAAAGAGAGAGAAATTCAAGATGCATGGATTGAATTCTCTTCATTTGGAACCCAACCCACAACTGCATCAAATTACAAATCCATTCTACTTAGATTATTATTTGTTGATTTTCATGATGGATTGCATTGAGCCTATGTTGTTACAAAGTGAAGAAATAAATTGACATACATGTGAATTTTTGGTTTTAATGAAAATAAATGAAGCTTTATTTATGGTAATCATTATCTTCATGTTCATCAATCATTTTTTAATCTCGATTAGCTTTAATCTATTTTATGAAAATAAAATTTCTTCTTATGGGAGTTTTTGAGCACAATTCAAGCCTTGTTATGGATGTCATATAAATAATTTTAAATTTATGCATGTTATAAGTAACAAGTATCATTTCATACTATTATCACATAATAAACTAAAGTTAACATATGATATCATCTCATAACTAAGTAAACTATGACTTGTTATCTCTCCATATGCCTTAGGGGATCCCAAAAGTTATTTGTGTTATATGATGATGTGGTGAGTTATATATCTAGGTGAGGAATGATTGGAATATAAATTTTGGTGCACATAAAAATAATCAACATATGAAAACCTATAACTTGTTATTTGTGTGTGGAAATAAATCACATTGTGTAAAATCATCCAAATAAAAACCTATTTCACATATTTCATAGTTTTTATTTAACACAAGATTTAGGACTTCCCCATACTTGAAAAACATAAGAATGATAAAAAAAATGAGAAACATAAATATTTTGAGTACTCACCCTAAGTAACATGTAACTATACACATTTTTATAAAGTTGCAACATAAATATAATTTCTTTGAACTATTGGAGATAAATAAGGATAATAATTTCAAAAAGGTGTAAGGAAAAATGTATAGATCCAAGGAGTCCAAAAATATCATTGAATGAAATGTCTAAAATATTATAATTAATTAGTAAAAAGTATGGAAACACTACAATTTTTATGAATTAAAAAGTGTAATTTTAAGGTCAAATCATGTGTATTATTCAATAAGGAGTGGTGACTATGTTTATATACATACTACTTTATCAAAGATTGGGAAATAGGAGATGTTAAATCCTAATTATATAAAATGTACTGAGATAAATCAAAGTGTAAAATATATGTATAAATTAAGCATTAACTTATTTTTAATTTACTATATTTTAAAATATGTTAAAAATGGAAAATGCAAGAAGTAAAATAACTTAGCCAAAAATATAAAATGAAAGACTAATATTGAGGTTGTAAAATGGGTATGTGACTATATGATGATGTTATGAATCATGAATAGGTAATTTTCAGATATGAGACAAGGATATTTAAATTTAGTAGTGGCATTCAACATTAGTGTTTTTAGGGTAGGCCAATGTCCAATAAGGACTTGCTCTTTATGACTCATATGATAGGTTCACATTCACCTATGTGTCTTTTTTAACTATGAGATATCTCTATATCCTTTGTGAAAACTATTATATACCTTCTTATTTACCAAAACCTTAGCTCAATGACTCAAGATGATGAGTGAAATCATTCGATAAAAATGGGTTGTGGTTTGTGTTGGGTGAATATTTTGTCAACCAGTTAACTGGTGAGAAAAATAGGTCTCTTCAACCACAGCATAGGGAGATTGGTCATCCAAAGTTGTAGGTTTACCACATCCAAAGGGGACAAATCTCTCCTCTCATCAAGGGGAGGTTCCTTATAAATACACAGGAGCTATATACTGTATATATAAGTAGAAAATAACACTCAGGGGTAGAATAAACCATCCATCTCTCTTTTTTTAGAGATGATTCTCACAGATCAAAGGAGAAATCTTGGGTGATTGGTGAAGGTACTTCACTTCTTTCAGAATTAACATTCAACCAAGAGCCAGATCTCTTCCTGGATAGTAGAAAACCTGGTGAAATGATAGAAGGCACTTCTCTTCTTTTAGAAGTGATTTTTCTTGCAAAAAACAAGAATCTTTCTGGTAACAAGTGACTGGTAACAGAGTACAGAGTAACCGGAAATCTAAGATGTAGCACAAAGTCTCCACCTTAACTACCCAAGAGTGAGGTATGAATAAAAAAGGGGGCACAAAGTCATCCCAAGGTCTTTTACATAGAAACAAAAAATAAACACACAATAAAGACAACTATGACAACACAAAGTCTGAAAGTTGTTGGCTTCAAGACACCTTCCTTATCACTTCCACTAGCTCTGATTTTTAAATTGCATAAACAAGAATACATTTAGGAAATAGACATAAGAATAATCTCCTAGAATGATACAAGCTATAATAGCACAAAGTTTGAAAGTAACTTGCTTTCTGATTCAAACAAAGAAATATGATAAACAATCTGAGCTCAAAGTCTCAGTGATGCTTTTCAATTTGGGTAGAGTTTTGCTTCTAGTAAAGGGAAGATCATTTTCAAATGATACAAGAGGTTACATTATATAGAGGCCTAAGGGAAGCTTGGCACTTTGTCCCATAGAGTGACCCATGTTACGCATTAATGCCTTGGATGCATTCTTGGTTCTGTTAGGGAGGGCCATGCTAGAGCAGGGTGACTACCTTAACTGTGGCATGTTGATTCATCTCTAGTGTCTTCTCTCAAGCCTGAATCACTCATTCCATTATCTACTACCTGTGCAGCTGTCCATGTTGCCTTTACGCAAAAGAGGACAAATAGGCTGTGCTTTTAATGCTTGCAGGCCCCAAATACCTACCTGGTGGATTGCTCCACCTACTAGAAATAACTCCTACTGAGTTTCCCTCTTTGTCTCTTCTTTCTTTTGGCCCTGGCCTTAGGGTTTTTGAATGCATTAAGTCTACATTTTAAGCCTACAAAGATCAACAAACACTTCATTACAGCAAATTTGATGTCCATAAGTCTTTCATATTTTGAAGTTTAACGACAAGTCAGTCATCCTAAATTTGACATTCATGGCCTTGTCATTCTTCTTAGCAACTCCTTTGTGTCTTTCTTGCTTGCTATGGCTACTTTCCACTGTGACACCGATGAGGACACATGGTGACATATGCAACTTTGAAATAAACTTATTAGAATAAGCTTTAAAACTTTTTAGAGACTGGAAGCATGAATATAGACACTTGTCATGCTCCATCAAGTTGGGATGAGACACGTGGTGAGTTCTGTTGCTTTGAAACTTGTTAGAGATTGTTGTCTCAGGATGCAACACTTGGCAGCTTCCACTACACTTTGAGGCTTGACCCTTCCTGAAGGGAACTTGCCCTTCAGGTTCTTGAAAAAGGTCCATTTTTGAGTGTCGAGTGTCCCCCCATAAGGGTACCTACCCTTCAAGATCATTCGAGTGGCCTTCGGGCTTTAATTATTTTAAAGGAATATTGTCTCTTTATTTCTTTCAAACAAAATGTCTGAAGAAATTCTTTCAAACAATTTGTCTGAAGGAAACCTTTCCTTGGCTCTGTGTCTTTACATTTGAGAGTGCTCCATATTTGACACATGGCACCTTCCGATGCTTTTAACAAGTGACACATGGCATCTTTCACTGGAACAGGTGAGGACACGTGGAAGCATCCACCTAATTTATAGGAGCTCTTAGAAACCTTTGGGAGTCCTACAGTAGATGACATGTGGTAGCTTCTGCTAAAACTCTAGAAACACTTACATAAACATTCATGACTCATTTTTGATACACACAGATGATGACACTTGTCAGTTTCTACCGATTCTTACCAGGGACACGTGGCATCTCTCACTGCATCATATTAAAACTTTTCACTATTGACACTTGGCACTTTTCACTCTCAGGCTTTCATAACACCATAGAAACATTTGGGGCTCATTTGGGTTCTCATAAATGATGACACTTGTTGCATTTTGTTTGTTTTATTCATTCACCTAGGACCCACCACAGTCCTTGCTCAATATAGTGAAATGAAAGGAAGGGACTACAGATATTGACAATTGGAGGCTTCCAAAAAGCTTTAAAAGGGACACATGGTAGTATCTGCCACTTTTAAAAATAAAGTATAATGTGTCTCGGTAGACGACACTTGGCAACTTCTGCTCATCATTTTCTTTTGCATGCTCCTTGGTTGAACCATCCATTAAACCATCTATTTGTTGCTTATTTCCTTAACTGAGGCTACCTTTGAACCTTTAAACCTATGAACTCATTAAACCTTGAAGCGGTTTAAGGTTCAACGGTTCAATCGGTTCATTCTTTTTATTTGGTTAAGTCCTTTTGATCTTTTCGAACCAAATGCATTGAACCATTTGGTTGTTGAACCTGTTAAACCATTGAACCCATTGAACCTTTAAACCAAAGTGGTTTAATGGTTCAAGCCCTCTTCTCTTTGATAAGTGTTTTGAAGCAGTTGAACCTGGAAGCGGTTGAACTTTGAACCTTTGAGAAATACACTTAACTCTTGCTAATGACGTTGAACCTTGAACCCATTGAACCCATTGAACCAAAATGGTTCAAGGTTTAATGATTCAATGGTTCAATGGTTCAATCCTTACTTAGAAGCTTGCCGATGGACATTTTGGTTAAACCAAGGCGCTAAACCAATCCTAAAAATGACTAAGTGTTGGAAACTGGTTCTTCTGATTGAACTCGCCTGTAGAAGCCTTTGAACCTATTGAACCTGCTAATCCCTTTACTGAAAAAGCTTTAAATGAGGAATTTGAAAGCTCAAAACAAATTTTGAGAAGGGAAGAGAGAAATTTTGGTCTTTTGAACCAAAATAGTTCACATGTTGTCCCAAAAATGAGAAGTCATATTTCAGGGACAACAACTAGCTCCAATTGGGGAACTACCTTCAGTTGGAAACTTGAAACACAATTGAGGGGAGTAGAAACTAGAATCTCTAATGCATTGTAGTATGCCATTGGGCTATGGAGTCATGCTACCCAAAAAGAAAGGCTCTAAAAAAATGAAAATGAAAAGAACAAAATAGAAATAAAAGACTATACAAATATACATATGTACAGGGGAACGCATCCAATACTTCAAGAGTTAAAGTGCTTCAGATGTTGCCCATTGTGAGGTAGAGAAAAGAGAGTGCCATCTTGATACTTCAATAGGAAACTATTTTCACCATTGAGCTGATGAATAGTAAAAGTGCCCCTCCATAGGGAATCAAACTTTCCATGCATCCCCTTTGGTTATCTTCTCTTGTCCTATAGTAGGTCTTGATCTCCAATCTAGAAATCACGTTTCTTTACTTTCTAGTCAAAGAGCTTCTTCACCAGACCTTGATGGGCAACAATTCAGTCCACTACTACAATTCTCTACTCTTTTAGCTCAGTAAAGAACATGATCCTCTTATCAAGGGAGCTTTCATACATTTGATCTTCAATTGCCTTAGCCAATTTCAATGTTGGCAATTCCAAGGTGATTGGTATCTCGGCATTGACACCATAAAGAATTTGGAAAGGAGACATACCAATTGCTCTCTTTGGTGTAGCTATATCTGCCATAGGGCATCAACTAATGCTTTATGCCATGTTCTTTGGTTGTCATCCATTAGCTTCTTGATGATAGTCACCAGGTTCTTATTGCTTGATTCAGCCTATCCATTCCCTTGTGAAAAGTAATCAGAAGAGTGGGAGAGTGTAATTCCATAGTAGAAACAAAATCGAGTAATCTCCTGAGAGGTGAAACAAGCTGCATTATCAGTGACAATCTTGGTTGGGACCCCAAAGCTGGAAATTATGTTCTCTTTGAGGAAATTACATACTACTTCTGAAGTAGCATGTTTGGTTGGAACAACTTCCACCCATTTGGTGAAGTAATCTATTGTTGTAAGGACATAATCATTTCCATCACTTAAAGATGGGTTTATAGCACCAATAAAGTCAATTCCCCATTGCTGGAATGGCTCCTCTATGACCACTGGCTTGAGAGGTAGGGCAGCGAACTTGGGTCTTCTGACAAACTGCTAGCATAGTTTACACTCCCTAACCCACTTGTATGCATCCTAAAAGATAGTTGGCTAGTAGTACCTAGCTCACAGGATCTTATGGGCAGTCACAGGAGTAGCAAAATGTCCTCCACAAGCTGAATTATGGAAGGAATTCAAAATTTAGCTTTGCTTCTCCTTATCCACACAATGAAGGAACATTCCATTAAGGCTCCTCTTGTATAGGCCATTGTCCCATAGGGAAAATTAGCAGCTTTCAGCTTGATGGTTCTCCTTTCTTTATAAGATAGGTGAGCAGGACACTCACCATAAGTAAGAAAATGAGCAATACCTGAATACCACTCATTCGTGGTGGAGACAAAGAGGACTGTTGGTGTGTCTTCCACCTCTGATTCTTCATGCTCTGTTCCTCCCAACTTTTTATAAGCAATTAGTTGGCATATGCCCTTCCCATGCACCAGCTTTGTTGGCTTGATTACTAGATCAAACTCCTAGATCTTAGCAAACCAATTGCCTCTTTTTGTCTCAAACTCTTACTGAGTTAGTATGGATTTGATCGTGGTATTAAGAACCGAGGCAGTAACTTATGAATTCAAGATGTAGAAGTGGAAATGCTTTACTGCCTTCACCACTGCATAAGCATGCTCCTCCATGTTTGAGTACTTCAGCTCATGAGCTTTGAGAGAATAGCTCATGAAGGAAATGGGAGATTCTATACCTTCTTTATTCTGTTGAACCAAAATTGTTGAAAGCATATGTTCTAAAGCATAACTGTTTATGGTGAACTCTTTGTTATAGTCTAGACAAACCAAAATTGGGGTGTGGGCAATGGCAGTCTTGATATCCTCAAATGCTGACTTGCCTTCTTCAGTCCAGCTAAAGGTGGCCTTTCCCTTCATCATGTTTATAATGTGCCTAGTCTTCTCAGCAAACTCAGGGATGAACCTCCGTAAGAAATTCACCTTTACAAAGAAAGAGTGAACAACAGTCTTACTTGTGGGAAAGGAAAGTTATTGGATAGACTTGACTCTGTCTGAGTAAATCTTTATGCCCCTTTTAGACATAATGTGTCCAAGAAGTTTCCCCTCTGTTACTCCAAAAATTGACTTTTTAGGGTTTAAGGAAATGCCATTCTGATGGTAGCATTCCAACACTTGTTGCAAATGGAATACATGATCTAGGTGATGCTTATAAGAGATAGTCAAGTCATCAAGATAAAATATGATGAACTTACCCATCTCATCCTTGAAGGCAAGGTCCATTGCTCTTTGGAAGGTGGCATGAGCATTTATCAAGCCAAAAGGCATCCTTCTATATGCAAATGTGCCCCAGGGTGTGGTGAAAGCAATCTTATGCTGGTCTACCTCACCAATTTCAACTTGATTATATCTTGAGAAGCCATCTAGCATTAATAACATCTCCAAACTTATCACTGTTTGAAGCACTTGATCCATGATTGGCAAAGGATAGTTATCCTTCAAGGATGACTGATTCAAATTTATAAAATCCACATAGAGGAGAATTTCACAATTCTTCTTCCTTATAGGCACTATATTGGCAATCCATGTGGAATGACAGATTGGGAAGATTATCCTAGCATTTAACATTTTTTGTATTTCAGATAAAATGGTACCTGATATTTTTAAATTATACTGCCTAGACTTTTGCCTATAAGGTGTCGAATTAGCCTTGAGAGGATTGTCATGTCAAATTTTATCAAGCCAGAGTGACTTCAGGTCATCATAAGAGTAAGCTAAGATGTCCCTATATTGATTGAGCAAAGTGGTCTACTTGAACATCTCCTCAAGAGAACAACATTTCCCAATGTTCACCATCTTGGGGTCTTCCTTAGTTCTCATATTTACTTGATCAAACTCCTAAGAGGAGCTTGAATCCATTTACCACTGTTTGATGAATCTATCATGCTTATCAAATAGCTTCTCAAGGGAAATTAGGCCTTTGGGAATCTTATTCCCTTTAAGTTTCAAGAACTCCTCACCTATGATTGAACTTGATTTAAGGGTCAGTTCAGGCTTTTGAGGTTCACTACCTTCAAAATGCAGTCGTTGAAAGATGTCCTTTTGCTCCAGGAAGGCAATGATTTGATTGTCATTATTGAACACTTGCCAATGACTTGCATTATTAGGCACACTTGGCCAAAAGACCAGCTTAATGGTGTACCTATCTCCTTTGAAGTCTGGGTGGGAGACCAAGAGAGTAGCTGAAATAGCTAGTGCATCAGCCCAGTCATTGAATTCTTTGGGAATTGCAAAGATGCTAAAAGCATCAAAGTTTTCAATCTGGTCCTAGACTAGATTACGATAGTGGCACAATCTCTCATTCTTAGTTTGGTATAGGTTCTTCACCTGACAAACCACCAATTCAAAATCTCCTTTAACATGAAGGAGTTTGATGCCTTTGTCCCTAACAGCTTTCAATCCAAGCAACAGAGATTAATACTCAGCTATGTTATTAGTGTTGCTAAACTGCAACTTGTAGGATGAAGGAAAAATACCTTCTTAAGGAGATATCAGCACAACACCAGCTCCTGAACCGGTAAAGGAGCAGCTGCCATCAAACTCTAGAATCCATACCTCATTAGACACTACTTTTTCTTTGAAATCTCTTTCATTTAGAGGTGGAGATACCTCCACATCAATATTTCACTCCACCAATTTTCTTGTTGTTCTAGCTGAATGCATTTTTAGGTTGTCACCTATAAGAGATTTATCAGATGCCTCATGAACTTCATCTATGGATAGAAAGTAGTTACCCATGCCTGAAGACTCAAACAGAATTTGAGCTTTAAGTGCTGAGGTCTAGGTAACCACGTATTTTGCTTCCTTCTCAGGGAACAGCCTCTTCATAACACCTTTGACTAGAATCCTCACCTCTGATAAATCCATGCTCAATTCACCATCAACATCCCTATAGAAATTCTACCCAAGAAGGATGCCATATGATGATGGGATGTTGGCTACCAGGATAGTCATCTTAATTCTTTTGTCTGGGAAAGCTGTAAACACAAAATGGGTGTCTTTAATTTGTCCCAATAGAGGTACTTGATTGTTCTCCATGGAGAAGCATCTACCAAACATCTTGGTCAGTGTGAGGTCAAGGGATTCAACCACTTTAGTAGGCATGACATTGTCTAAAGCTCCAGAATTAATGATGTAATTATTCAACTGACATCCATTTATTAACAATGAGACATAGAAAGGTTCAGTCCTACCAGGAGCAGTAGGAGGAGTAATGACAAGATTATTCCTGGTGGGTGCATTCTTAGGGGGATCATGTGTCACTTTGAGAATTTCTTGCTTAATATAGATGTTCTAGTTTTTAACACATTGAACTAGTTTGTCTAATTGCTTAGGATGGGACTGCAAAAATTCAAATTCATACATTTAAATTTTAGTTTTCTTTATATGGTCAATGATATCAAATGTTGGAAGTGAACTAGATACAGGGGATGGGAGTTCATATTTTTGAGTTTTGGGAAGGGTCGAACTGGATTGCAAATTTAAAGTTGAAGGTGTAAAAATGTCTGGGGTACTTACCTTTCTAGCAGTCACCAGGTCCTTTGGCTGAAAGGGCAGAGTGGTCCCACATTTAGCAATTAAAACTACTGGTTGAGGTTTCCCCTTTGTCTTTTCTTTATAAACTTGTTGAGCTGATTGATTCTTAGACTAGGTGAATATAACATATGATCCCTCAACTACATTTTCTTCACTTCTGGGTTCATCCTGATAATTTAGGAAAGTGATCTGGGAGTCACCAGCTAATTCTTATTCTTCCTCAGTGAAGAGATTAGCATCATCTTCAGGACTCAACTCAGGATAGAATGAGAAATCTGATTTGACTTCAAGATATCCAACCATTGAGTTAGTTGGAGGTGCTTTAATGGCAAGGTTATTCCTCTAAGGGGGAGGAAGATGGTTGGTTTGCACTTGGTTCTTGGCAGCATGGCCTTGGTAGGACTGATTAGGGAATGTCCTCCTTGGTACATCTCTGTATGAAGGAGCAGATGACATCCCTTGTGCCATTTGTTTTCTAAGGGCCAACAATTCATTTGCTAGCTTCTGCACCATTGAATCAGTGGTGGCTAAAGGGGAGTATTCAAAGGAAGAAGAAGATTTACCTCTGTTTAGATCTCTCCTTATCTTTCCTACCAAGATAAGGTCATATTCAACTTTGGTAGCTAGATCTTGAGTAGCCTTGAGGTATATGTGGCCAGCTCTTCTTAATAGAAAAATCACTTCAGGCAGTTGTGAGTTGATGAAGAAGCATTTGAGGTTTTTAGGGGTCAATTGAGCAATAACAGGAATTTGGTTCCTCAGCTTATCAAACTTTGCTCTAAAATCCCTCATAGACTCATGGGGCTCCTTCTTCATTTGTGTGAGATGGGCCAACAAGGTGTGTGCATCTTCTACAGGCTTGAATCTGACTTTGAATTTGGCTTTGAGTGTGTCCCAATTAGTTACTGATCTAGCTTATAGATGGTAGAACTAGTATGCAGCAACACCTTATATCATTTCCATGAAAATCCTAACTGCCATGTATTCAAATTCCTTGCCTATTACACCATAGGATATGCTGAAGGTAGTAATATGTTCATCAAGGTGAACTTTTCCATCACCAAAGAATTTGGGGAAATTATTTCTTGAGCTGTGTGGGAGTTCATGTAAGGGTGGAGTCAAATTCAGTGGGCCAAAAGAGTTAACCTAGGGGCCTTGAACTACCATGATTAGATTATTGAAGGTAGGGATAACAAATCTAGGTGGAATTTGGATAGGCAAAGCTCTGCTAACATCAAGAAAAGTAGCTCTACCTTGTGTTGGTGTCCTGGTATGGGTAGGAGGGACACTCCTGGATCATTGAACTTGAATTTGGGGAGAAAGTGAGTCAAAATCTCCTTACTGTGCCAACTCAAAGACAGGGTCAACAACACCTTGAGCTCTATGGCTTCTGGTATAATGTGGAGTTTCCAGATTGTGAAACAAAAATGGAAAAGGACTAGTCCTACTTCAATTTGAAGCTTGAGGCTTCAAACTACTTGTCCTTCCCCAACAGAATTGGCAAAAATTATTGGGTGAATATTTTGTCAACCAGTTAATTGGTGATAAAAATAGGTCTCTTCAACCACATCATAGGGAGATTGGTCATCCAAAGTTACAGGTTTACCACATCCAAAGGGGACAAAGCTCTCCTCTCATCAAGGGGAGGTTCCCTATAAATACACATGAGCTATATACTATATATATAAGTAGAAAATAACACTCAGGGGTAGAATAAACCATCCATCTTTTTTTCAAAGATGATGCTCATAGATCAAAGGAGAAATCATGGGTGATTGGTGAAGGTACTTCTCTTATTTTAGAAGTAACATTCAACCAAGAGCCAGATCCTTTCCTAGATATTAGAAATCTTGGTGAAATGATAGAAGGCACTTCTCTTCTTTTAGAAGTGCTTATTCTTGTAAACAATAGGAATCTTTCTGGTAACAAGTGACTGGTAACAGATTACAGAGTAATCAACAATCTAATATGTAGCAAAAATTCTACACTTTGACTGCCCAAGAGTGAGGTATGAAGAATAATGGGGGCACAAAGTCATCCCAAGGTCCTTTACACAATAATAGAAAATAAACACACACTAAAGACAACTATGACAACACAAATTTTGAAAGTAGTTGGCTTCAGGATACCTTCTTTATCACTTCCACTGGCTCTGCTTGTTAAATTGCATAAAAAATAATAAATTTAGGAAATAGACATAAGAATAATCTCCTAAAATGATACAAGCTATAACAGTGAAAGTCTAAAAGTAACTTGCTTTCTAATTTAAACAAAGAAATATGATAAACAACCTGAGCTCAAAGTCTCAGTGATGCCTTTCAATTTGGGTAGAGTTTCACTTTTGGTAAAGGGAAGATATTTTCAAATGATACAAGAGGTTAAATTATATAGAGGCCTAAGGGAAGCTTGGCACTTTGTCCCATGGATCGACCCATGCTATGCATTAATGCCTTGGATGCATTCTTGGTTCTATCAGGGAGGGCCATGCTAGAGCAGGGCAGCTACCTTAACTGTGTCATGTTGATTCATCTCTAGTGTCTTCTCTTGATCCTGAATCACTCATTCCATTATCTACTACCTACATAGCTATCCATGTTGCCTTTACACAAAAGGGGATAAACAGGCTGTGCTTTCAATGCTTGTAGGCCCCAAATACCTACCTGGTGGACTACTCCACCTACTGGAAATAACTCCTATTAATTTTCCCTCTTTGTCTCTTCTTTCTTTTGGCCCTAGCCTTAGGGTTTTTTAATGCATCAGGTCCATGTTTTTAGCCTACAAATATCAACAGACACTTCATTGCAAAAAATTTGACATCCATGGGTCTTTCATATTTTGAAGGTTAACGACTAGTTAGTCATCCTAAATTTGATGTTCACAGGCCTATCATTCTTCTTAGCAACTCCTTTGTGTCTTTCTCTCTTGCTATGGCTGCTTTTTGCTATGACACCGATGAGGACACGTGGTGACATCCATAGCTTTGAAATAAACTTATTAGAATAATCTTTGTAACTTATTAGAGACTGGAAGCACAGATGCAGACACTTATTATGCTCCACTAAGTTGGGACAGGACACGTGGTGAGTTATACTACTTTGAAACTTGTTAGAGACTGTTGTCTTGGCATGTGACACTTGGTAGCTTCCACTGCACTTTGAGGCTTGACCCTTCCCGAAGGGAACTTGCCCTTCAAGGTCTTGAAAAAGGTCCATTTTTGAGTGTCAAGTGTCCGCCCGCAAGGGTACCTACCCTTCAGGATCATCCAGGTGGCCTTCATGATTTAATTCTTTTAGATGACTATTGTCTCTTTATTTCCTTTGAATAAAATGTTTGAAGAAATTCCTTCAGACAATTTGTCCAACGGAAACCTTTCCTTAGCTCTGTGTCTCTGCATTTGAGAGTGCTCCATCTTTGACACATGGTGCCTTCCGCTACTTTTAACAAGTGACACATGGCATTTTCTACTAGAAGAGGTGAGGACATGTGAAATCATCCACCTAATTTATAGGAGCTCTTATAAACCTTTGGGAGTCCCATGGTAGATGACACGTGGCAGCTTCCATTGAAACTCTAGAAACACTTACAAAAACATTCGAGACTCATTTATAATACACGTGGATGATGAAACTTGTTAGTTTCTACTGATTCTTACCAGGGACACATGGCATCTTCTGCTGCATCATATTGAAACTTTTCACCATTGACACTTGGTGCTTTTCGCTATCAGGTTTTTGCAACACCATAGAAACATTTGGGGCTCATTTGGGTTCTCACGGATGATGACACTTGTTGCATTCCATTTGTTTTAGTCATTCACCTAGGACCCACCATGGTCCTTGCTTAATATAGTGAAATGAATGGAAGGGACTATGGATATTGACACTTGGAGGCTTCTGACAAGCTTTAAAAGGGATGCTTGGTACTATCCACCACTTTTAGAAACAAAGTATAATGTGTCTCGGCAGATGACACTTGGCAGCTTCCACTCATCCTTTTCTTTTGCGTCCTCCTTGGTTGAACCATCTGTTGAACCATATGTTTGCTACTTCTTTCCTTGACTAAGGCCACCTTTGAACCTTTGAACCTATGAACTCATTGAACCTTGAAGCGGTTCAAGGTTCAATGGTTCAATTGGTTCATTCTTTTTATTTGGCTAAGTCCTTTTGATCTTTTCAAACCAAATGTGTTAAACCATTTGGTTGTTGAACCTGTTAAACCATTAAACCCATTGAACCTTTGAACCAAAGTGGTTCAATGGTTCAATGGTTCAAGCCCTCTTCTCTTTGATAAGTGTTTTAAAGCCATTGAACCTGGAAGCGGTTGAACTTTGAACCTTTGACAAATGTGCTTAACTCTTGCTGATGATGTTGAACTTTGAACCCATTGAACATGTTAAAGCAAAATGGTTCAAGGTTTAACTATTCAATTTTTCAATGGTTTAATCCTTTCTTAGAATCTTGCCGATGGACATTTTGGTTGAACCAAGGCGCTTAACCAATCTTGAAAATGACTAAGTGTTGGAAACTAGTTCTTCTAGTTGAACTCGCCTATAGAAGCCTTTGAACCTGTTGAACCTGATAATCCCTTTAATAAAAAAGCTTGAAAAATGAGGAATTTGAAAGCTCAAAATAAATTTTGAGAAGGGAAGAGAGAAATTTTGGTCTTTTGAACCAAAATAGTTCACATGTTGTCCCAAAAATGAGAAGTCATTTTTTGGGGACAACAGTTTGATTTGTGCTTGACCTCAACACCCCCTATGTCAAGATCTACCTAAATACAAATACTATGAAGAGGGATCAAACTCCAAGTATTTATCCCATAATATGGTGGTGTTTTTAAAATACTAGTGTAAAATGCCAAATATTGGTGCAATCTTGGTGTAATTAGATGCTTCAACAATGACATGTAACATTAGAGGTGTATTTAGATTTAAATTAAGGCTAATAGGGATGTGGACTCTGAATTTTGAAATATTGGTGTTTATATCTACATGTGTAGTTAAATATTCTATTACTTTTCATTCATATGGGCCTCATGTGAATAATGGCTTGAAAATGTGGATTTATAGATAATATTTTATAATTACTTTGAATAGGGATTGTGAAATGTGTAGGATGACCCATTTGGCTAATTTAAATATGAAAAAAATATGCATTGTTTGGTGCGAGGAAACAACAAGAAAAATTATATAGTATTATGGAATGGGATAGTCCAAATAACATGGTTTTGTCTGAAGAGTGGAGATAGAGAAACTCGAAGAGCGGAGATAGATAAAAAGTGAGAAAATGATATTTAGGATGTTGAATATGTATATTTAGTTTCAGAATTTTCTTGAGAGGTAAAGGTAATCCATAGAAGAAGTCAAGGAAGAGTGGTCAAGGACCATGGAGAGAGGTATAAACTAAGTGTGTATAAAGAGTGGTCACAAGTGCATTGTTTCAGTAATAAATGTTAAATTATGTGTCTACATTTCATCCCCCTTTATTTTAGTAATGAATAAAAGTGAAAGAACTAGATTAAAATTAAAATTTTTATAACTAAATTTATTTAATTAGAATATTCTTGAATGTAGGCCACAAAATTTAAACTACAATTCATACAAACCTACAACGAATCATGTATAAATTAGTCCCCAATCAAAATGAAAATATGAATGTAAATAGAATAAACTTATACATCTAATAGAAATGAAAAAATATACCTAATTGGGTACATGAACCATTATGTTTTATTGTGTAGACTTGGTGACTATAGAGGATAATACACTTGGAGATTTATTCCTCGTTAAAACACTTGGATTGGACTCTTCATTCCCAATCATCATTGATAACAATATGTTTAAGAGCTTAAGATGTGTTTGAATCCATCATTGAATTACAATAGTAGAGAATCTTGAAATACTTATACGAATTCAAATAGATCATTAATGTTGAAAAATGATTAATCAACTATTGTAGATGGAAAAAGATTCATTTTTGGTGTAAAAATGGTGCAAAAAAGGTTATGATATGATTCTAGTATATACATTGTAGAGAACAACACATATTGTCATTCCATCTATGAAATTGATGCAAAATTGAGAAAGGATTTTTCCATGTGTTGCACACATTACCCAAATATAATATTATGGTGTATATAGATTATGTAATTAAGTAATATAATGTGAATTTATGATCCAACATATATAAATCATCTTAAAAAAAATCTTTCACATGATGGCCCCAAATTGGAACAAACTTGTGTATTTTCATAAAAACTATGACTAGGTGCATGTTTAAATATACTCTATATTAACTTTGATTCTCATAATTTATAAAAATTAGCACTTTCTATTTTTAAGGACAATTGCATACTATTTTTGGCATAACTAAACTTATCCCTTATCAAAATGAAGCATTATTGTCAAAAAAATATTTTTGGGTTATTTCTGGGTATGGGACATGATCAAATTTATAAATCCTACTTAATTCTAACCATTTTTTATCATGTTTTTCTTAGTATATAATAAAAACTACTCTATATATCCCCTCTTCTGATGTGAGTTGTAAATCATGAGCAATAAGTTAGCTAAAAATAATAATTTATATTAGAGATGCTATGAAAATATATAAATATGAATAGTAATGATAACATGAAAATCATGGCATCATCATATATAAATTTAGTAAAGTGGTGATATAAGATGCAAGTGGAAACAATCATATATGGTGGCATTGTTATGATAGATGTTAGAAATTAGGTACACAAATAAGTGATCACATGATGAATATGACTGAAACTATTTATAAAAACTCAAAGAGGATGCTTGGTGTCCATCATGGCATCAAAAATTGGGAAGATGCATGATATCCATCATATCTTTGAAAACTAAGAAAACAAGTGTCATGGCCATGATACACATAAAGAATATATTAAAATCACACAATACATGCAATAAGTCTAAGAGGCCACATATAATGGACACATTCAAATGTCACTCAAATGCATAAGAACACACGATTAAGGCTTAACATCATAATCTAGGACATGTTCAAATGTCCACAATCAGAACAATATGAATACACACACAACATGAAGTAAATAAGTAAGCATAAAAAATATGCATGAAGTAAGTAAAGTTAAATAACATTAGGAACTTGTAACACTATTATATTTATAAACTTAGGTATCTAATAATATATCAATATCAAAGTATGTGAGATAATTAAGCATCTAATGTAATGTACTGAACTTTGAACAATAAGGACATGCTAAGAATGAGAATACTTGTGTAAGAGGATACCCCAAGTGAACTTGATGTGATATATGAACTTGATATGATATACACAAGTTATAGAAGGCCTATGATTGATTTAAATATGGAAAATAAGAGCATGTGTTTATTGGGACAAGTCCAACAAATTCAAACAAGAGAAAAATACATTATTGTTTAGAATAGAATGGTTTTTTGTGTGTAGGTTTTATGGGCCTAAGAAAATATCACCACATAAAAATTCATCTCAAACTGACAACTCGTATGTTTTGTAACTCACTCAAGTAAATTTGTGAATCATATTTTATAAAAAAAGGATATAGATAAATATTTCATATATTAAACACAAATTAATTGATGTAAATAAACTAAACAAAGCATGCATAGGTCCTATTTTTTTGAATTTTCTAAAATATTCTTTTTTTAAATTACATATATGAAACTAAAAATGAAAAGACTAACTAGTGACTCTCATAATGTCCTCAAAATAAATAGGTTTTGTATCTATCATAGGAATAATGATCTATCATGAATGTAAAGTACTATTCCTTGTGAAGTGACTAGCCTCAACTCAAAATTTAAAAAACTAATCAAATGAAACATGATCACCACTACCATTATAATACTTTATAGTATATTACATATTTTTTTTAACATGATGAACTATATGAATATTTGGAATCCATCATGGATTTTATGAACTTTGGTTTGTTATATTTTGTGGAACACTCGTAATGCTTTGTATTACCAATCTTAGAAATGCTGAATTAGATAGTGGCTAGCATAGACACTCTATTTTTGACACCCCACTTTTGACACATTTGACACCCTTATTTTGACACACCTATTTATCCTTTATTGTCCCTAATAATCCTTAATTATCACTAATTATGCTTAGTCATCCTTAATTTATCATAATTTATCCCTAATCACCCATTATTATCCATTTTTATCCATAATAATATATAGTTATCCTTAGTCATCCTTAATTATCCCTAATTACCCCTAATTATCTTTAATCATCCCTAATCATCTCTAATCACCCCTAATTGTACATAATTATCTCTAATCATCCCTAATTATCCTTAATCATCCCGAATCATCCTTAATCCACCATGATCCCATTGAAACACATCCCTAACCAATCCACCTACATCGCACCATCACCCCCAATCAATTAATCACATTATCCTAATCCTATCATGACCTTACCCAATCCCACTAAAATCATCTCTCATATGAATCAACTAATTAACCAATATTAGTTAGTTTATTAGTAATAATAATAAAGTCCATGCACACATAATTCCAAATAATGAATAAAAATAAAATTAAGAAATCAAATAATCAATCTCAAATAAAATCACCAAATTCCAAGTCAAAAATAAAATCAATTGAACCCATCCCTCATCAAAGTAAATAAGTACTCGTTAGACCTCCCTCATTAAATAATCTAACCAACCTTATTTAATAATAATGTTGACTCAATCATAAACATCCAATTCTAATCAAATAAAACCATCCATTTACCCCATTCATAATATATAAATTCAACCCTTATCTTCAATATTCAACAAGGTTTTATAGCCTAAGGGGATCATACCTATTATGAGAATATGCCTTAATATAATCCTTTCATCCAGTCAAGCATCCATCATCAATAATAGGGATGTGTAACCAAAATTATTGTGTGTAATCTATTAAGAAACCATAATCAAGTGAGAAAATATACACAAAAGGAGTTATTCATGGTAAGTTAAGTTGTAATCTTCTTTATTATCTCAATTAGAGGTATTTTTTATTAATTTGGAGTATTAATTGGTTTAATTTATTGTTTATTTTACATAGCTATACAATTTGTATGATTATATTCTTGGCACACCCATTGGGACTAACCCTATTTTCTTTCACATTTCTCCTTTATATTTTGATAGTATGTATTCTAAACATTGGAATCCACATCCTATGTATAAACATTTTCATCCTTAGGAATCATGTTTGTATCAAAACATTTATCATATACATTCACCATGTCAATCCTATCCTATTTTTATACTTTAGCATCTACATCCCAAGGTTTCGTGTTTTAATTTTGAGTTTTAGAATATTTGTTTTGAGTTTTGTAACCTACATTTTGAGATTCAACATTTGTGTCTTAGTCTATTAGTGTTTGTGTTCTAATGTTTTAGTGTTTATGTTTTATTTTTTTATGTCTACATTCTTAGGTTTAGCATATGCATTCTTAGGTTCAATGTATACTTAATTGGGTTTAACACATATGCTATGATCTCCATCATCTATGTTTTGTGTATTGATGTATATGTTTCCTATTTTTAAACTTACCAGTTATCATGTATGTAAACCAATACAATTAGAAATGCTTGTCTTGAAAATTCACCCAACAAAGATTTAATATCAAGAAAACCTCACATTTAATCATTTAATCTTAATAAAAAATAATATTGTACATTCTTTTTTATTTTTGCTTGTGTGTGTGTTCTTATGACCATGTATGCTCTTCCCTTGTACCATAAGGTGACCTAGGAAATTAGAAATAGTATACATCATTTATGCCTCCAAAGTATGATCATGTATGCTCTTTTCTTATACCACAAGCCTATCCTAGAAATCATAACTGGTTCAAAAAAAATTATTTTTATTTTATAGGGTATAACAACTTGGATTTCATCACCAAGCATTAGAAAATGTCCATGTTCTAGTGGACTTTAAATATTCAAGGAGGATATGTAGCTATTGGCTAAGAATAAATTTGGTGTTACCCAATTTTCATGAAGTGAGGTGGTCATCCACCAATACCCAAGCTTAAAATAACACCCTTACATCACAAAGTTGGCCCTCACCATACTGCTAGGTATATAAATGACTCTCTTAGTCATCAAGTCAAACTTGGCTTAGGATCCATCTAGTTGAATATGAATGGTGGTGCCAATAACACATCATTCCCCATGATTACCCATAATGTACCTTCAAGGTATTATATGTGGGCCACTATCTAGTTGCAATCCCATTTGACTATAATAGGTTGTCACATCATTATATTTTGGTTTTTTAACAACTAGTATAAATATAAATTCAAACCAAAACCTAATATATACCAATGGCATTCATTATGATGTTTGAAACCCAAATGAATCAATACCTAAATAATAAAAACCCTTTTTATTGAAATCCATCATATAGCATTGGAAACACTAGCTAATTCCAAGAAAATATCCCATTAACTAGTTACTATCCAAATCACAATATCCCTCATGTCAAATATAGAGGGAAACCATTGATGGCATTCCAATTATAAAATCAGATCATACTTGACCAATTCCAATAATTTGAGACCCTAGCATCTAATATGCATCCTTTAACATTATGACCTCTATTACCTAAATAATCCCATAATAGTCATCCCCATATAATATTTAATACCCATCAGTCCCCTAAGTCATTAAAAACCCTCTCCATAATACCATTATAAAATAAACCCAATAACCAAAAATATAAAACTTTATGATCTAACCATCAACCATCTAATACAATTCTAGTTCATGAGTCGTGAATACTACACTTTTGAAATCTTTGGGAAAAAATGAATTAACAATAATCTCGTGAACAAGCCCAAAATTTATGATCCTAAAATAAACCATAAACTAATAAAAAATCACACAATAAATAATCACCTAAACAATCCCCTAAAATTCATGTCCTTGTGAGAATCATCCATAATCAGACGTCTAAGATTGGTGACTATAGAGAGAAGACACACAACTGTTGAATCAAGAAATTTAGAAGAGAGTAGAAACTAAACATAATGTATTCAATAATGGAGATGAATTGATTATACAAAGGATTAATTTTCACAACTCTCATAGATCTCAAATCTATTGTTATGCCTATTTTCTACAGCCCCTAAATTTTTAAAAATCAATACTTGATGCCATAGAGATGACCCTGTCATGAAACCCAAAACTATGTCGGGGACCCTATTAATTGATAATATTTTTAGATGCATCTTTGATTATAAAATAGTAATGATTCATTGATGGAATTTTATTTATGTTTCTAATTGGTTTGAAAAATCATGATGGATTAATGAATAAAATATGCATATAAAGTTATGTGTGATCAATTATTTTGATGATTTAGTTCAATTTAGTTTGAGACAGTTTCAGTTGGAAAAGACATTACTGGTTTAGATAGATTTGTAATGGTTTTTAATCTTCTTAGTTGATTTGATTTGTGATTCATTATAGACAATAGTGATATGACTTTATGAATAACATTACATTCTAAATTGATACATTTGAAAACTTTTCTAAAGCTATAAATTTGATATATGGTTCAGTTTCATTCACTACTAATGATATAATGGTTATTTGAGGAACTAAAATGCTTAAGTTGATTTGATATTATTGTTAATCTATTCCATATAGATTACATCCTTGTTCCTTTATATGATGATCTTATTTCTTGAATAAATGGTTGAGATCATGATCACCTAGTTGATATTCTAAGTGTCAATCATCTTAATATTTGAATAAGTATTCAAATTTATGAATATAGCATCAAGGTATACACACTATTATTCATATCTCATTGGGCATAGAATTATAAATTTGTATTTCATGAAGAAAAATATCAATATTTTAAGGAGTCTTTTGAACTTTAAGAAGTTTGCATTTATGTTCAATTGTTAAAGTCCAAATGGGCCTATCATAATTTGCATGCCACAATTCTAGAACATGATGATAAGTCATTGATTGTTTCAAATGTGTTAGGTTTTTCATAAAATTTGAATTATTCACTAAGTGTCAATGTCCCTTTTCATTTATCATAAAATATATTCGATGAATGTTTTATTTGGTTGAGTTAGAAATTAGTTGGCATTTTGGTCTGTTGTGTCAATGTAAGTTAACATGAACATTGAATGTAGAGGTATGGTTTCGATGTTTCAAGATCATCTAGAGATTTAGAGGTAAGGAAATTAATTTAAATAGAATTTTCCTTGAAAAATGGTAATTAGCTAATGACATGGTGTGAAGAGATAGTTATGGATAAGCTTGTCAAGGCTAATAAGCAATTTAGCCAGATTGCTAAGTATGTAATTAGTAAATGTAAGCCAATTTGATTTAGACATGTCACAAATTTGGTTATAAAGGTAATCTGGAAAAATAAACTCTCAAAATTCTTGATTTAGGGTTCATTTTCACAAGATCATTTGTGGGAGTAGATCTCTATTTCTTTTAGGTCATGTAGAGGTTTGGAGGTTGGCAATCAAATTTTTTTCAAGAAAGCAATGCTAGTATGTTATGAAATATTGGTCATTCTATTCATGATGATGAAACATTGATAGTTTTAGTGAAGGAATAGTTATGTCAAATTTGCATGAGAAAAATTGGATGTTTTTAGTTTTTCTTGAATAATTTTAATAATGAGATGTTGATAATAATGTGAAAGTTATACAAGTTCATTTGCATGCAAACTATTTGAAAGTTAAAATGGTTTCTTTGAATTTTTTGAGAAATTTTGTTTTTTTATACATGAAATAGTATATAGAGAAGTTACACGATTCTATGCATGAATTTGTGAAACCCTTCTAAGCATAAATGAATAATAACCTCTGGTTTTTTTGTTGATGAAAGATATAAATTTGACTATCGAAATACAAGGTGTGACTTTTCTTATTTTTGAGTGATACTTTTAGAATTTGTTTCAAGGAATATTTGGTAATGTGATAATGGTGCATGCTTTTCATTTTTTATGTGGAGGGTCATTTACATGTTTTTGGGCAAGAAATTTAAAATATTATTAATGAAAATGTCATAATTTTTAATGCGGAGGGTCATTTTCATACTTATTTATTTTATGATTAAAATGTGAATTCTATTATATTATTAATTAATATGGGTCCCCACCCATTAATATTAGTAACCTAGTCTATATTTAATAATTTTATCAATTAAGACCTTAAGTCCTAATTAAACCTATCCTTAACCAATTATAGTTTATAATTGATTGACTTTGTTAAATATCAATTAAATAATATAAACTAATAACTAACTAAAGTTAATTATAACTTATTTTCAACTAAGTTTGAAGGTATAAGAAGAGATCAAGGAATCATTTAAAGATGTAATAAAAATAGGTATTGAGGAATTTGACATTTTATAAAGTCAATCATTCATCTTTCTTCTTTCTATGCAGCTTCTTTGAGATAGTACAACTTTTGTAGATAGACCCAATGGTACTTTATCTTATAGTTGAGTAATTTATTATGCAACACAAGTATATCTAGCTTTATTTATTATTCAGTATTGATTATTTGAAGTCTGCTAAGCTTAATATCTTTTGATGATTTCTATTTGCAGTCCTATGCGTAGATTCCAAGTATTCAACCTAAATAATGATGAACATTTCACTATTTTGAAACACTTCATTGATCTATTTTGATTGTAAAGTTGTCTTTCAAGTGTTTGTGAAGGAAGAATGTTGGTTTTGTCAATAAAGTTATTCTTTTTCAGCCAAGATGACTCTCCTTTTGAGACTCACATACTTTTTGTAATTTATTCGACTTTAACTTTAATATAATTATATCTTTCATATTTTTTCTAAACCTGATTTTTGTTTATATTTTAGATTATCTTCTTAAATTTAGTTTTAATCATTAGTATTTATCTATTTTAATTAGTTTCTTATTTATATTTTTTTCTTTATTTGTTTAGATAATGATTAATCCTTCTTAGACTACTATATTCTTATTTATGTTTAGAGTTTAGAATCTTTTACGTTTTTTTTAGACTTAATCATTTTAGTTCATTTTATTTTCTATTCTATAGATTAATTATTAGATAGTTTAATTCACTACTTATTTTTGTTCAAGTTTAATGTTATTTAGTTAATCCTTTAGTTTGAATAGATGTCTTAATGAGACTTTATACATTTAGTTGTTTATTAATAATCTTTTCTATTCTTTTAAAATTAGTCACTTGATAATTATTTCATAGCTTAATACTTGTTAGTCTTTTTATTTTATTTTGTTTTTAGATTTTAGTTTTGTTCAAGTTTTTAAATTAATATATTTTGTTTATTTAGATTTAGATTTAATAGTTACTTCATAATTTTTATTTTATTTTCATTAGTTTTTGTTTTAGTTTAGTTTTATTTTTTAATCTTTTTATTTTTTAAATTTGTATTAGTTAGTTCTTATAGCTTAGTAGTTTGTTTTCCTAATAGGTTGTTCTCTTTATTTATTTATCTCTCTCTTTCAATTTTGTGTCTTGTTTAGATTATTTTATTATTTTTCTTTAAGTATAATTATGTGCTTTTCATAGTTTCCTTTACTTGGTCATTTTTTATCTCACTCTTTGCTTAAGTGATTGAATGCCTTATCTCTCTTTTTCTTAAATATGTCTTCTTCTCTTTCTGTCATCTTATAGAATTGATTGCAGAATATTACAATAAGAAGTGAAATATCATTGAATATATGAATACTTACTGAATTAGATTTCTATTTTTCAAGGGACTATCTAATTCATAGGTTTTCTCTTTTGGATAGAATAGATTATAGATTATTATCTTAATTGATTCATGATTTGATAAATGGATTTTTGATTATTATAATGGAATAAGTTGCTTTGATAACTTGTTGATTATTTAACAAAACCTCTAATAAAACCCCCTCATATCTTTAGGATCTTAGATGAACCCTTAGAACCCCACTATTAGACTGGTACAATTCTAACTTGACCTTTGTGATAGGATAAAGGATTGATTCATTGATGGTATAATTTTTATTATCAATATTTATCATAGCTCACAATTAAGTAGCTCAGATAATCCATAATTTCCCTCACTAAATTCCTTAGATCATAAATATAAAGGGAGAGAGGTACATATATAGGTAGGAGAGAGAGTGAAACCCCACATTCTAGTGAATGTGTGACCAATCTTCCCAAATCACCTCTAGAGCCTTAATCAAGTTAATACAACTATGTAAGCAAAACCCAGTGGGAAACAGGCCTACACCAACACTTCCCATAAGAGCAGCTTAAGTGGGTGATCATACAAAAATAAGTCATATAAATAAGGCCTAATAAGGTACCCAAGTACAAAAATATCTCTCGTAAAGTAGAGAAAAAGGAGAAATCCTAATAGAACCACCACCCCCCCCCCAAAAAAAAAAAAAAAAAAAAAAGAGACTGAAATATCCATCACAAGAACCTGATATAATGAACACTAATCCCCACCTTATGTTTGCAATTACAATTATGCTTAATGTCAGGATGTCAAACTCAGTTGACAATGCATCTAGATAGGTACAAACAAACAACACACAAGTGATAATGCATGTTCAAATGGATGTTAGGATCAAATAATAATGCATCAATGAAAATGAGAAATCAATATAATTGACCAAATTAGTACACATGAAATGCACACAAGCTAAGCTGGAGGACATCAAATTCTATCAATAATGCATCTGTATGAGAGAGAAGTAATGAGCAGAACAAGTGAATAATCAAAGAGAGAAGTAGAAGAAAGTTGGTTTGCTTGTTAGGGGGTTTGGTTTCCTACCAAATCAGACCTCACCCTCCATATTTGATAGTTTAATGATAATTAAATGAATGGGGTGATGCCACTAAGAAATATAACTTTAAAAATCTCCTTATATCTCTCATATTATTTGTTTCATATTATTTTATTAAAAACCAACTAAAAATCAACTCATCTTGGTAATGAGCCTAATTACCCTAATGAAGTCTACCTCTATTGTGTAGATGATGACTTCAGAGTAGAGTGAGTGATCACTGAGCATAATGTGGAACAAACAATAAAGAGAAAGTTATTTTATTTTGTGAGGGGTTTGGCCTCCTACTAAATTGGGTCTCACTCTCTGATTTTTGATTGATGAGTAAATGGAATATTACAAAAAAATATTATTTTCCTTTATATCTCCATATTAATATATATATATATATACATATATACATATACATATACATATACATATACATATATATATATATATATATATACATATATATATATATATTAAAAACAATAAAAAAATTGGGAGATATAAGGAGATTTTGTCCTTGAGCCACAATAATCAAACCATCAATAATCAATGCCAATCAAGCCCCTAAGCTACAAAAATTCATCTACATCATCTCATTTCCACTCCAAGGAACATTTCTCACTTAAGAATAAAGCACATCCATGTTCTAAATTTAGTATATGGGGATATCCAAAGATCCCTTTCTAGAGCCTAATACAATTCCTCTATAGTGAAAATCAAGGTCAAAAATCCCAATCCAATCATATCAACCATAAAATAACCTATAAATTTGAAATGCTTATTAGACATATGTCCTTAAGTCAAAAATACATCTTTGACCAACCCATCTTTGACCGACCCACTTTAACTGAACCACCTTTGATCAACCCATATTTTTACTAGCCCAAATTTTACCAACACACCATACCAAACATTAGACCATCAACCAATTTTACCTTGCATATTGAGGCCTCCAACACCAAGTATAAAGTAAAATAGGTACTTATAGACAATGAAATTCATAATGGCTTACATATAATTACACTCCCTAGCTCTCTTAAAAGTGGTGGAAAGACTAATATGAGTAGGAAAACAAAATTGACATGATATCAATTTGTCTCAACATCATTTTCTAATTATGGCCTTCTTATATATGAGAAGATAATCTCAAGCAACACTTGTTTATATGATGATGACCTAGCCTCTTATTTTAAAAGAAACAAATATCTTATAGAAAATAAGATGTGAAAAATCATGAATTACATAGGTAAAAGACTTGGAATTCATGATCAAAGAATCCTAGATTCCATCCATGTGTACACAAATAGATGATATCATGACTTTGGAAAAACCCCCTAGTGATCAATAAGATGATTTTAGTGACACTTCCATAATTTATTGGGAAGCTTATAATATCATCCAAATAAGATCCTCTCATAGTCTTACAAAGATCTTGATGTCACTAACCTTTTCAATGACAATGTTATGCCTACCATCCATCTTGACCTCCATTATCTTGAACTCATCGACTAAGATCAACAAGAACATGTAACATTGGACCTATTTTAAAATTATGAAGCTATCACAAAAATCATGGGACTCAAAGATTCCATCTAGCCATGAGATCACAAACAAGGATTCAAATCCAGCCTTGACTCAACAACCTATTTTGGGGACTAGGAAGAGTTCCTCAGTAAAAAGTGATAATAAATAAAAGTCACCTAGTGAAAATGTATTTGAGGCACTATAGGATAAAATAATTCAAAGTCAATAAAATAAATACAAAGAATTCAACCTTTCACCTTTGTTAGCATAATTTTAAGGAAGCTCCACATCACTTGTTGAAGATAATATCATTGCTACTCATATTCCCAAATAACACAAAGCCTTCATCGATCTCATGATATAATTTTCAAATGTCTTCACTTGGTCACATGATGATATGCCTGGATTGGTTTCAAAATTAGAAAGGGTGTGTGAGATTGTTGTTCACAATACCCTTTGTTATCTAAACATTTACACTTACTTCCATGATAATAATAGCCCTCTAAATATTTCATATAATTAACAATCATCCTTAATCCAATGTGCTTCCTAATTCACCCTCTTGGCAAACCCTATCTATCATAGAGTCTATGATGGTACACTATTAAGATTAGATTAAATCAACTTAGTAATCAACAAAGTTCTTGTAGACATATTTGTAACACATAATTAAAGGTTTATGTGTTGTTATAATAATAATAATAATAATAATAATAATAATAATAATAATAATAATAATAATAATAATAATAATAATAATAATAATAAAGGACAAAAAAATTCAAAAATTAAAAGATCAAAAAATTCAAAAATAAATAAAAAATAAAAATAAAATTATCGTCCAAAGGTGAAAACCATTTTTGTGGCACATTGGGAAAGTACTATGATGATTGGCATCATGTGCAAATATGTTATCTATAAGTACCCTAAACTTGGGGGTAGATCCACTCCACCCATCCATTGACATCCTTAATCATCCCATTGTTCACATAATTATTCCTATGTTTAACCTTGATGAGGACATGGAGGAATTCTTGAGACATATTTTGGAAACATCTTGGTATATCAAATTTATTCAAATCACACCAAAACACAATATCATCATGCATGATTGGAGCACATGGTTACCATGTGACATATTCTATAGAGATCTCATCTTAAATCCCTCAGTCACCCCATCTTGAATTCCTCAAACATTCCATTAATTATCACCACTATCACCATGTTGAAGCTAAAATGGGTTTTCACTTTCCTCATTTCCTCATCAAAAATTTAAAAAAATATAGAAAGCAACAAAAAATAAAAAACCCTTAGAAAATCTAAAAATAATATAAAATCGAGAAAATCCAAAATTAGTATAAAAAATAAACAATCCAAAAACATTAATTTTTTTTAAAAGTCCAAAAATAGCATAAAATTTAGATAATCCAAAAACATTAAAAATTCCAAAAACCCAAAAATCTATTTGGCCTTGTTCTTAGTCCTATTAGAAACTTTATTCTACTTTTCAAAATGTCATTGCAATATTTATCAGGATATATCATTCCTAATATGTCCCCCTTCCATATATAATTTATTGGGGAAAAACAAAGTTATCGACATCATCAATCCTTAAAAAATGTGGTTTTTAACTTGATAAGGGACAACAACATGATTGGCACATTTAATTTTTATTTTGGTGTGTGTGGTTGTTATTGATTATTATTATTATTATTATTATTTTGATATCAGTCTTACAACATATTCTCAACAATGTCATCATGTTTTTTTCGTTAGCATATGATATAGAAAATAAGGTTTATCAAACATTTCGATTTATGTGCAAGAATAATAGCATATACGCTCACATCATCCACATCAATTTCTAAGCATAAAATTCTTCTAACTAACTTTCCATATTTAACATCCCTTTTCACTAATTATGCATCATAAATGATACAACAGGATCATTACACCATCCATCACATCATCACCATACATCTAAAATAATTTATGGAATCCATCATCCAAATAATCCATAAGATTTCATCATCACATCATTAATCCATCAATCATTTAACTCCTTGATTTATGCTTGCAAATCCAAATAAACAAACAAATCCAAGCTCACATATTTATCAAGATATATCATTGCCAATCCAAAAATATCACAAATATCATTTATTGGGGTAAATAAAATAAAATAAAACTGTGCACATGTTAGATCAAGTGTTTTAATCTCATTAATCCATGACAATCACCACATGTGTGTGTGTGTGTGTGGTGATTGTCATGGATTAATGAGATTAAAACACTTGATCTAACATGTGCATGATTTTATTTGATTTGATTTACCTATATATATATATATATATATATATATCATACTAAAAATTATGACCCAAACCCTCTTTATTCTCCCCTACCCCTCCATGTTATCCCTAAATATTATATTTCAACCCCTCTTCTCATTTTTAGAGCCACTATATGTCTTATATCACTACACTCCCTCTTTAGGGAAATCATCTCTAACTAAATCATCACCTATTTTATTTCATCTCTCTAAACATCATGCCAATAGGGGCATCTTAGTGTACCAATATTTCTTCCTCTACATTCTTTGAAAAGTTTTTTCTTATTTTAATCACAACACCATTTCAAATAGGGTTAAAATATAAACACTCAACTTTCAACACCCTTATTTTTACATTTTTGAAACCCTACTTTTGAGACACCTAATTATCCATAATCATACTTAATTGTCCTTAACCATCCCTAGTTTATCCTTAATTATCCCTAATCACCCCTAATTATCCTTAATTATTTCAAAGCATCCATAATTATCCCTAATCATCTATAATTATCTTTAATCATCCCTAATAATTCCTAATCATCCCTAATTATCCTTAATCACCCCTAATTCTACCTAATTATATATAATAATTCCTAATCATCCATAATCATGTCACAAACACATCTCTAGTCAATCCACCTAAATCACACCATTACCCCCAATCAATTAATCACACTATCCTAATCCTATCCTAACCTTACACTATCCCACTAAAATAACCTCTCAAATTAATCAACTAATTAATAACTATTAGATTATTGATTAATATTAATAATAAAATACATGCACACACAATTCAAAATAATAAATAAAAATAAACTCAAGAAATAAAATCATCAAATCAAATCACCAAATCAAAATTCAAAAATAAAATCAATCACATCCTTATCAAATCAGACATATACCTCTTCAACCTCCCTCATTAAATAATCCAACCCTCATCATTTAATGATAATTTTGACTCAATCTTATCCATATAATATTAATAAAATCCAACTTCCATTTCCCCCATTTATAATATATAAATTCAGCCTTTATCATCCATATTTAACAAGCTTGGATAGCCTAAGGAGATCATGCCCATTGTGAGAACAAGCCTGTATATCATCCTTTCATCCAATCAAGGATCCATCATAAATCATAGGGATATACTACCAAAATTCTTGTGTAGAATCCATTGAGTAACCAGATCAAATGAGAAGATCTACACAACAAGGAGGTATTCATGGTAAGTGAAGGTATAATATTCTTTCTTATCTCAATAAGAAGGTATTTGTGCTTAATTTAGAGTGGGAATTGGTTTAATTACTTGTTTCTATTACATATCTCTAATATTTTAATGATTAAAACTCTCTAAAATTTGTGAAAAATATCTAATTAAGTTGTCTCTGAAGGATGTGTCTTATTTGAGAATGGACCACTTGATTTTGAATTCTCTGAGCAGGTTAAACTCTTTTAGGTTACTCAACTGAAATCTACTATGTATGATTGATATTCTTTTCTTGGATATGGTATTCATAGGGGATATTGTGAATTATAATAACCTCATTATCAAAGATGTACTTAAAATATTTGTGTATTGTGGAAAGAATTGTGTGAATCTTTTGAATCCAAGGATGTCCAAATAACATAGATAAGACCCATATAATGAATACTACCACATGTTTTGGACCAACCTATAATGGTAACAAGATCTCACCAATATAAATATGAATGTGGCCATTGAATCCATTTGTGTATCCAATATTAGAGAGAAGTGTGATACTACACATATTCATAATTGAACCATTATCAACCATGGCACTATGCATAGGTTGATGATCAATACAAGCTCAAATGAACATAGAGTGAAAATATGAATCATCATTGACTATCTCATGCTTTAGTAAATTTATAAGTAGTATAGGTGTAACTAAGACATTATATGTACCAATTATTCTATTCTAATGATGGTGTGCCTTAGTATGATGATGATCGGCAACTAGTGGAGGATGGGCATTGTATGTGTAGTGCACTTTTTATTTATCTGTTATTTCTTGATTTACATTCTTAGTGAAAAGATCACTGAATATATTCATTTTTATACTATATCTTAGTTATGGTTGTGTAATTTAATTAGGTACAATCACATCAATGATGTTCTCATATATCAAGTCTCAAATCATATGTTACAATTTGATGCATATATTGGTAGTATGCCCTAATGATCTATGATAGTCACAAAAAATATTCTGGTCAAATGCTTTTGAGAGGGTTAGTCATATCAACCTATTTAGTAATATGACATTACATTTCAATTAAAAAAAATTGTACCTTGTAGGGATATTTTGGTAAGTCAATAAATGCCTTCAAGAAGCTGATAATACAATACATGGATTAGGTTGTGAAATTTCATTAATTATTTCCTTTTGGTCACTCTGATTATTAGTTGGTCTTACCTTGTATGATTGCTTACTCATATGTTTAACATGAAAAGTAGAATTAGGATTTTTTGTATACTTAAGTTTTTCATCGCTAATAACTTGACCTCTATTTACTTAGTTATATGACACAAATATGTGAATGATTGGTTTTTAAAAAAAATAATAGATTCATGTAGAAGTGGAAGAAAACTTTTCTTGAAAATGTCATATAATTCCTTTTTACCATAGAATATGTAATCTTGGATAACATTATATTATACCTTAATACATATTATATGATGGCCTCATTCGGTTATTGTCTGAGTTGAGAAATCTAAACATGTGTAATTAATTCATTGATATTTATTGAGAAATGTGAAAATAAAAAATCTACTAAAGGATTGACTGTATGAAGTGACTAACGAGGTAAATCATAAAACCATATTAGTGAATATTATTTAATATTATTTAAAATAAATTGGTTAACAACCTATCTTTGGATGCATAGTAGAAACATGTTGTGTGAAATAATCTCAAATTTTGCTCAAGGCCACCTTTTCCATCATACAAGGTAAGCTTAGGTGACACAAAACTAGTTGGTAAAGGATATGATATAATATGTTGAGAGAATGGAGTATGAAGTAAAGTTTGTGAATCAAGTGCCTGATTTGATTTCAAATCACCTTGTTCCAAATGCAATACCTTAGTTTTAAAGGTTTTGACATTTTGCATAAGGGATTGTACATCTAGATTAGGATGCATGCTAACCAAAGGAGGTGCTACCAATGATTGAGTAAGAATGGGAGCATTCATTTTTAAAAACCCATGAGTTTTCCCCATAGTATATGTAAATATAAATTTTTTATCAAATATAGTAGAGAAAGGTAGTGAACCCATAGTAGTTGAAGTTTCATAAGATTTTTCATATTTCATCTTTAACAGTATTTATAACAATGTATTTCATATCCTAATTTTTTGGAAAGAAACCCATGTAACTACTATTTATCTATATCATCAAATAAATTATGAGATGATATCATTTAGGAATTATCAACTTGATGAGTTCTATATCTTATACATTTTTTAAAGATAAGTATAATAACTTTATTAGATTGCTTAACATATGATATTGAAACATAAGTAGGAATATTACTGCTATTAAATAATTTATTAAATCTTAATAAACATAAGACAACAATTGGAAAAAAAAATATAAGGAAAGAAACCATAGGAACATCTATATTTTCAATATTCAATCAATAGATGGGTTCATTAATATGTTTTATGAACAATTGGTATATAGGATATGTTAAATCTTAATTAGATAAACTAAAATGATCTAAATTAAGATGTAAAATATATGCATAAATTAATAACTCACCAATATTTAATTTAATATATTTAAAAATATGATAATGGAAAATGTAATAATGAAAAAAACTTAGCTAGAAAACTAGAATGTAGGGATGAGACTGAGGCTATAAAAACAAAAGTATGACTATATGATGATGTTGTGAATCAGGAATAGGGTTTTGTTTGGATTTTGGATAAGGTTATTGTAATTATATATGGGTGGTCCATGTTGGTGTATTTAGGGTACACCAAAATCCTATAAGGTCTTTCTCTTTGTGACTAACATGATAGTTTTGGCTTCACTTATGTGTCATTTTTGACTATGTGAGAGCTCTAGATATGTCATGAAAACCACTATCTACCTTCTACTTCACAAAAAAATATATCAATCACACAATAGGGTGATTTCAATCACAATGTAAAAGTGGGTTAGTAGTTGAAGCTTTTTTTGACCCCAATATCCCATGGGTTGAGCATTACCTACTTACTAATACTCTAAAGAGGGATCAAACTCCATGTAGTTCTCCCATTTTATGGTGGTGTGTGTGAAAAACTAGTGTAAAATGATAAATGTTGGTGTAATACTAGTGTGATTATATTCCTTAAAAAGGACTTGTTATCTTTGAGGTGTATTCAAATTTATCTTAGGGATACTTAGATTGTTTGGACTTTGAATTGGGAAAAATATTTGATTTTATCTCAATGTGAAATTAGATATTCTAGTATTTTTCAATCATAAGAGTCTTTAGTGGATAATCGTATGAAAATGTGAATTTATAATGAAAATTTTATAATTAAGTTCGATAAGTCCTATAAAATGTTTGGGATTACCCATTTGAAAAATTCTAATTTGATAAAATAGTCGTTATTTGGTAGGAGGATGTGGCTAGAGAAATTATATAGTACTAGGGAATAGGATAGTCCAAATATGGCAGTCTTATCCAAAGAGTAGAGGAAACTAAATAAGAAGTTTGGATCAATCTGAAAGTTATCTTAGGTTTCTTAGGATGTTGAATATTGATATTCTAAATCATATATTTATTGAGAGGTAAGGGTCATCCACATAAGAAGAGAAAGAAGGGAAATGAAGGATGTGGATATGGTAGATATGGACATGAGCTAAGTGTATATAAGACATGGTAACAAGTACATTATTTTATCAATAAATGATAATATATGTGTATACACATATTAAAGTTGATCAATATACTTAAAAATGATGTTATATCATAAAATATCACCAATTTATTTCATAAATTTATCGATTGTGACATAAAGGGGTATGAGAAAATAGACAAGATGGTTTGGTATGCAAAATTAAAGGAACCATTAAATATGGATGCCATAATGTATATTTAAATTATATGCTATGAGGTGTCAAATATTGTGATTTATTTTTAGATCACCATCATTATGATAGTAAGGTATACATGGGAAGTAATTGAAGAAAATCATATCTAAGCTACAACATTGTAACATTGTGTTTAGTAGAATAAGGGTGTGTTGCACCCATTAGTAAGTTGGAGGATGTATAAATAAATATGGGGGTTCTAATATTTTGATGATATTTTTAGGTCATAAACATGAATATTGATGAGATATAGTATCTTATATTTATTAGCATGAAGTATGCATATGATGGCCAAATTATTATAAATAATATGCAAAGATAATCAAAAGCTTGTTAGGATGATATAACCATTATAATTCCCATGAATAAAGTAGAGAACAAAACATATATGATACTACAAGAACCAAAACTTCCCATATTGACATACCAGAGAGCCAGTATAAGGTAGATGCAAAACATAAGAAGGAAGTGGTCCTAGAACACCCTTTTCCATACTTCTCACAACCTTCATAGTTGTGAAATAATTAAAGTGACTAGATTGGTTTAAAATGAAAATAATACATTTATTTTCCATATTTTCATCCATTCTAAAGGAAGCAATATAAGTGAATTTTTATATGATCGAATATTAGATCAGTGATAGACAAAAGTTATCATTTAACTATGACTAATCAAGATTATATAGACCTAACCAGGGAAATAAGTACAACTTAGGCTTCAACATATTATATTACTATAGATTTAAATGTGGATATGAAAATTTTGGTAAAATTTGATCATGAATTAAGGCCAATACACATGATATTCATAATAGACCATCATATTCAATAGTACTTTGGCATAGAGTATTCATCAAGATTCATCAGTAAGTTGGAAATTCTATCAAAGTGGGTTGTACTTTAAGATCAAAAGCAAAAAAATGAAACTATATGGATTAGTGAAATCATGAACACATGAGAGGAATAAACTTCACAATGTGCAAAAGCATTTAAAATTAATAACATTATAGGTTAATTAGACAAATAGATTTAGAAAAGGTACATATATAGGTGGAATATAAACATGTCCTCACATCCTCATGAATGTAGGATTATGTTCCCCATTGACCTTTATTAAAAACCTAAGTGATATCGAAGCAAGCTAACTAGACTATGTAGGTAAAACCACATAGTGGGTAAAATCCTACACAAATACCCCCCTCCTTAATTGTAACTTAGGTGGGTAGAATAATTGGGTCTTGACAAAAAGCCTTGATGAGGTACCCAAGTACAAATTAAATTAACTACTAAGTCTACATAGAATATGTCAAGGTTGTCTATAGTAGATCTCTCAAAATGACCAAGGTCGATGATGATATCCTCTACCTAAAGAATGAAGAAGCTCTATTTCCATTGAATAATATTTATTCCCTTTGAAAGAGAAATAACATGATATATTTAATTAAAGTCTACCCATTCCATAATGGAGTATGAAGGCAACAGTACGAAGAGATCTTGATATTGTCTAAATAAAAAATGTGACATAGGTTTATTATGATCATGCATAAGAACTAAATGTAATACAACTAAATTAAACATATCAAAAGAATGTCATGGAACATTCACTAAAATAGCATCCATGTGAAATGTGGAGCATGCCTCAAAAACCCTCAAAACTAAAGACTAGATTATAGATTAAGCATTTGGATATGTAGAATGAATATTCATAAGAATATATGAGTCATTGAAGATATGAAAAATTTACTTTCAATGAACATAGTATATTCCTCTGAAGTCCAAATCTATGATGGTTCTAAAATAATAATGTATCGTGTATAAAAAATGTACAATATGTAATAGGATACCTAAGGTCTAGTAGAATATTGTCCTATAATGGTGACTCAACATAAAGAACACTATCTATCAGTAATGACTCATCAAAAGAAATAGGAGTAGGAGGAAAGGGTATAATCATATCTAAAGAGGCAATAGGAAGATGAGGAGGAGAAGTGATAAAAATATCAGTAGGATCTTTGAAAAGAGTCTGAAGAGTGCTCTAAATAGTGGAGGGACACTCTATGTGATCCACATGGTGGTGTATATCCCATCAAACATTCATCAATAAGTGACTATAGACATAGTCATAAGAGTTGGGATATTTATTGTATTGGTAAGGGTTAGTGGGGATAGAACATATCCATAAAGAAATGGAATAAGTTTATGTTTTATGAGAAAACACTCCATGTACATTTGCCATGAAGCATAATTAGTCTTTTCAAGGAGATTATCTAGAGTAGAATCAACTATCCTCATCTAACATTCTTAATTAGAGACAAATGAGTTGACATGACCATAAATAACCATACATTCTCGTTTTACTAGACATCTAATTTAGTCAAAAATTTATCCAAATGAGAAATATATGCAATAGTCACCAAATTACCCTTTATCTTTAATAAATTGGCACTTTAAATATGTATGTTTGTAAAATCAACACATTTAAGTGTGTATACAATCAACATGTACATAGAAGCAACACAAGTGTGAAAAAAATAATAAATAAACCCCCCTTGAAATTATAGAGGATAAAAATTTACAAGGCTAAAAAATAACATAAATATGTAGAGCTCAAAAAAATTTCACTTTTGAAAGAGATTATGCCTAAAAAAGAAATTTAAGCTCAAATTATGGGTGTTTAAATATTAAAAAAAAATCACCTTGAAAAATGAATATTTTGGGCTTGCAAAATATGTGACTCAACTTTTCATAAAAATTTAAGCCCTCGTAGGTTGTTTACGACTAAGGTATAAACTCCCATGTGATACTCCATTAAATTTGACATGCTCTAAAAATTCTTGTAGATGTAATCATATAAAAAGCAAAATTAGATGACTTAGGTATGACTAATAGCACCCAACCTATTGGTCCTCTTTCTTTTTTACTCAACCCTCCTCGACTAGACTTTCACTGATACCCAGTCACCTGTAGCTTCCCAAACTTAGATTTTTGAGATCGAGGCAACACTCTCAGACCTAGATCCATCCCCCTTGGTCTCATCCTCTTAATAAAATAGCCTCTAACTTGGATAGGAGTGACACAATTTAGGGGTATCCTAATTTTGGAACTATTGTCCAAGTTAACTTTAGCCTCAAATGATCATATTTTCTCGATTCCTTATCTTTTTTCCTATCAGCCTAATACAAGCTCATCTAACCCATGATCATCACTTTCCATATAAAATACCATTCAATGTCCATTTAGAGGGGTTAAAACTCATTCACAGGAAAGAATCAAGAATATAAGCAAGCACACTCAAGCACTCTTCCCTATTCTCTGTATACAACCTTTCAAGACCAATTTAAGCCTATTGAATCACTCATACCAGTCCCTAGTAATCCAAAGTGCATTCCAATTTTGCATTATAGTTGCATACATCACATAATTTCACCAAGCACTTCAAATGGGAGAACTACATTAGTGTGATCCCTCTTCATATTCTTGGTATGTAGGCAGTGTGCCCACATATGGGGTGTGAAGTGCATCCAGCATATCCTTTACACACTAACCCCTATCCCTTTCCTAAGTTTGTTACTCAAGTTCAAGTACCAGGAGTTCCTAAGGGTTTTGAAGATTGAATCAAAAACACAAGGAGTTCTTCACAGACTCAATCTTTGATATTTCACTACTAAGGTGTGATAGGCATGTCAAACAGAACCCAAAAAATACAGATCACCAAGACAACAACATCAAAAGTGGACAACACTAAAATTGGACAATAGTGATAGAAAGTAGACTACTACACCAAGTAGCAGGGTGTCCTGAGTTTAGTGCTCCTATCTAATCCAAAAACAAAGTTTTGGGTCCTATTTATGATAGTCTGCCATCCCTGCATAGCCATTTCTAGACCCTACATCATCTGTTTTAGCCCAAAATAAGCTAAGTTCAAATTTCTCTCACCTATTGATATATTTAGAAAAAATAAAAAATACATATTTACTTAGACAAATTAGTAGGCTAATTGAGACACATTTATTTACTAATGTACATTTACACATACCTTTATTTGCTTAGGAATAAAACCCTGTTATTCTAAAACAATAAAACATTTGGTGAGCATGACTTCAAATTTATACATAAAAACCATAGAAACACTAGGAATAATTATTTTTGGTTTTTTTCATTTTTTTCTAAATATAAAAATTAGAAAACTATAAATTAATTAAAATATTTTTCAATAAATTCACCCAAACCCTAGTTTTCACATAATAGGTCCTATTTGCATACAAACACTTGAAAACCACTAGGAAAAATATACTGCTAATTTTAGAAATATTTTAAGATTTTTCCTCAATTTTTCAAAATTAAAACTACAAATTTTATATAAAATTTTCAAATTACTGCACTACTTTTGGAAAAAATTATTCAAAACCCTAGTTGCATCAAATACATTCTCAGTTATTTTCAGTACTTTTTGCATCATTTTATGAAAATTTAGATGCATATTTAACTTAGAAAAATCAATTTCAAATTCAAAAATTCATAGTATTTTGAAAATAATATTTTTGAAATATCCCTAGTGGTATATACCCGCTCCTTTTTTTTTGCTTGTTGAGGTATCACCTTACATATTTGACAGCTCAGTATCCTTTTTGTGTAATTTTCAATTCACTATTTTTTGGACTCTAAGTTTCTTAATTTTAGTACTTTCCATTTCTCCCACATTACCTATTAAAACATATTTCAAAACATTTCAAATTGTTTTCCTACTTTACTAATGGCTCAATATATTAGTTTTGATGAAACTAATAAAATAAAACTTCAAGAACTCTTGACCAAACATCTAGATATGCAAGATGACATGCTTAAAATTTTACAAGAATAAAAAAAGTAAGCAATGGAAAATATTCTCAAACCACAGAGAAACTAGTTATAAATGACATTATGAGGGTAACTCTATCTTAACCACCCCCTATAGCAACCCAACCTTCTTCTATGCCACTAGCTTTAGCTACTACATCCATATCTCCTGATGTAACATCCCTTATGCAAGAGATAATATCTTTTGAATCCAAGGTGCAACATCTTGAACAAGTTACCACTAGACCTATACGAGCATTGGATTCTTTTACACTTCTACATACACCATTGGCATGTCACATTGCTTCTACACCCTTGCCACAAGGATTTGTTCAACCCAAGCTTAATCTTTATGATGGCAAGGGTGATCCAGAGACACATTTGAGATATTTTCATGCAGAATGTTTGTATTATGTACCCAATGAATGGCTATTTATCAAACTCTTTCCACAAAGCCTAAATGATTATGCTCTACAATGGTTTTATAATCTACTAAATCAGTTGGTCACATCATTCAATCCTTTAGCAAACATGTTCCTAGAACATTTTAGTATTAGCATTTGTGATAAGGTCTCATATGCATAGATTACATAATAGAAACAAAGGCCAAATGAGCCTCTCACAGATTATGTTCTTAGATATAAGACTATTCTGGCTAAATTAACTAGCCCCATGGCTAATCAAGATATATAGGACATCTTCAAACAAAGCCTTCTACCAGCACTACATGAATCCATTATGTTAAAAAGATTCTCTTCATTTAATTATTTCATACACTTAAGGGAAGAGAAGTCAAGTTAATCTCAATGGGCAAACTCAAGTATTCGAGTACTTCAGACACAACAAAAAAAAGTAATAGAAAATCCCCATACAAGGTCAAAATAAGTGACAATAAGAATCTAAATCAATCAATATTCAATGTATCTTCAGATCCCCCTCAACATGTGGTTTTATCAACACTTCCTCAATGTGCATTTACCAATTTTCCAGTTTCTCTAGCCAAAGTTCTACAACAACTATTAAAATGCAACATCATAACTCTCCCACCTATTTGAGAAGCAGATTTAAACAAACCTCTTCCACATGGATATGATCAACATGCATTTTGTAATTTTCATAGGGCACTGGGCCACACAATAAATAAATGCATCAGTTTGTGACATAAGATACAAGATTTTATTGATAATAATCTACTTGATCTAGGAAATTCAGTTGAACCTCCAAAGACAAATCCAACACAAGATAAATATTTGAAAATATTTTTAGATCTATTTCCATAGAATTTAAACCAAGAGAAAGAGGACACATCAATTGTTCGTCATACATACCATACACATCCTCCACTAATTAAATATCAAGCACATTTAGTTGAGGCACACCCTTTGAGAGGTATGATAGGTGTGTATGAGTCCAAAGTTCCAACTAGGCCTTCAATATCTTTTTTAGATTAGGAGATTATGGAGGATGAGACAAGTTATAATCCACTTTTTATCAAAGCACATATCCATAATCAGCTTATTCACAGTGTAAACATTGATAATGGTTTCAGTCTTAATATGTGCACCTTCACACTACTACAAAATTTAGGTTATTAAAATCAATATATCACTCCAATCGATACAGTCATCAATGGTTTTAGTGGGCATATTCAGAGTTAATTGGGTAAGATAGTAATTCCACTACAAGTTATTCATACACATGTGGTTACACCAATCACTATAGTTGCTAGTGAAAGAGTTTTTGACATACTACTTAGTTGACCATAGACTCAAAAACTCAAGGCAGTACCTTCTACAATTCATATATGCATAAAGTTCATTCATGTTAATCAATTTATTAAAGTAGGTAGAGTTCCTTATGAGTCACCACTCCCCACTTCAGAGACATCTACCAACTTCTAGTCACCAAATCTAGTTCTTACAATGGTTTTAGCTTCTCTTCTAGCTTATGTTCTACTTCCACTTGAGGTTTAGCCACAATTACAAATTCTATCACTAGTATAGAGGGTTCATACACCCCCATAGCTTAAATATTCTAGATAACTTTTAGTGATAGTATTCACACCTAGAGTAGTTACACTAAGATCTCATATAGCTACACAGAGAGTACCTATTCATAGAGCTTCTTCTCCTACTTTTAGATGGGTCCCTAAGATCCCTACAATTACATCCACTTCTTAGAGTCACAAGGGGACCCCACATTTAGTTTCCACTTCAAATATTTCAAATAAATTACAATGTACACACATTTTATCTCCATAATCTCAGTCATACACTTATGCCTCATGATCATGCATGATTCAGCTATTTGACACATGCCACCAAGATAGGGAGTCTCACCCAAGACTCATCGATTAATATTATTTCTTATTAGTCATTCTTGTACATAGTCAAAATATTTTATATATATATATATATATATATATATATATATATATATATATATATAACACTTCAAAATACAAAAACATTCAAAAAAATTACAAAAACACCAAAAACATATTTTCAATTATATGCATCATCTATGCTTTACATCAATACTATCATGATAGGACTTATATCACTCCAAATAATACAATTATCAATGGTTTTAGTGGGCATATTCAGATTTCATTGGGAAAGATAGTACTTCGACTATAGGTTGTTCCTATACATGTGGCTACACCAATCACTATAGTTGCTAGTGTAGGAATTTTTGACATACTACTTGGTTGACCATAGATTCAAAAAATCAAGGTAGTACCTTATAAAATTCATAGATACATAAATTACATTCATGTTAATCAAGTTATTAAAGTAGGTGGAGTTCCTTATGAGTCACCACTCCCCACTTTAGAGACATCTACCGACTTCCGATCACCAGATCTAGTTCTTCCAATGATTTTATCTTCTCTTCCAGCTTATGTTCTAGTGCCACTTGAGGTTCAACCACAATTAAAACATCTATCACCAGTACAGAGGGTTCATACACCCCCATAGCTTTAATATTCTAGATAAATTTTAGTGATAGTATTCATACCTAGAGTAGTTACACTAAGATCTCATATAGCTACACAGAGAGCACCTATTCATAGAGCTTCTTCTCCTACTTTTAGATGGGTCCTTAAGAGCCCTACAATTGCATCCACTTCTCAGAGTCATAGGGGGACCCCAAATTTAGTTTCCACTTTAGCTATTTCAAAGAAATTACAACATACACACATTTTAGCTCCATAATCTCAGTCATACACTCATGCCTCACGATCACGCATGATTTAGTTATTTGACACAAGACACCAAGATAGGGAGTCCCACCCAAGACTCATCGATTAATATTATTTATTCTTAGTCTTTCTTGTACATATGTATATATATATATATATATATATATATATATATATAACACTTCAAAATACAAAAACATTCAAAAAATTTATAAAAACACCAAAAACATATTTTCAATTGTATGAATCATCCATGATTTATGTCCCTACTATCATGATAGGACTTACATTTTTTGTTTCATGATATTTTATGTCTATTTTCTATATTACCATGCTTCACTTGATCTTCTTTGAGTGTGTGTAGTGACATACATCAATTTTATTGCTTCATTCTACCCATAGAGGGGGGGGGGGCATTCCTCCTTTTACATTCGAGACATACATTGTTATAAACACTCATTGGGGTCATCTTATACATGACTACACCATCTAGGTTATGTCATTCCTACACTACACACTCTGAGTTATCATGCTGATGTAAATTACTTTATAGCTCACACATAATATCATATCGACATTTCACTAATATTTATCACTTGTGTATCTCTTAACATATATATAGTCTTGTAATACACAAATTTCTCATACTTTCACATTTAATTTTATTAATTATATGTGCTTGTATCCTTCTAGCCATTACATGCTTTCTCTGCTTGCTTAGTTTAGCTTGTGTGATTGTATTTTCCAATTCCTGTTTGACTCCTGCTTGTGCCTTAGGATATTTTCCAATTTCATTTTCTTATTTTTCATGTGTGTTCCTTAGGAAATTTTCTAATTTTCTTTATTTTTACTCCTCTATGTGCCTATGGCCTATGTCCCAATTTTGCTTATTTCACTTGTATGTGTATGAGGCATTTGAACATGCCTTCCATGTTTGTTTCTAATTTGAGTGACATGTGCCCATGTACCTTATTTACATGGCCCCTTAGACCATCTAATATGCTTCTTATTTCTTTCTTGTTTTTTTGTTGATTGTCAAATATGTGCAATGTCATGATCCATATCATGTGTTTTCTTTGATTTCTTGGATGCCATGATGGACATCATGGTCCATCCCTCCAAATAATAAATAACAATTAAAATTTCCAATTATAGTTTAGTACATTGCGCATGCTTTCACATTGTAATATCTATCTAGGCATACCCTTGTTGATCTAACAATATCTTGGTATAAAAATTGGTAAATCTTGAAACATATTGTCAAACATCAAATGCTATATCATATATCTTTTCAAAATTAAGACACTTACAAGAATATTTTCTTCTTAGGGTAGTCATTACAATTTCATAATTCCTACCTTCATAAGAGGGGGCATCAAATAGGGTCTTTGTCATAGAGATAAAACCTTTTAGCAATCGAAACATCATTATTTATAATAGTCAACACAATTTTCTTAGATATAGGGTGTCATCATGTGCGGCATGATGGTTCTCAATTTTAGTTTAGATTGTGTAATTGGCATAAATTTTAGATCAAAATACATGTTCTAGACATAAGTGATTTGGGCAAAATGTGCATCGCACATTGATATTTTTGGTTTTTGAGTTTAGTTTATTCCAGGCATTCTCAGTAGTTACATGGCTTACTCCATCTACAGGTGGTTGGTATCACATTCAAGTTAAAATTTCATACAATTTTATATTTTTAATTACCTGAGTTCCCAAGTTGGATTTCATATAAGCCTAGTACATTATTTTTGGAGTGGCTTTCATACAATACTAATCTCCATCTTTTGAAATGGCCAAGAGTGACCTAGTTTCTAGCATACGTTCGGTTATCCACATCACAATGTCAGATTTCTAGCACATTCATAAGATCTATAAGCCATCTCATATGACATATATTATATACTAGTATCACTTCATATCTTCACTTCACAGGGTAATGATGGAGCCAAAGGGCCAACCTTTATATTCTTGAGCCACATATTCAGAGGGATTGGACATATAGTCTAGACATCAATTAGCACACACATGACTCATTAGCTTCACTTAGTTGGTGATGATGGAGATAAAGGGCCAAAATTTACATTCTTGAGAAAAATTCTATGGAATTGAGCACTCAGATCCATTCATGATATTACTCTTGATTCAACACATACTCAACACAATCTAGAATCACAATAGGTTTTGTATTGGTTTACATACCTAGTGAGGTCTATTCATTATTTTATCTTCTTTTAATAAAATTTTATACATTCTTATTTTATATATAGTGTATCTATTAATAACCGATCTAATTCATGTTTTTATTTTCCAATTTACACATCATAATGTGCTCTCTCTACACACATCCAACATCACACAGTTTCATGAGCTTTTCCCTTACAGGTAAGTTTAAGTATGCTTTCTATTTTTCCTTTAACCTAGTACTTAACTTTGTTGCATCACTAGAATAAAGGTATTGGGGAAATTAAGTCATATAAAATGCAAAATTGGATGACTTAGATATGACTAATAACACCCAACCTATAGACTCAACCCTTCTCAGCTAGAATTTCATTGATTCCCAGTCACTCGTAACTTCCTCAACTTAGATTTTTGAGGCCTAAGCAATACTCTCAGACCCAAATCCATCCCTCTAAGTCTCATCCTCTTAAGAAAATAGTGCCCAACTTGGACAGGAGTGCCAAAATTTAGGGGTGTCTTATTTCCAGTGTTATTGTCCAAGTTCACTTTAGCCTTAAATGGTTAGATTTTCTTGGTTCCTTATCTTTTCCCCTGTCAGTTAAAATAAGCTCATCTAACCCATGATCATTTTTTACATATAAAATTCCATTATATTTCCATTTAGAGGGGTTGGAACTCATTCACAGGAAAGAATTAAGAATACAAGAAAGCACACTCAAGCACTCTTCCTTATTCTCTACATACAACCTTCTAAGACCAATTTAAGCCTATTAAAGCACTCAAACCAATCCCTAATCATCCAATGTACATTCTAGTTTCAAATTATAGCTGTATATATCACATAATTACACCAAACACTTCAAATGGGAGAACTACATTAACTTTATCCCTCTTTGGAGTATTGATATGTATGTAGTGTGCCTACACACGGGGTGTGAAGTGTATCTAGCGTATCCTTTACACACTAACCCCTTCTCTCTTTCCCAAATTTTCTACTTGAGTTAAAGTTCCAAGAGTTCCTAAGGATTTTTAAATTCAATTAAACACACAAGGATATTTTCATAGACTTAGGATTTGATATTTCACTACCAAGGTGTCACAAGCTTATCGAATTAAACCCAAAAAAGCTAGATCACCAAGACAATAGTGTTGGAAATGGATAATAGTGTTGAAAGTGGATAAAAGTGATAGAAATTAGAATAAATTAACAAGTAGGAGGGTGTCCTAAGTTTGGCACTCCTATCTAATCTAGAAACAGAGTTCTGGGTCTTATTTACGATAGTCTACCATCCTTACATAGCCATTTTTAGACCCTGCATCATCTATTTTAGCCTAGAATAAGATAAGTTCTAATTTATCTCACCTATTGCTATATTTATTAAAAGGTAAAATCCATATCTATTTACACAAATTATTAGGCTAATTGAGACACATTTATTTACTAATTTACATTTACTTAGACCTTTATTTACTTAGGAATAAAACCCTATTATTCTAAAACTATAAAACATTAGTCTAGTGAAGGTATTATGGAGATTTAGGTCATGGAACTAGGTCATTGATAGGTACAATCATTATTTAGACCAATAGGTTACATGCAAAAAGGTAGTGTCTAGGTTGTGAGTCAAGTTTAATGTAACTAAACTAGTAGGTCATAGCCAAAGATCTAGGAGTCTTAAAAATCAATAGGAATCATGCAAAACCAATAGGTTGATAGGATTCCAAGAAATCCAAGGTGAAACCAATGGTTTCCTTGACATCATTATGTGCAAGTAATAAGGATATATAAAATCCAAGATGAAACTAACATGAACCAGTAGGTCATAAGAGTCACATCATCTAGGCTATCACATAGTCTAGGCAAAGATATAGGTCATGTCTACATGGAGATCCAAGTTGTATGCATCACATAGCTCTAGGTCACGATCACATAGAGATCTAGATCATAGGTGGGTGTAATCAATGGCTAAAATAAGGTGCATTCAATTATTGAAACCATAGGTCATAAGAAGAAGGTAGTGCATCTAAACTAATAGGTCAAATAGTAGGTTCATCAATTGTCCATAATAGACCAAACTAATACTATAGGTAGCACCCAGAAGATGCATTTTGACATTGATGCAATAAAATAAAAAGTCTATCAAAGGAAGACTATAAAACCTAAAAAAAACCAAACCTACATAAAAAAAACTCTAGATCTATGAAATACATAAGGTTTCCTCCAAAAGTAACAAATACCCACTAGAATTTTGGAAAACCCAAGAAATGTTTTCTTCTTTGACCACCAGTCAGTACAGATAAGTGTAAAATCCAAAAAATTCCCTTCAAGCCCTCTAAAATATTAAAAAATAGATTGTCAAAAAAAAAATGTCATGTTTATATTTGTTACTAGGCTTTGATATCTTCCTAATTGAATGAAATTGTGTATTTTTAATCTAAATATTTAAGTGGTATAATTTGCACAGATTTACATGAAACCTCACTAAACACTTAAAAATAACTAAGATCACAAAGAACATAAAGAAGGTGCTAGAATGAAAGTGAGATCACAATAAAATCCATGGAATTATTCTACAAACACTATTCTGATACCATATCAGAGTGGGCCACACTTGAGTATTGGTAACTGGATAGGATCGAATACATGAAGGTGAAATTATATGGAGTAGTGAAATCATGAACATAGGAGAGGAAGAAACTTCACAATGTGTAAAATCATCCAAAATCAATATCATTCCATGTTAATTATCAAAATAAATTTATGAAAGGTACATATATATGTGGAAGATATACATGTCCTCACATCCTCATGAATGTGAGATTATCTTCCCCAATGAAATTTATTAAACACCTAAGCAAGCTAACTAGACCATGTAGGTAAAACCAAATAGTGGGAAAAAACTTATACCAACACATTTATGTTATGAAAGTATATACTTTGTGTGGGTAGTTTAAATCATGTATTAAAAGATATCATAGCAATTTTTTGGGTCACGAATATATTAAATTAATTTAACTATGAATAATCGTGTAATATGTTGTGAGAAAAGTTCCACATTGCAACTAAATGACCAAATAAATTTCCAAAGTTCCAAGTAGGAAAATGTCCATAGATACATGTCAATTCTTGCATAGATGTATGGAGAATGAAAAGTATATATTGAAGGTATTAGTTTCATATTTTTAATGTATGAAAGATCCTCTCCCAAAATATTAGAATATGGATTTGAAACACATTAGAGAAACAAGAACATGGCCTAAACTTTAGCAAGACTTTATTCAAACCTTTGTATTTGAGGATGAGAAAGTAATGGTGCATAAAATTTTGCATAAAAATAATATATATATTTTTCTATGGAGGAGTGGATGATATTAATGTATAAAATAATAAAGAGATTTAGGATGAAAAAATAATATTATCCATGGAAAAGTGGATAAATGTAAGTATGCCTAGGAGTAGAATGTATTTATTCTCAAGTCTTGTAACCAAATATGGAATAATTAAAATAATCTCTATAACATACAAAATAAAAGAATACACGAACCTTAAATTCATGTTTTAAATTAATAAAAGTATCAGTATACCAAAGAAGGAACATGCAACCAAATGGGAATAAGAGAATTTATGAATTTTGAACATAGAATAAAAACCAAGTTAGATGGATGTTGGCTCATTTAATGTAAAAGATAGAAAACTATACAAAGCCCATTTCAAAAAATGTTTCAAAACATTAGCATTAAGGAAATATAAAATATGGCACAAATAGGAGACTGTTGGACCCAATAATATATATCATGTCTTTGTGATACTAGGAAGATATGTGTCCAATCACCTTTAGTAAATTTGAGGGGGTAGAGTCATCGGTGGGAGAGATGCACATTGAATTTAAGGAGTATAAAAGACTAATTAATAAGAGTCTATAAAGGTTGAATGAAAACATTAATATAAAGGTATAAATTAGATTGCATGGTTGAAGTGGGTATCATATATTTGGTGGAAAAAATATATTGTGTAGGTATAATGGTTTTTCAACCTAAGAAATGAAGAAAAATAATCCCAAGAAATAACATGAATTTAATGATGCTTACATATATAATATTTTCTAATGATTTTTGTTGTCCCCAAAAAATGACTTCTCATTTTTGGGACAACATGTGAACTATTTTGTTTTAAAAGACCAAAATTTATCTCTTCCTTTCTCAAAATTTGTCTTGAGCTTTCAAATTCCTCATTTTTCAAGATTTTTCAGTAAAGGGATTAGCAGGTTCAATAGGGTCAAAGGCTTTTGCAGGCTAGTCCAATCAAAAGAACCAGTTTCCAATACTTAGTCATTTTCAGAATTGGTTCAACACCTTGGTTCAATCAAAAATGTCCATCAGCAAGCATCTAAGCAAGGATTGAACCATTGAACCATTAAACCATTGAAACTTGAACCATTTTGGTTCAACAAGTTCAATGGGTTCAAGATTCAACGTCATCAGCAATAGCTAAGTGCATTTGTCAAAGGTTCAAAGTTCAACCATTTCAAGGTTCCATAGCTCCAAGCACTTAATGAGTTTCAAAGACTTGAACCATTGAACCATTGAACCTTGAACCATTTTGGTTCATCGGTTCAATGGGTTCAACATCCAAATGGTTTAACATGCTTGATTCAAAGATATCAAAAAGACTCAGCCAAAGTAAAAGAATGAACTGATTGAACTGTTGAACCTTGAACTGCTTCATAGGTTCAACAAGTTCATTGGTTCAAATGTTCAAAGGTGGCCTCAGTCAAGGAAAGAAGCAGAAAACAAATGGTTCAATAGATGGTTCAACAAAGGAGCGCGTAAAATAAAAGGACAAGCAGAAGCTACCAAGTGTCACCTACCGAGCCCCATTATACCTTGTTTCTAAAAACAATAGAAATTGGCATGTGTCCTTGATGAATCTTGGCAGAGGTTTCCAAGTGTCAGTGGTTGATACATCTTCATTTCATTTCATTAACAAGTAAAGACTATGGTGGGCCCCTGGAAAATTTCTAAAAGAACAAGTGAAGCATGACAAGTGTCAGTGTTCATGTCTCAGGCTTCCCATAAGTTTTAAACCTTCTTTTGATAAGCTTCTCTCAGAGTCTTGTGGAAAGCACCAAGTGTCAATGGTGGAAGTTTTCAATATGATGCAGTGAAAGATGCCATGTGTCCTTGGTGAGAATTGGTAGAAGCTGACAAGTGTCATCCTCTGTGTGATTGCTAAAGTGAGTCCTGAATGTTTCTGTAAGTGTTTTTAGAGTTCGGTGAAAGCCACCACGTGTCCTCACTTTTTTTGGTGGAAGATGCCATGTGTCACTTGTTCGAAGCAGTGAAAGGTGCCATGTGTCAAAGATGGAGCACCCTCAAATGCAGAGATGCAGAGCCAAGGAAAGGTTTCCTTCAAACAAATTATTTGAAGGAATTTCTTAAAACATTTTGTCTTAAAGAAATGAAGGGATGATAGTCCTCTAAAGAAATTAAAGCTCGAAGGCCACCCAAATGATCCTGAAGGGTAAGTACCCTTATGGGGGGACACTCGACACTTAGAAATGGACCCTGTTCAAGACCTTGAAGGGCAAGTTCCTTTCGAGAAGGGTCAAGCCTCAAAGTGTAGTGAAAGCTACCAAGTGTCACATGTTGAGATAATAGTCTCTAACAAGTTTCAAAGTAGCTGAACTCACCACATGTCCCATCCCAGTGCAGTAGAAGCTGCCAAGTGTCTGTATCTGTGCTTCTAGTCTCTAATAAGTTTCAAAGCTTATTCCAACAAGCTTATTTCAAAGCTACAGATGCTGCTATGTGTCCTCACCCATGTCACAATGAAAAGCAGCCATAACAAGTGAGAAAGATACAAAGGAGTTGCTAAGAAGAATGATAGGCCCACAAACATCAAATTTAGGATGACTGGCTAGCTATTAACCTTCAAAAGAGGAAAGACCTACATATGTCAAATAAGCTGCAATGAAGTGTCTATTGATCTTTGCAGGCTTAAAACATAGACTCAATGCATTCAAAGACCCTAAGGCCAGGGCCAAAAGGAAGAAGAAACAAAGAGGGAAATCTCAGTAGGAGTTATTACTAGTAGGTGAAGCAATTCACTAGGTAGGTATTTAGGGCCTGCAAGCATTGAAATCATAACCTATTTTTCCCCTTTGGCATAAAGGCAACATGGACAGCTATGCAGGTAGTAGATGATGGAATGAGTGATTCAGGCTAGGGAGTAAACACTGGAGATGAATCAACAAGCCACAATTAAGGTAGCTACCCTGCTCCAGCATGGCCCTCCCTGATAGAACTAAGAAGGCATCCAAGGCATTAATTACGTAGCATGGGTCACTCCATGGGAGAAAGTGCCAAGCTTCCCTTGGGCCTCTATATAATGTAATCTCTTATATCATTTAAAAGGAGATCTTCCCCTTATCAAAATCAAAACTCTACCCAAATTGAAAGGCATTACTGAGACTTTGAGCTCAGATTGTTCTTCATATTTCTTTGATTAAATGAGAAAGCAAGTTACTCACAAAATTTGTGCTATTATAGCTTGTGCTACTTTAGGAAATTGTTCTTATGTCTATTTCCTAGAAGTATTCTTTTTTATTTGATTTAACAAGTAGAACTAGTGGAAGTAATTAGGAAGGTGTCCTGAAGATAGCTATTTTCAAACTTTGTGTTGTCATTGTTGTCTTCAGTGTGTGTTTATTTTCTATTTCTATGTTAAAGGACCTTGGGATGACTTTGTGCCCCCATTGTTCTTCATACCTCATTCTTGGGTAGTCAAGGTGGAGACTTTGTGCTACATCTTAGATTGTTGGTTACTCTATACTCTACTACCAGTCACTTGTTACCAGAAAGATTCTTGTTGTTTGCAAGAACAAGCACTTTTGAAAGAAGAGAAGTGCCTTCTATCATTTCACCAGAATTTCTATTATCCAAGAAGGGATCTGGCTCTTAGTTGAGTGTTACTTTTGAAAGAAGAAAAGTACCTTCACCAATCACCCATGATTTCTCCTTTGATCTATGAGCATCATCTCTGAAAAAAGATATATGGATGATTTATTCTACCCCTGAGTGTTACTTTCTGCTTATTTATATAGTATATAGTGCATTTATACCTATAGGGAACCTCCCCTTGATGAGAGGAGATATTTTTCCCCTTTAGATGTGGTAAACCTACAACTTTGGATGACCAATCTTTCCATGCTATGGTGAAGAGACCTATTTTGCTCACTAGTTAGCTGGTCAACAAAATATTCACCCAACAGTTTTTGGTGACTCCACTGGGGACATGGTAATTTTTTGTAACTTGGAACCTCAAGTTTTAGATTGAAACATCACCTGTGTCTTGCCCATTATCATTATAGCCTTATCCATTTATTTAGCTAGGGATGAACATGCAGTCTGAAACCTCAAGTTTTAGATTGAAGCAGTCTCTACCCTTATCCATTATATTTTCTGGCGACTCCATTCCATGTCTTACCCATTATCATTATAGCCTTACCATCTTCTTCTATCTCCATTATATTATGTAGTCTACAAAACTAGAGCCACTTGGAAGAATGTGTAGTTTGAAGTCTCAAGCTTCAAACTGAAGCAAGACCAGTCCTTTTCCATTTTTGATTCACAATTTGACAACTCCATGCTATACCAGAAGCCAGAGAGCTCAAGGTATTGTTGACCTATCTTCGAGTTTGCACAGCAAGGAAATTTCAACTTACTTTCTTCCCAACTCTGAGTTTAACGATCTAGGAGTGTCCCTCCTACCCATACTAAGACACTAACACAAGGTAGAGCTACTTTTCTTGATATTAGTAGAGCTTTGCCTATCTAAATTTCACCTAGATTTTTTATCCCTACTTTCAATAATCTAATCATGGTAGTTTGAGGCCCCTTGGATAACTCTTTTGGCCCACTAAATCTTACTCCACCCCTGCATGAACTTCCACACAGCTCAAGAAAGAACTTTCCCAAATTCTTTGGTGATCAGAGAGTTCACCCCGATAAACACATTACAGCCTTTAGCATAGCCTGTAGTGTGATAGGGGTGGAATTTGAGGACATGGTAGTCAATATTTTCATGGAAATGCTACAAGGTGCCACTATGGACTGGTTCTACCATCTGCAAGCTAGATCAGTGACTAACTAGGACACACTTAAAGCCAAGTTTGAAGCCAAGTTGAGACATGCTAGCCACATAGACCTTGAGGCTGCTCAAGACTTGGTTATGGAGGTAGAAGATGACCTTATCTTGGTAGGAAAGATAAGGAGAGATCCAAACAGAGGTAAACCCTCTTCATCTTCTGAATACTCACCCACAGCTACCACTGATTAAATGGTGCAAAAGCTGGCAAATAAATTTCTAGCCTTGAAAAGGCAAATGGCCCAAGGTATGTTTGCTCCTCCTAATCGGGACATGCCAAGGAAGACATTTCAGAATCAGTCATATCAAGGCAATGCTGCCAAGAATTAAGGGTAGCCAAATTGTCTTCCTCCCCCATAGAGGAACCTTACCCTTGAATCTCCTCCAACCAACTCAATAGTCAGATATCTAAAAATTGAACATGATTACTCTTTCCAACCTGAGTTTGATCAAGAAAATGATGTTGATCTATTCATGGAGGATCAAGAAAAATTAGCTGGTGACTCCCACATTAGTTTCCTAAATTACAAAGATGAACCTAGAAGTAAATGTGAAGCAGTCGAGGGATCATACACAATATTCACTTGATCTAAGAATCAGTCAGCCCAGCAAGCTGATAAAGAAGGAATAGAGGAGCGACCTCAACCAACAATTTCAATTGCTAAACATGGGACCACTCTGCCTTTCTAGCCAAAGGACCTGATGGTTTCTAAGAAGGTAAGTACATCAAGAATCCTTACACCTTCTACTTCAAATTTGAAGATTAATCCTCCCCCCTAAAAACCAAAAGGATGAATTCCCATCCTTTCTTCCTAGTCCATTTCAGTCATTTAACATAATTGACCATGTCAATAAAACCAAAATTTAGATGACTAAATTTGAATTCCTTCAAGCCAACCCTGAGCAGTTGGATAGGTTGGTAGAGTGTGTGAAGAATAAAGCCATCCCTGCAGGACAAGAAGCTAAGAAGGTAACTCATGATCCCTCAAGGAACATACCCATCCCAAATAATCTTGTCATCACTCCTCTTGCTGCCGCTGGGAAAGTAGATCCTTTCTATGTTTCCCTATTAATAAATGGTCACAAACTGAGCAATTGCATCATTGATTTTGGTGCTTCATACAATGTCATGCCTACCAAAATGGTAGAATCTCTTGGTCTCACACTGACCAAGACATTTGAAAGATGCTTTTCCATGGAGAATATGCAAGGACCACTGCTGGGGCAAATTAAAGATGCCCAATTTGCATTTGTAGCCTTTCCAGACAAGAGAATCAAGATGATTATCTTGGTGGCTAACGTCCCAGCATCCTATGGCATTCTGCTTGGAAAAAATTTCTATAAGGATGTGGGAGGAGAATTAAGCATGGACCTATTTGAGGCAAGGATCCCTGTCAAATGCGTGATGAAGAGATTGTTCCCTGAAAAGGAGGAAAAATACGTGGTCACCCAAATGCCAGCCCCTATAGCACAAATTTTGTTTGAGTCTTCAAGCAAGGGTAATTATTTCTTGACCACAGAGGATGTTCAGGTTTCTACAGACAAAATTCCTATAGCTGGCAATCCAAGAATTGATCCAAAAAAGACATCAAAAGGATTGGTAGGTAGTACAAATGAAGAAGGATCTTCCATCTCCAATGAAGATAAATCTGATAGAAGATCAATGTCTGATGATGCTTGGATTTTAGAATTTGATGGCATAAATTCTTCTACTAATGATGGGGCCAGGATTGTGTTGATATCTCCTCAAAGAGATATTTTTCCTTCATGCAAGTTGTAGGTCAACAACACTAACAACATATCTAAATGTGAATCTTTGTTGCTTAGATTGAAGGTTGCTCAAGACCAGGATGTCAAACTCCTTCACACCAAAGGAGATGATGAACTGGTGGTTTGTTAGGTGTCTGAGAGGGACAATAAAAGCATGTGCTAGATTGAACCAATAGAATAACAAGCTATGGTGGTGGACCATACTAATGTACTCCAAAGTCAACAAAAGGAAATTTTCACCAAGAAAGCAAGGAGTTACATTTTTTAGATTGAAGACCATGTCTTGCCATGGGGCAAGAAGAGAGAGCCAAAAAGAGTGCACAAAAAATGTGATTCCTGGTGGAGAGTTCCATTCACCCATCACTGATTCTGGGGAGAAAATGGCTTCTTGCTAGTTTATCAAGACATAGTGCCATTTTCACTGCCTCTCAGGGGGCAGCATCTGAAGTACTTCAATTCTTGAAGTACCATATAAGTTCACTTGTACATTTGTATATTTGTATAGTCTTTTGTTTCTATTTTGTTCTTTTCATTTTCATTTTTTGAAACCTTTCTTTTTGGGTAGCATGACTCCATAGCCTAATGGCACACTTCAAGGCACTGGAGATTCTAATTTATACTTCCCTTAGGTGTTTCAAGTTTCCAACTGAAGGTAGTTCCCCAACTGGAGCCAACTGTTGTCCCTAAAAAATGACTTCTCATTTTTGGGACAACATGTGAACTATTTTGGTTCAAAAGACCAAAATTTCTCTCTTCCCTTCTCAAAATTTGTCCTGAGCTTTCAAATTCCTCATTTTTCAAGATTTTTTAGTAAAGGGATTAGCAGGTTCAATAGGGTCAAAGGCTTCTACAGGCGAGTCCAATTAAAAGAACCAATTTCCAACACTTAGTCATTTTTAGGATTGGTTCAGCACCTTGGTTTGATAAAAAATGTCCATCGACAAGCATCTAAGCAAGGATTGAACCATTGAACCATTGAACCTTGAACCATTTTGGTTCAACAGGTTCAATGGGTTTAAGGTTCAACATCATCAGCAAGATCTAAGCACATTTTTCAAAGGTTTAAAGTTCAACCATTTCAAGGTTCCACGGCTCTGAGCAATTAATGAGTTTCAAAAGCTTGAACCGTTGAACCATTAAACCTTAAACCATTTTGGTTCATTGGTTTAACAGGTTCAATGTCCAAATGGTTCAACATGCTTGGTTCAAAGATATCAAAAAGACTCAGCCAAATCAAAAGAATGAACTGATTGAACCGTTGAACCTTGAACTGCTTCATAGGTTTAACGAGTTCATTGGTTCAAAAGTTCAAAGACGGCCTCAGTCAAGGAAAGAAGTAGTAAACAAATGGTTCAACAGATGGTTCAAGCAAGGAGCGCACAAAAGAAAAGGATGAGCGGAAGCTACCAAATGTCACCTACCAAGCCCCATTATCCTTTTTTCTAAAAATAGCAAAAGTCAGCACGTGTCCCTAATGAAGCTCAGTGGAGGTTGCCAAGTGTCAGTGGTTGCTACATCTTCCTTTGGTTTCATTATCAAGTAAAGACTGTGGCAGGCCCCAAACAAGTTGCTAAAAGAACAAGTGGATCACAATAAGTGTTGGTATCCACATCTTAGGCTTCCCATAATTTTTAAAGCTTCTTTTGATAAGCTTCTCTCAGAGTTTCATGGAAAGCACCAAGTGTCAATGGTAGAAGGTTCCAATTTTATTCAGCAAAAGATGCCATGTGTCCTTGGTTAGAATCAGTAGAAGCCGACAAGTGTCATCATCTACGTGATTGCTAAAGTGAGTCCTAAATGTTTTTGTAAGTGTTTCTAGAGTTCAGCGAAAGCTGCCACATGTCCTCACCTTTTTTGGTGGAAGATGCCACATGTCACTTGTTTGAAGCAGCGGAAGGCACCACGTGTCAAAGATGGAGCACTCTCAAATGTAGAGATGTAGAGCCAAGGAAAGGTTTCCTTCAGACAAATTGTTTGAAGGAATTTCTTTGGAAATTTTGTCTAAAGGAATAAAGGGATGATAGTCCTCCAAAGAAATTGAAGCTCAAAAGCCACCCAGATGATCCTGAAGGGTAAGTACCCTTGTGGGGGACACTCGACACTCAAAAATGGACCCTATTCAAGACCCCAAAGGGCAAGTTCCTTTCGAGAAGGGTGAAGCCTCAAAGTGCAATGGAAGATACCAAGTGTCACATGCTGAGACAATAGTCTCTAACAAGTTTCAAAGTAGTGGAACTCACCATGTATCCCATCCCAGTGTAAAAAAAGCTACCAAGTGTCTACATCCACGCTTTTAGTCTCTAACAAGTTTCAAAGCTTATTCCAATAAGCTTATTTCAAAGCCATGGATGTTGCCACGTGTCCTCACCCATGTCATAGTGAAAAGTATAAATAACAAGTGAGAAAGATAAAAAGGAGTTGCTAAGAAGAATGACAGGCCCACAAACATCAATTTAGGATGACTGGCTAGCCGTTAACCTTCAAAAGAGGAAAGACCCATGAATGTCAAATTTGCTGCAATGAAGTGTCTGTTGATCTTTGCAGGCTTAAAATATAGACCCGATGCATTCAAAGACCCTAAAGCCAGGGCCAAAAGGAAGAAGAAATAAAGAGGGAAATCTCAATAGGAGTTATTCCCAATAGGTGGAGCAGTTCACCAGGTACGTATTTGGGGCTTGCAAGCATTGAAAGCACAGCTTGTTTGTCCCCTTTGGCATAAAGGAAATATGGACAGCTGTGCAAGTATTAGATGATGGAATGAGTGATTCAGGCTAGGGAGTAGATAGTGGAGATGAATCAATATGCCACAGTTAAGGTAGCTGCCTTGCTCCAGCATGGCCCTCCCTGACAGAACCAGGAATGCATCCAAGGCATTAATTGTGTAGCATGGGTCACTCCATGGGAGCAAGTGCCAAGCTTCCCTTAGGCCTCTATATAATGTAATCTCTTATATCATTTAAAAGGAGATCTTCCCCTTACCAGAAGCAAAACTCTACCCAAATTGAAAGGCATTACTGAGACTTTAAGCTCAGATTGTTCTTCATATTTCTTTGATTAAATGGGAAAACAAGTTGCTCACAGACTTTGTGCTATTATATCATGTGCTACTTTAGGAAATTGTTCTTATGTCTATTTCCTAGAAGCATTCTTGTTTATTTGATTTAACAAGTAGAACTAGTGGAAGTAATTAGGAAGGTGTCCTGAAGCCAGCTATTTTCAGACTTTGTGCTGTCATTATTGTCTTCGGTGTGTGTTTATTTTCTATTTCTATGTTAAAGGACCTTGGGATGACTTTGTGCCCCCATTTTTCTTCATACCTCACTCTTGGCAAGTCAAGGTGGAGACTTTGTGCTACATCTTAGATTGCTGGTTACTTTGTACTCTGTTACCAGTCACTTGTTACTAGAAAGATTCCTGTTGTTTTCAAGAACAAGCACTTCTAAAAGAAGAGAAGTGCCTTCTATCATTTCACCAGGATTTCTACTATCCAGGAAGGGATTTGGCTCCTGGTTGAATGTTACTTTTGAAATAAGAGAAGTACCTTCACCAATCACCTAGGATTTCTCTTTTGATCTATGAGCATCATCTCTGAAAAAAGAGAGATGGATGATTTATTCTACCCTTGAGTGTTACTTTTTGCTTATTTATATAGTATATAGAGCCTTTATACCTATAGGGAACCTCCCCTTGATGAGAGGAGAGATTTTTCCCCTTTGGATGTGGTAAACCTGCAACTTCGGATGACCAATCTTCCTATGCTGTGGTGAAGAGACCTATTTTGCTCACCAATTAGCTGGTCGACAAAATATTCACCTAACAATTTTCATCAATGTAATTCTAGAGTTTGTTGTATGGCATATAGTATATACCTTCATGAGTGGATTTAGTGTGTATTATCATATTTTCATTATAGATGAATACAACCAAAAAATAATTTCATAATTGAATGGATTTTATTGCATATAGAGTAATGCCATTCAAGTTAAATATTGTATCAATGGTATTATCTAGCTAAATGGTCACTAAATTCAAGTATTTAATTCATGATTCCATTGAGGTATACTTGGATGAATAGGAAGTTTTTTCTCTCTTCAAAGAACATTTTTTAAAGTTGAAACTTATGTTGGAAATATAAAGAGCTTTATGAGTCACTTAAATTTGAAAATTTGTTATTTTTCACATTTTTTGGAGTATTGGCTAGGAGATGTGGTGTGAAATGATGGGATTTCGGTCAATAAAACTAAGATTATAATTATCATTTGACTTTTACCACCCACCAACCGATTGAAAGTGTAATAGTTTTTAGGGTATACCAGGTATTAGAATAAGTTCATTTGTGGTTATGAAGATATCACATTACTCACAAATATGTTGCTCCACAAAGATAATATTTTTTGAATGGAAATAATAATATGAGACTGAATTATGAAACTAAAACAAGGATTGGTCATATATTTAATTTTGGTTTTTCTAGATTGGTTTTAAAAATTCCATGTCCATGTGGATGCTTTCATTTCAAGTGATGGAGACTTGGACCATCCAATTAATATTTCAAGTATAGTTTTCATTTCAAATACATAGAATAAATAAACCATGACAAAAATGTAAGCATTGGATATGATTTTTTTTTCAAATAAAATTGTTTGACTATATATTGGCAATCATGTTTTAATATGTTATAGATCATTAGACCTTGTAATATCTTGTTGGGGGACATGATATACATGTGGTTAATGATTTTATAAGATTATAATATTCAATATTAATGTAAAATTGAGAAAATATATCATTGGACTAGATCATTTAATAAATATACAAATATGAGAAGAATAAGGGGACTTATAAAAGACTCACTTGACGTGCACTTGTTTAGGGTCAATGAGAGTACAAAAAAAATGGAAATAAATTTTGAATTTTTGTAGTATGCCAAATTTTTGGAACACTAAAAATAAATAATTTTTTTATTAATTTTATTTCAATAGAATTACCATTTAATATTTGTAATGGGCTACTATATACAACATGAAAAGATGATATGATTTGTAGGGTGGCTTTGGAGCATGAAAGAGTGAAAGTTTTGATTGGAATGATTGAAAGGGTAGATAGAGGTCATTCTATAGGGGAATTAACTATGGTAATGGAATTATAGAGTGGAATATGATGGCCATCATTTTTTTAAGATACTTATAGAGTAGTAAAATATTACAATGCATGCTAGGGAATTCAAAAACCAAATTAGAGAGTTGAAACATAACTCAATCTAGTTCTTACAACAAATCTATTTGAATACTGAAGGAAATATTTTATTGGTCCTATTGATCCACCATTAAAATTATTTAATTTTACGTATATATCATTGATATAAACTATTTTACAAAATGGGATAAAGTAACAACAAATCGAAGTTATGAAGAAATAGATGTGAAATTTTTATATGATAACATCATCACATAGCTAAAAAACACAAAAAACCTAATCAATGATTTTGGAACAAAATTATTAAAAAATAACATCAAGACATTGATGGATGAGTGTATGATCTTGAAAAAAAGGAATCTATACACAATATTTTTCACTTTATGATATGATGACACTTTATCTTGCAGTTTCTTGTCGATGCATTAATATCCATAAGATTATGCCTTAAAAGGTAAACCAATAATTTTATGGGAAAGGATCATGGTTGATTTTGACAAATGTTTTAATCCTATTCTACATACACTATTAATAATTGAAGTATCAACTCCTCTAAGTTTCTATCCATATATCCCTTATTTATATGTTAGTGTAGGTTTTTCTCTTTTTTGTTTACCTTCACATTTATTGTGTTAGCTTACTTAGGTGTTCACTTGTCATGGAGGAGTTACATTTTAAGTTGGAGACACCCTTGACTGGATATTTTAGGTATGGGAATATTTTGACCACCACCACTTATCATGTGACCTCCACCACTTGTTATTTATGAATTACACATTCAATCCTTTCTTTACCTCTCCTCTATGAGCTATTCAAAACTATAATTAAATCATTTATGCTTTTTGATTTTATCTGTATATATTTTAGATCTCACCTACTACCTAGGGTTTTATGTGTTAACAAATGATTTGATATCATTGATGACTCCAATATGGTATCATATCCCTACTATCTACTTTTGCTATCATTTCAAATCTATGTTGACATTATAGAATTATCACATCATTACTTTTTATTCTTCATTTGGGAATTTTTTGGGGTTTGGGGTGAATTTTATTAACATGCATTGAAAACTATGATATAATGGATTAGATCAACAAAAAACTACATATTCTTTGGGTTTTTAGTGTTCTCTATTGGGTTTCATTAGATTTTAGGTTTTTTACTAGTCTATCTTATGGTGGTATTGTGGTTTTGTTATGTAACAAGTTTAAATTGATCTCCATTAGTTTTTTCTTTTATTATTACCTTGCATGCATGTCTAACTAGTTTAGGAGGTGAATGAATACATCTGAGAGGTTTCAATGGCCTATTTTTGGTCTCTATAGCTTACTCTCTATAGTGGATTAGCCTTCAAAAACCAATATTCCACTCCTATTGCATGACCTTCACCCAAGTGGATATGTGCACATTTTTTCACACTATAAAATACAAATCACATGAAGACCTTAAGGTGATTCAATGTTGATGGTCTAATCAAGGATTGGTCTAGCGGCTCGCTTATGGTGTTGATCCTTTTTTCCTTGCCCTTAAACCTACTCTTGGTCATTTCATCGACCAAACCTTCTCTGGGGTGGAAGTTTCATAGATCTTCCTCCTCTTCAAGATGCCTTCAAACACTCTAACCCACTCCACTTTTCAAGGCACCTCCCACTGTTAAACAACCTCTTCACAACCAATGAAGGGACATTGCCTTCCTCTTATACCAAGTTTCCTTCATCCTAGTTTTAGTAATGCATCATCATTTATCTTCTACCATCCTTGTATGACCCTTACATGGTTTTCTATGTCATGGATCGACCCATATACCTTACCTATTAATAGATCATTGACACCTTCCCTCCTAGCCTTAAAATCACACTCAAACAATTAAGTTTTTTTAAAGCAATGGTTCCATGAAACCACTTTCTTGAACTTAGTTTTTTGGGTAATTATGAAGTGGTTTTACCTTTTGTGTGGTGGCAATTTTTTTTTAAAACCTTAAAATCATAGTTTCTAAAAAACATGTTATAATGTATTTAAAAAGTCAATGTTCCTTTTATTTTATAGCGTAACCTTTTTTTCAAAGCGTTGGCTTAAAAAAAGGATGGGGGAGATTTAATTCTTGTTGTTTTTGTATAAAATAATATGTTTCATGAACATGAGTTCTTGTGTAAGGTTATAATATAGGGGGCATTAATTTTTATTTTTTTAATAAAATAATATCCCTAGTTTGTTTATATTTTAATGTTTTTTTTACAAAAATAATATATTGTATTGGGGGCAAACACTATTTGGAAAACATTTTTATTTTTTTTGTATAAAAATAATCTTGTATGGAGATTATTTACTTGGTCATATATTTACCTCTTTTGCTTGTTAAAAATGGAGGGTAAGAACCAATTTGGTATGCATATAAATCCCTTCACAAGAAAACTACTTTATTCTCCTTATCTCTTGCCTCTTTACTTGGTCCACTTGTACCTCTTAGATACATTATTGATAGATCCTGACGTCCATCTAGTTTTTCTTATTTACACAATGGTTGCTCAAGGCACATTCTTGATTGTGTCTGATGTATATATGAGCATGCTTGTACTTGTAACATTATGGGGGTTATTGTTGTTTGTTCTTATGGGTTATTATGTGGTGTTTTATTTTCCTTTCTCTTCTACACTCTCATTTTCTACATTATGTTGATTCCTACACTTACTACTCATTTGGGCACATTCTCAATTGTGCTAAACATCCTCTTCATGAGTCTGCCTTATTTTTATGGGGTCATTGAAGTTTTTTCTATGTAGTTATGCACTTATATGATGATAAGAGTTGATTCTACAGTAGTCATTCTTATTGGGAAGACCAACTATGATTCTTTCTATGCATATAAGGAACACTTACTTATAAGCAAGAATCATATTCCATTATTATATGGATAAATTCTTGATATCACTGATCCTATTCAATTCAATAAGTGGGATAACACTTGTGACAAGGTTTTTGGTAATCTACTATTACATGTTTCCATGGATCTTCATTGCCATGTGTAACATACAACATATCCTTACACTATTTAGAATATCTTACTATCTATTTTTGGAGATCTTATTGAGATTTACATCACACCTCCTCCACTTCTTGTCATCTATTTATATATTATTATACTCTTTACTTCTGATTCTATTTCTTGTGATGACACATCCATGGTGGATAGTGATCTTCCTTTTATCAAGCGACCACTACATGATGAGATTATGCTAGAACTTAGTTGTACCATTGTAGATTATACTCCCATTATTATACATGATATTTATCATCTAGAGCCATCACATATTGGTAATTAGGACTCTACTATTTTTAATAAGAGTAAACCTTATGAGAGCATCGATAACTGTTCTCTTCATGGAGATATTCAATTTGTGGATCTATGTAATTCATCTACAGTTTCTTCTTCAACATTGAGAGTTATTGATATGTGTTTTCCACTTCCCATAGACATTAATTAAATTAATGTTATATGTCTTTCTTATTCATCAGACTCACCTGTACTTAATGACAATTTTGTTCCTACGCATATTTATGAGACTAAAGACTCTTTTAATAGCATAGATGATTATAATAGTGATGTAGACACAACTCCACTATCTCCTTGTCACATTCCAAATTTTAAGTAGTCATTTTCTAATCCACCTACCTTTGGTCCACTTTAGACATTATAGGGTGTGGGTATATTGATCTAGGACTCATCAAACATCGAGTAGTCTACTACATAGTTATAAGGCATTTTTCAATCCTTTATATATTTTGATTTTATTGTACCCTCATTACATAGAGAATTTTCTCCTCTTACTCTAAATGAGGAGCATAGTTCCTTGTATAGGGACTACACCTTGGTTGGAAAACCATCATGTACTTTATGGACATATTCATTACTCCAGGGTGATCCACTCTTCACTACACCTAATTTCGATAAGTTTAATTTAGTGGTAATACATTTAGTTATTATGCATGATATTTCCATACCTATGCCACAATTTTTTTTTGGATCATACTCATATTTCTTTGTATTATTGGCTTCATATTACACTATGGGATGGGCAGGCTTCCATTACACCCCTCATGTTTTTCCTTTGGCAAACAGAAGAAACATTATTGACATAGATGGAGATTTTTCAACCTCAGGTAGATGATCTCATCAACAAAATTCATCATTTTTTGATATCTACTATAGGTATATTCAAAAATATCTATGGAAAATTTTTATTTATTCTCTTTATGTGCTTTGTTTCTCTCACTTATGGACACATTCTCAGTTGTGCTTGATATCCTTAGAGAATGCAGTATTTCTCTTTGATCTATTTTAAGGGAGGAGTCTTTTCTTATGGGTTTTATCTTTTTATATACTTTATGGGAGTTTCATTATGCTTATGTACCTCAACATGCCTTGTTATTGGGACCCATTTTTTCTACCCACCTAAGTTGCTTTTTAGGGGGTGTTAGTGTAGGTTTTTCCATTTTTGGTTTACCTTCACATTTGTTCGGTCATCTTGCTTAGGTTAAACTTGTCATGGAGGAGTTATATTCTAAGTTGGAGTCACCCTTGAATGGATATTTTGGGTATGGGAATGTTTTAACCACCACCACTTTTCATGTGAGCTCCACCACATGTCATGTGGGAATTACACATTCACTCATTTTTTTAACTATCCTCTATGACCTATTGAGCATAGGACTTAACTCATCTATGCATTATATTTTTATGTGTGTAAATTTTGGATCACACCTAATACCTAGGGTTTTGTGTGTTAATGGTTGATTAGATATATTAGATGACTCCAATAGTATACTTTGTATCTAGATTCATTTGCTTCCTATTGGACTAGTTAATATTATTTTTTGTGTTCCTTTAACCTTCTTATATTGTATCAACCTTCTCACTACAATTTTGAGTGTGTTTTTTGACATTATTATTGTATAATCCTAACCAATATCATATTGTGACATCCAACATCTTCCAACTATATTGGTCTAATTGATACTATTAATTTATAGATTATGATTAGTTTTATGTATTGGATAAGTATACATAGGGGTCACATTTCATTCATACCATATCATATCACATTCATACACTCCAATTTCACTAACATTACTACACTAAATAAGTATTAGTAGAGTTATTTGATCAAAACCTTATTTTTAGGACTTTTATTGTATGGCATCATTGAAGCTGAAGAGGATTCATTAGGAATTACTAACTAATGATATCTAGGATTTTATCCAACCATTTAAGGTATTCAACCTAAAAAATTCTCCTACAAATATCCACCTGAGACAATTAGGATATGGAAGTGTTGATATGCACATCCAAGTTAAGTATTTATATCCCCACACTCTTTCATTTTATTACTTAGTAGATTACATATTTATTTTTTTATTGCATTATGGATGTATGTGGGTGTTTCCTTGTTTAGGCCTTATCTATACCAAATAATCTAATGTATACATAAGATTTATTAGAATTTTCACTAATAAATTTATAACACATATACCCCCATTCATTTTACCATCAAACATTACCCATTTAAAACTATTATAACCCATATTTTAATTTAGTTTGTACCTATTTACAACCAGTTACCTTTGTTGAGGTCTAGTCAAAGCTACATCCTTGTTTCATAGGCTTAGGATTTGGAATCATTTCCCCTTGATATTTGATTTATAAGTTACCCTCTACTATATCTACATAGTTTATTATTCCTTACTTGATCATGAAAGTATATAAAAGCTTTATTCAATTGATCTTATTCATGACCTAGTCTTTTGAGAGAAAGAAGATAGTTTTAGGTCATCCTAGCTCATGCATACATTATAGTGAAAAACACTATGAATATTATTCATTCTTTGGCTGGATTGGTTTCATGTTTTCCTAATATCTTCTTAAAATAATTATCCAAACCATCAACCTAAATGTATCAACCAACCTGATACCTTTATCTATTTACATGTGAATGGTATCAACTAGTGCAATACCATTATATGTTTTTCAAAATTATCTCATTAAGCTCGATATAGTTCTATGTGTTTAACTATATGTTGGCTAGAATGATACAATTTATTATGATAAATTTTAGTTTTCTTTGTTTTGATTATATTAGCTAGCCTAATACCATATTGTTGACTTTTTTAATTCATTACATGTTATAAATTTAAAATTAAATATATCATTTTTATATTTATTTTTCATCAAAACTATGTTCTATAATTTTTAGTACTCATTAGAGTTGTCATTCTAAGCCAAACAATGTCAATTATTACCTACATGTTGATGTGAGGGTATTTCCCCAATACTCTAGACATTATACAATATTATTTATGAACTTTAGTTTCAATGTACCTCATGGTATATCAAAAACACATATGATTCCTTATTTTTAGCATTTATGAAGGTATCCAACCATTTGGTTTTGTAGCCACCAACAAGATGTTGGTCCTGAGAAGTTGTTCTCAACCTACCTTAAGTAAGGGATAGTGTGGTAATGGGTATGGTGGAATCCTATGTGGTTATTAACTTTATATCCATATTCACTATTTATGATTGGGACTAGTATATCAAAGATCCTAAAATTCAAACAAGTTCTTATTAGGTTACCTCCCTATCTTGACTTTCATAAATAATTAGTAAATTTTATTTTTGCTTATTTTATAGAATGTATCAACTAGTCTGATACCATCTTGTACTATGTGTGAAATAAATCAACCCTTATGATATAGTTATATGTTATTTCAAAAGTACATTATACTACCTGATATAGTAATGTATGTCTCCTTGAATGCATCATAAAACATGATCTAGTCTTCCTAAATAATAAAACTACATCAACCTAATTTATCCATTTTAGATCTTACCATATTGGCCAGCCTAATACACTCATATTTAATAGATACAACTAGAATCATATTTTTAATATATATTATATCATAATGCCTAATACAATCAATATTTCAAACTTAGTAAACCAACTATACCATTTTGCCCAATATAGTATTTTATCCAGAATGATAAATTAACTATATCATCCAACCCAATATCATTAGTTTATTGTAACAAATATTTACCTAAAAAATATATTTACATTCAATTATCATCATGATTTCACTTGTCATAATTTTCTTGCAAGCCTGAAACTACTCAGATTCAACATGGGTGGTTCAGTTGTCCCCACATTATCCACCATTGAATACAACTCTTCATGGTGTAGTTTATTTTAGCATAAATCTAGAGATATATCAATTGAATATGGTTGAAGTCAAAAAAATAAAAACTCTAAATTACCTAACTCATTTTATTAAAAAGTTTAAAAAAAGAATGGAGACCTTAACAAGCTTTCCTCATCCACTAGTGCATTTGGACTAAGTGATACCAACATTAGGAATATGCCTCCTAAGGATAATTTTAGAAATACCTACTTAATCCTCCATCATCTCCTAATTTTAATATAACCAAATTTAATAAAAATCCAAATCCACCTCTATATCTAACATAAATACTTGCATAAATGGTTCAAACAAATGACCTTTATGCAAGCTTCTAGTAGAAACAAAACGATCCAAGTACAAAATAATTTTTTTAAAATGGATAATAAACCTCATAAAGTCATCATGAACTAACCAAATCATAATTTTATCCCCCATCCTCTTATATATTATAATAGAAACATCATAGCTCAACCACCAATGTATATCAACATGCTTCAAAATCAAATGAAACTTTAGCTCATTTTCTTATGTCCATGAAATTGATAATATTAATATAATTATCACATATGATGAAACTAAAGATATTTTTATACATTTAAAATCCTTTATAAATATCTTTAAGGAGTGGGTTCAAACCAACACTTCTCCTAACAAAAAACTTGTATCTAAAACCTTTGTTAGAGATGTGCTAGAAAGGTATAATCAAATTCCTTGACATTTCATTAAACAACTATAAGATTTAGTCAATGTTCTAGTTAAATATTTTCAACATAATTAACTTGTAAAAAATAGACTTATAAATATTAATTACCCTAAAAAAATCCTTAATGAATATGCCCATACTTTCATCAAATGATGGAATTATTTGGCACAAAAAGTGGATCATAACATGAGTGATTATACTATTTTAAAAATATTCATTAATGCTCTTAAATAGCCTCTTAAATATAGGGTTAGATTTTTTTCTCTTGAAACCTTAGAAGAGGCTTTCAATCACTAAAAATGACAATATTTCCTTTGGATCAATTTGACCTTTCTCTAAATGCCAAAAAGGAATCTTTCCAAACTAAAACCAATACAATTTCTAGTAATACTTCCCAAAAAAAACCTCCCCAACTCAAATTAAGAGAATCAAAATTAGATAACTAACTTCCCTCCTACCTCCCTTTAATATGAAATAAATTAATAAGTTATTATATTTGTCTAAACCATACATCTACACTATTACCCATACATCATGGTATCATAACAATAAATTTTTTTTGTTCCATGCTGACAATGTTCACTCTCATAAAACCTATCATGCACTCCAAAACTTGTAGTTAATAACATATTTGGATTAACTAAAATCATGATATTATCAACAAGTAATTTCATAATGAATACCTTAAATCATCTAAAACTCAATCCTATAACCCCAAAGATACAAATCAAATACCTCAAAAATCATCTCAAGCATTTGATGCCAATACATTATATATAAATGAATACACTTGTGTGATTGATGATTACTATGATAACTAATAAAATAATTATCAATCTATTAATGTGTAAAATGTTAAAACCATAGTAATCCTACTAAAATATTATGCCACCAAACCTAATAATAAATTTTCTCAAAGATCCCCTTCCTAAATATACTACTACCCCAACTAAATGATCTTTTGATCCATTATCTAGTAATGAGCCCATTCGACCCTTAGAACCTACACCTAGTGTTCCCAATCCTTATATTATTATTCATCCTAAAATCAAATTTTCTAATCAACAAAAACCACTTTATGGCTCCAACCCCAAATGACACTGTAATTTCCTAGATAAACTTAATCCATGCCTTAAAATAATTCCTTTAATAGAACACATGTGAAAAATTAGAAGTTCCTCATGAAAAATTTGAAATACGTATAATAATCCACATCTAACAAACCACCTAACCTACCTTCTTAGGATCTTTCACCTACAAAATTTCATGTTATTGAAACCATTTCTCAATATTCTCCCTCTAAGAAACTCTCCATCGATTTTCTTGTAAAAAATATGATTAATGATAAAATCCTATTTCAAGTTGATGATCAACACTTATTTATTCCTATTATCTTAAAAATTAGCTTAATAAGAAAAGTTTTGGTGGATGAATATTCAGACATTAACATAACTTCCCTTTGGATATTCCATCAACTTGGTTTTTAAAAATATTACCTTAAGAAAGCACAATTCACCCATTATGGATTTGATAAAACCAATAAAAAACCTCTTGATTAAGTTAGGATCCATCTCACTATTAGGTCCAAAATGGTACACACCAAGCTAATAGTATTAGAAATTTCACTTTCCTATAACTTCCTTTTAGGTCACCCATGGAATCATCTATTTTTAGTACTCAGTTCAATATAACTTAGTCTGTGACTACATTATGTCAGGTATAACAAATTGATTTCTAATCAATATTTTTCCAACAATCTTGGATATTATAAAGCTAAAAATCATTCCTAATTGGTATTGGAAGTATAGGTAGAGTGATAAAATACATAAGTTTACTTAAATTGAATAAGCCTCATAAGAGTAGTTACACATTAGAAATTGGAACATAGCTTCAGAAATTCAAATTATTACAGTTCAAATTTTTGAGTTATTAAAAAAATCAAGGATTTAGAAAACCCAAGGAAGAAACAACCTTAATAAAATGATATTATTACAATAATTAGAGGAAGAGGGTAAAACAAAGGGAAAATAATTCAATTTCATTTTTCCATGTCCAATATATTTCAATTCATTCTCATACTTTGATTGTTGCATATTCTATCTTTCTATTTTACTCATTTTTTTTAAGAATTAAAAAAGTATGATAATAGGTGTAAAAATTAATAATCATAGTGCTAAAGGTGTACAATAATTAACTATATTGACTTTGAAAATTGATAACTATCAGAAAAAAAACTTTTATAAAACATTAAGAAGAAATGTACTTAACTCAACCTAAGCTATTTTTATTGTTCAAGATATATTAAAGTGGAAATAATTAAAATATGTAACTGTACATGCTCATGTTCAGGAAAAACTATAATTTTTTAATGAATGAGAGCACTCTAGGTGGATATAAATGCACGTCACTCATTTTTATTGATTGTGGAGTTGTCTTAGTTGACTATGACTGATGACTGGCAGAGAAATATAGAGAAACAATAACTTTAATAGTGATAAACTAGAGATTATGATATGATAATATTCATGGATAGGATAGTTGTTTTTATTTAACAGTGCAAGTTATTTGATTCCATTGAATGCATACTTGTCTTAGATGACCATGATAATTTTTTTATTATTATGCCTCATACGCCTAAGTCTACTATGTAAGGTGATATATTTTGATTCATATTATGCCATGTGAATTTCTTAGTTTTCATTTTGTTTGTGTTTCAAACCCTAAGGGCACTAATAAATATTGAAACCTAAAAAACATATAAATGAGAGTAATACATTGAGCTGATCCCAATCACCACCTTGATGATTTATCATTTCTTACGTATACAAAACTCCATGGACAAAAATAAAGCCTATGTAGTTCTCCCACCTAGAGGATTATGAAACCATGATCCTTTGCTATGTTTATGAAACTATAAATATGGATTTGATACTTGAATATGATAGATTTTGAATTACTTTGAGATGCTTTAGATTTTATTCATGGATGCTTTTTGTGAGCGGTCTTAAATTTGATAATAATAGGGTAGATTTTTTCAATGTGTAATAGTGTGTAAGCTAGAACCAATGATAGAAAGGGGGTATAATAAATGCCCTTTGATGTGTATTTATAGGAAAACATTTTGATAATTTCTTTTACCTGACCTTATAAAATACATAGGAAGACCCAAAAGATTAATTACAAATCTATAAACTAGTCATTATGTGGCATAAGATGTGGATGATTTAGCTAAATATGCATGTAGCAGAGTTCCTATCCACCTAGCACATACCTATCTCAAAATATAAAGGATATCTTGAGGGTGGTATTAATAAGTTATAAAATTTGACTTTGAAATTTTTGTGTAGTAATGAAAAAAATAAAGGTTTGATCTCGCATATAGATATATGTATTAGAGGAATGGTGAATAAGAGTCATGTATCTAGGTGCAAGTTGTGTGGTTTAGAATGATAAAGAATTATCATTATAAAGTAAATTTGACCATATTTATGTGATTAAATTAATCCCCCCCCCACCCATTCCCCATTCATTTATCTATAAATAAAATTTATACAATAAAGGAAAAATAATTAAACTTGAGTGTGTACAATACACTTTGTCTTTAAGAGAATACTCCAATTCTATAAGGCACTAAGTTTTAACAAACGCTATAACTACACATGAAGTGGTCATTCATGTTGGAGAATTTTTAATTATGTCATGGTATTTTCATTAAGGTGTCCAAGTGAGTGGATGAAGTGCCTTGATAGTTTAGTGACAATGACAAAATCTGAAATGTGTTTGTCCTAGTATGCTTGATGGTGGTTTGGTTGATCTTCTATTTTGGATTGGTTAGAGATGTTTAGGGATGAGTATCATGATTTGAGGATGATTAAGAGGTATTATAAGATGTTTTATATTTTTTGAGTTCTTATGTTCATGAGTGGATTTCATCTAGTTGATCATTGTTTTTATCTAGAGATTTTGGGTCTAGTGGCAAACAATTTGAGTAGGTAGTTTGATGACATCACCATTGCCACGTGTGGATCAGTCAGGGGGAGTTGGTCATATGGTTTTGATCAAATTAATCCCTAGTTTTTATGTGCTAAATTTTAATTCATGTGACTAATCATTAAAAAATATATGCAAGTGCAAAGTTAGGCTTCTACATAGTTTGACAACATTTTCCCATACTTAGCCAAATTTACAATGTGACAAGAAAAGTTGAGTAGGAATTTTGATGTTGTTATATTTTGAAAATGTGAAGGTGTGAGAAGAAAATTTTTATATGGGTTTGTTTATTTTTTTTCTTAGTTAATTTTCAATGAATTTTAGATCATGCAATGAAGTGCATCAAAAGATCTGCATGTTCAAAGTTTTCCTCCCAGGTAGTTGTTAACATAGTTGGCTCTGTGGTAGAAAAAATCTAAGTGAGAAAATTAATGGAGTTATATCTCAAACATGAAAATTTTTTAGGAGTATTTTTTGCATGGATATTTTATCATATTAAGGGATATCATATGGTCCAAATTTCATATCATGCATCTAAGCACAACAAAATTTATTGAGGTCCAAAGTTGTCCTTCTAGGTAGATAAGCAATGGTCCCCATAGTCATTTTTGCATGATGTTAAAGAATAGGACCAGATGGAGATCCAAATTTTTTTTAGAGTTCATACATCTAGATATATAGTGTGAAGTAAGTCAAATGAGTCAAAGGGTTCATTGGTTAATGAAGTTTAAGATCAAGTTCCTTACAAAAGGATCAACAGAGCGTGTTCATTCTAAGATGTTAGGAAAAAACAAGATGACGACAAGTGTTAAATGTTTTCCACTAAGTAAAATTAAAAGATAAGTATCTAATAGTGAGTGGGTGTTCATATATATTTATCAAATAGTGTGCAATCTATAATAAATACTTGGTTGATCCAAAGAGATCCACAGTGTGTGTTGAGTCAAGATTGCAAGTTTGCATGAGATGAGGTCAACTGTTCAAAGTTTAACATTTGGATTTGGTGTATTATGTTTTAAATTCTTAAAAAGATAAATGGTAAAAATTTAATCTAAATATGTGAGATAATTATATTTTATCATAGTGACCGAGGTTTAACTATGACCCATTGCATTTGAATATTTGAATTTTATAAAGGAAAAAACTAGTGCTCTATATTTTGGCTATACCTTTTGATCCAAGATGAATTTGATCATGATGTAAAAATAAAAAATGTAAAGGAATATAAGCTTCATATGGAAAAATAAATTTTAATATCTATAAGTGTGTAAAGTTAAGGTAATAAAGGCTCAAATTTGACTATGTTCATACATGTTCTGCAAGTGACCTGAGAATGATGTTTGAGCTTGTGGTGTTGTTGTTTTGATGTCTCATGATGACTTAGATATTGAAGAGTGTTTTAGACTCCATGAGAATAATATGTATGTATTTTGGAGGTATGATTATTATATATTGAGTATGAAAAATGCTTAAAAAGTTGAGTGTGTGTTCATTCATGGTGACTATGTGCACAAAATATTATTTAACTAAATTGTGCTTTAGTAGAAGAATATATTGTCAACTTTGATCATTTAAGGATTTCAAATGGGTCATGTGGATTGGGTACATGCATTTATAAATGGTCTTATTTTATTTTTTTGTTTGGATAAGTTTCAAAGAGGTGAATGGATCTTACTAGGACCTAAAAGGTGACTTAGGCCTATTTGAAAGTGTGTGTGTTTAAGTGTGACCCATGTAAGATGCCTTAAAGGTGAAGGCATGTATTGGGTTTGAAAAGGTAATATTTTGGACTTATTAATTCATGATTACTCTATAAATAGTGGAACCAAATGTGAAGGTTTCTAGGCTTGTGGAAGAGACTTGTGAAATACTTAGGAGAGACAAGTGAGAGGTGTGTATGTGAGTGTTGTGGATCGAAGGAGAGGTAGTGTTCCCAATGTATGAGTTGATGAAAAGAGTATATTAAGGACTATATTTATTACTTGTGGGTCATCTATTTTTTGGTAGAATAATGGTCTTACAGAATGAGTGTGAGAGAAGGTGAAGAGTGATAATCAGAGGTCCATCATCAGGTGTTGAAGACATTAGTTCAAAAGTGTATGTGTTCATAGTTGTTGTTATGGTAGCTCAACATCTAGGGGGTTGTAGCCTTCTTACAAGGTGAAACTTGTTACAAGTTTAGTTTTTGTGGTTATTCGACTAGACATGTGTTATAGCACCTTGTGGGATTGTAGTCTCACTAAATAAGGGATTATAGTTCCTTGATTGGTTGTGGTTGATATAAATTTATTATTATTATTATAGTATAATATTTTATTTGTAGGTTCTAGTGGGTTTTCTCCCCCAAGTGAGTTTCTCACATATGTCATGCGTTATGTGCTTAATCTTGCATTGTCTCTCTTGTTCATTGTTATGAATGTTGTGTATGCTTCATGAATTCTTGTGGTAACTAATTAAAAGTTTTGAAAAGTTTAAAATAGAAGTTGGATTATCTGGGCTCATTGATTCACCCCCCTCTCAATGATTGTAACTCTAATAATTGGTATTAGAGAAGGTCTTTTGGTAAAGGCTTTATAGCTTGAAGGTTATCTAATGTACAATATGGGTAGTCATCAAGGAGGTTTCTCTACTAAACAATAACTGATGTTCAATAGATATAACTATGAATTTTGAAATGCAAGGATGAGGACATACATTTTATCCCTAGGGTTTGATGTTTGGCAATATGTTGTGGATGGTTACATTATTTATACTATTCCTCCATCTAGTGTTATAGATAAGAAGTTATTTGAGAATAATTCTAAGGCAATGAATGCCACCACTTGTTGTCTTATAAAGACTAATTTCAGCAAGATAATCCATTGTAAATCTAATAAAGAGATATGGGAAAAAATGTAAATAATTTATGAATGAGATTAAAAGGTCAATCTTCTTAAGTTTTAGACTCATAGAAGGTAATTTGAAAGTCTCAAGATGAAGGAAGAAGATTATGTGGCATCCTTTCTATAGAGAGTTTATGAGATTCTGAACATCATCAGAGGTCTTGGAGAGAACCTTGAAGAGGATACTATAGTTCAAAAGGTGTTAATGCCTTTATCTCTCAAAATTGATCCAAAATTATCTATTGTAGAATAAATTCATGATCTTACTCAGCTAAAGTTGGATGAGTTGCATGGCATCCTTACTGCCTATGAGACAAGGAAGAATGATGATATAAAACCAAAGAAGGAAGTAGTATTCAAGATAGATATGAAGCTTAAGATATTACAAGGTAAGAAACCCAAGGAGAATGATATTTATGATATTGATTAGGATGAACTAATTACTTTGTTTACAAAGAAATTGAAAACAAGTTCAGGCAAGTATAAGGGTAAACTACACTTCAAATTCTTTAATTTTGGAGAGATAGGACATTTTTATAGAAATTTCTCTCATAAGCATGATGATGAATAACATGGTGAAGACCAAGATGAAAACAAGAAGACATAAAAGTTTGATAAGAGAAGAAAGGATTAAAAAGTTTTGACAACAAGAAGTAATTTAAGGACAAGAAGAGTCTCTACACCAAAGAAGATTGTAGCTTATCAAATAAGAGAGAAGATAGTGACTCAGAGTGTGATCATGAATATGATGGTCCTATTGAAGATGAATCCCTATTCATGGCTAAGGAAATAAGTTTCTCAAATCAAAAGGAATCTACTTAGAGTGATTTAGATGATGATGAATATGAGTTTGACTATAAGACTACATTAACAAATGATTTCGAATAACTAAAGATTGAGAAAAAGATTAACAAGAAGATGAAGTCTCAACTCAAAGACTGAGTATAATTCAATGTATATGAGTAAATAATGAATGAAAACACCAAGGAGCATGAAGATATGATCAAGTATCTCAGTTTTGAATTAGAAATCTTGTCTACAAGCTTAAAATCTAATAAGGTGAATGTTCAAGGTATATAATTGAAAATGAGTCATTGAAATCTGAGTTAGAAAAGACATCTTGTAAGGTGAAGTCATTTGTGAGATTTGAAAAGAGATCAAGTGATATAAAAAATATTTTGAGTGTTTAAAAGCATGATAGTGATAAAACTAGTCTTGGATATGAAGAAGAATAAAAGAACGTAACTCAAGACAAGATGAAGACTAATGTGAACAAGCACAATCTAACCTTGTAAACAAATCATCAAACAAGGACTGAAGGTGATGAAAAAATGAATTAAAATGATATAAAATAACAAAATGCCATGAGGTATGCAATTTTCAATGGTTATTATTACACATGTAATTAATTTGGGCATAGGGATAGATAATTTAAGAGTCCTACTATAAATGAGTTTGCATGGGACTATGATGGGGGTCACTAGTCAAAAAGAGTGATCAAAATTAAGTGCTTCATTTGTCTTGAAGTGGGACACTTTGTAAACCATTGTCCACATAAGATTAGACAAGATGAGTCCTCTTCAAAAAGGGGAGGTTATTTTGTTTATCATGATAAAGGACATATTGAAAGTTTCTATCCAAATAGGGTAAGACAAACTATGTTTCCATCAAGGAGTATGGTGTGCTAAAATTGTGAATAGAGAGGTCACATTTCTAGGTTCTGCAAGAAAAGGTCTATAAGTTAGAATGAGTTAAATCAAGCTCCTAGTGTGTAAGGAAGAAGGAAAGTTAACTCATGGAAACCAAATGTGGTATGTGTGAGTCATGATGAGTCTGTAGGTCCAATTAATCTATTTGTTATGGTGGAGAATGCTTTAGAATTTAAAAAGTGCCAAGGGCTCTCATTGTCTGCTCATGTTGAGAATGAAGAGACCAAGATCAAGGAGAAGATCAAGGTACCGATTGAGGTTAGTTATGAGATGTGTATGGATCCAAGTGAACATATTATCATTTTTGAGTATGTATCATACAAAGAACATCAATTGTCACTGCCTAGTGATGAGGTTCCTAACTGTAAGGTGGATCCTTCAAATGAAAAGGTATATCATGAATCTATTTTATCTCCATGTTTTGTCAATCCAATCTTAGAAGAGGAGGGTGATTTAGAAAAGGAACCAGTTATCTTAATTCAGTCTGAGAAGAATAAGGAGAACAAAAGCAAGAAATATTATAACTATAAGAGGATTCCAAAGGTTACTAAGGAGATGTGGGCCACTCCTAGCTTCACTTTGATTTAGAGAATTATAGTGGAGAGGATGTCTCTATCTATAATTCTTAAGAAACTCCTTTTAATGGAGAGTAAATTATTGTTGTGGTGTTATTCAAATTATCTTAGAAGGTTATAGATGAGTGTTTATAGTTGGAGTAGGTATGTCTAGGAAGAAGATATGTTATTGTAATGTCAGAGTGATATCATAGCTATATATGGTCAGTCTATAGGGTCAAATTGAAGGTTTTCAAGTGAAAAGGATGATTTAAGATTTCTCAAGATGATATTTTTACATATAAAGTTATATTGACCTTATTCTATCATGTTCCATGTGATTTTTTGGTCTAAAGGTATGTTAAAGTCAAATTGGAGACTTTTATTTGCTCTTGGGTTTCCCAATTTATGCTTAAAGGTTTAAAGGTCCTAAAATGGGTTATAGGATGCATGGGTTACTAAAGATGTGGAAGCTCAAATATTGATCTATAAGTGTGTAATGGTTGTCTCTGGATGTATAAGAAGTTTTAGAGGTGAACATCGACTAAAAGGAGATTTGTTGACTCTGTTTGTTTTGAGATTCTAAGGTTTTGGGCTCTACTAGAAAAGTGGTTCACCTTGTGAGTTGAGGTTTGAGGATTCATAATATATTTAATGGGCCAAATTGGTTTTCAAATCAAGATTCACAAAGATTTGAATGTTTATGGTTTTCAAATTATTCATGTTTTTATCAAGATGGAAGCTTAATTGGCAAGTTGGTTTGTGAAGAATGTATGTTGTATATGTTTATTCATGTGTTTAAAATTGGTGTGATTGAGTGGAGATATGAGAGTTATCTATATATGAAGTTTTGGGTCTTCATGATTTGCATATTGAAAGTTGTGGGCTCTACAAATTCTAGGTAGGGCTATAAGGAGTCTAGACAGTTCTAGTATGAGGATTTGATTTTTTTTTTCATTTTATCCAAAAGAGAAAGGTATGAGTATTTAAAAGTAATTTATCAAGTTATTTTATTGAATTTTTCATATTTGGTGAGTGGTATGAAGTTATATTGGTGGTGCTTAAGGTGGTTTCAGATAGAAAGCTAGTAAGCCTGTACGGTGGTTCTTCATGGTGTGTGGAGATCAAAAGATGCTCAAGAGGTGAAATTGCTCATATATCTTATAAGGATACCTCTAATATTTTTATTAGTATGTTCCATTATATTTTATTATTTTGTTTTTTCTTTCCTCATTGGTGGTAGTGCTTGGTTAAAGAGTGTGTTGGCATGAAGCAAGAGGAAGTTGTCAAGGCAAGAAGAGGTAGGATCAAGGTAAGGGGGAGTTTGTACTATCTTTATAAGATGGTCTAATCCTATTGGTAGTGTTTTCATGTCCTTAAGATCAGTTTGTGTCTACTTTGTCATTTTTTTAAAGAGGGAGAAAGTTCATATTGTGGAGTGCTTGAAGAGAGAAAAAGAAGGTGAGATGTATATTGCTATATGATGTGTGTTGACATCAATGATAAAGGGAGAGATTATTAGAGAGTTGTAAATTATGTCATGTTATTATAATTAATATGTCCAATTTATTGGATGAAGTGCCTTGATATTCTAAGTGATAATGACAAAGTGTGTAATGTGCTTGTCCTAGTATGCTTGAAGGTGACTTGGTTGATCTTTCATTTTGGCTTAGTTAAAGATGTTCATGGATGAGTATGGTTATTTGAGTATATGAAAGAGGTCATATAATAGGTTTTATATTATTTAAGTGATTATGTTCATGAGTGTATTTCATATTGTTGATCATTATTTTCATCTAGACATTTTGGGTCTAATGGCAAAAAATCTGAGTATGGAGTTTAATTACATCATCATTACCATGTGTGGATGAATCAGGGGGAGTTAGTCATATGTTTTTGATAAAATTAGTCCCTTGTTTATATTATCTAAATTTAAGGTCATTTTTATAAGTGCAACAAAATTTATTCAAGTGTAAAGTTTGACTCCTAGGCAGTCTAACAATGGTTTCCCATACTTAGCCAAATTTGCAACGTGATAAGAAAAGTTGAGTAGGCATTTTGATGTTATTATGTTTTTCACATGTGAATGTGTGAGGAAAAAAAATTCATATGGGTTTGTTTATTTTTTTTCCTAGTTTATTTTTTATAAATTTTATATCATATGATGAAGTGCATCAAAAGATATACATGTTCGAAGTTGGCCTTCCAAGTAGTTATTGACATAGTTGGCTCTATGGCAGAAGAAATTTAAGTGAGCAGATTAATGGAGTTATATATTGCATGGGAAAAGGTTTTATGAGTATTTTTTAGCATGGTTTGTTTCTCATATGAAAGAATATCATATGATCCAAATTTCATATAATGCGTCTAAGCACAACAAAAGTTATTGAGGTCTAAAGTTGGCCATCCATGCAGATAAGCAATGGTCCCCATAGTCATTTTTGCACAATGTTAAAGATAAGGACTAGATGGAGATGTAATGGTTAATAGGAGTTCATAAATATAGATATATGGTATGAAAAAATTCAAATGAGTCAAAGGGTTCATTGGTTAATGAAGTTAAAGATCGAGTTCCTTACAAAAGGATCAATGGAGTGTGTTGATTCCAAGATGTTAGGAAGCAACAAGATGAGGACAAGTGTTCGATATTTAAAACTAATTAAAGGTAAAGGATAAGTATAACATAGTGAGTGTGTGTTCATATAAATTTATTTAGTGATGCACTTTGCATGATAAATACCTGGCTGATCCACAAAGATTGACAATGCGTGTTGAATCAAGATTGCAAGTTTTCACGAGATGAGGTCAACTGTTAAAAGTGTAGTATTTGGATTTGGTGAATTATATGTTAAATTTATAAAAATATTGATGGTGAAAATTTAATCTAAATATATGAGAGAATGAGATGATATCATATTGACCAAGGTTTAATTTTGACCGTTTGTATTTGAATTTTATAAAGGAAAAAACTAGTGCTGTGTATTTTGGCTATACCTTTTTATCCAAGATGAATTTGCTCATGATGTAAAAATAAAAAATTGTAAAGCACTCTAAGGAACATTTATGAATATAAATTTTAAGATATAAAAATGTGTACAGTAAAAATAATGAAGGTTCAAATTTGATGATGTGTTCATGCATGCTCTGCAAGTGACCCAAGAAGGATGTTTGAGCGTGTGTTATTGTTTTTTTATTATGTATTATGATGACTTATCTATTGGAGAGTGTTTAATAATCCATAAAGATCATATATATGGATTTTTGAGGTGTGATAAATATATCTTGAGTAGGAATAATGCTTAATAAGTTTACTATGTGTTCATTCATGGTGACTGTGTGTAAAAAATGTTTTTTTAAGAAAATTTTTCTCTAGAAGAAGAATGTATTGGTGACTATGATCATTTTAGGATGTAAAATGGGTCATGAGAATTGGGAACTTACATTTATAAATGGTCCTATGTTCTTTATTTGTTTGGATAAGTGTCAAAGAGGTTAATGGGTCTTCATAGGTCCTAAAAGGTTACTTAGGCCTATTTGAAAGTGTGTTGTGCTTAAGTGTGACCCTTGTAAGATACCTTAATTATGAAGGTATGTATTTTTTACAATAATTAAATATTGTGCACTTATTAATTTATGATTTATCTATAAATAGTGGAACCAAATGTGATGGTTTCTAGGCTTGTGGAAGAGACTTGTGCAAGACTTGGGAGAGACAAGTGAGAGGTGTGTATGTGAGTGTTGTGGATCGAAGGAGATGTATTGTTCCTATTATATAATTTGATGAGTATATTATATTAATTACTATATGTATTACCTATAGATCATGTTTTTATTGGAAGAATAATGCTCTTGGAGATTAAGTGTGAGTGAAGGTGAAGAGTGATAATCAAAGGTCAATCATCAGGTGTTGAAGACATCAATTCAAAGGTGGATGTTTTTATAGGTGTTATTGTGGTAGATCAAAATCTAGGGGGTTGCATCCTCCTTACAAGGTGAAACTTGTTAAAAGTCTAGTTGATGTGGTTGTTCAGCTAGATAGGTGTTGTAGCACCTTGTGGGATTGTAGTCTCACTAAATAATGGATTGTAATTCCTTGATCATTTGTAGTTGATATAGATTAGTTCTTGTTATTATAATACAATAGTCTATTTGAAATTTCCAGTGGGTTTTCTCTGCCAAGAGTGTTTCCCACATATGTCATGTGTTATGTGCTTGATCTTGCATTGTCTCTCTTGTTCATTGTTATGAATGTTGTGTATGCTTCATGAATGCTTGTGGTAACTGATTAAGAGTTTTGAAAGGTTTGAAATTAAATTTTGATTATCTAAGCTCACTAATTCACCCCCCCTCTCAGTGATTTTGCCTCTAACAATTTGTCTATTTTTGAATCTTTAAAAGTCAAATTTTGAAAATTTTAAAATAGAGAAAGGAAGGAGTAAAGTAATATGAGATGACACCTAATGTCCATGTAATCTATAACTTATAAACAATAACTATTCCCCCTTGTAAAGGAACCTGGAGAATTTGAACCAATGGTGAATTGAGGGTGATAAATTCCCAATTTTGAATAACTAATAAAGATCTTTCATTGAAAATATTCATATTTCTAACACTCATGAATGGGGAATAATACCAAATTTACTAATATAGAAATGCAAAATCATAATGAGTTTGTTAGAAGTGATGCCAAGGCCTTTGAGTGTCAGTAGAATCAAGTGTACATCACCCATAACAAAATATGGAACCAAAAAATGGGTGCAATAGAAGTAATTCCAAGGCGATTGAGTGTCACTAGACTTGAATGTACATTACCCATAACATATCGGATCACACTACTGTAGATAAATATATATTCTACTTAATGATTGAAAGAGAATTAAAAATACATAATATGTATCAACATTCCCACTTTTTAATATATTTAGACATTTAAAATCATGTACTCTATTATTAAATCTGATATTTGAGTTACTTTGAATTTTTTTAAACATATATATTATATTTTTGGACCTTATAATCTATCACAAATCTAATTTTTGTCTACTCATGGAGGCTTTAATCTCTAAGACAATCCCACTATGATGCCCCCCTTTTGAGATGAGGGATGTAATTTACAAACCACTCATCTCATAATAATAATAGTTAATTGTATCATGTGATAAGAAAATTATGTCAAGATATCGAGACCATGTCATTAAAGTAATGTAATTGTCATTGAATCATGTATATAGCATATTAAATGTGAGGCATAAAAGTGTCATGTATAGATAGATATAACAATGATGCATGTAGTAAAGTAACCATATTTAAAGTAAGTTGAATAGTAAACATGTATGATATGTATCATGGAACCACTAATCAAGGTCATAAGCACCACAAGAATAATACATAAAATTATATGATAAGGCCAATAGACACATATAAAGGACATGAATATGTCACATAAAACAAGGCCAAGGTCCATACACAAAATGCATTAAGAATGTTTCAATAAAGGTAAATGTTCAAATGTAGAAAAAAGATAAAATTGATAATATAATAATCAATATACATGTTCAAATGTCATACATACAAGCAAACATCACACACATAAGGCCAATGGTCACAATAAATGGGCATATTAAAACATTTCACATAACAATAAAAAATCTCATGTATATATTAAATAAATTGTTTCACACCAGGTCCAAGGTCCACACACAATAAACAAGCAAAGTCTATCATATCATGAAATAAAATAATAACATCGAAGGAGGATAGAACAAGTAAAAAAAAGTCTACACTATTTGTATTTATCATTGTCATATCATTAAAAAGTATCATAATCATATAACAAAATGTAAATTATGAGTAATTATCAAGACACTTGTAATATATTTAGCTTGACATAGTATTTGAGCTCATAAAAATATATAACCTAGTATAATATAACATGTAGAATTAGATGTCCCCCAACATAGGCAAATCCAATGGATATAAGGGAATCGAACATATAAGAATCCATGTAGACATGTATGTCTTGTATAACACTCATATACCTTTTGAAGTATGCATTTGCATAGAAAAATGATAATCGAACTAATGTAACATGTGATAAATAACATATGTAAATAAGTAAACTAGAAATTCATGTCATGCTTAGGTCCTAATTTTATTTTTTTTAAATATGTTAAATGTTTTTGTATTTTTGACATTTTTTTGTATTTTTGATATTGATGCATATTTGTATAAATGTTAAATCTATATTTTATATGATAAACTAGTCTTTTACAATTATAAAATGTCACTCATGACTCAACCCTTCACTTCATGACCTTTATGTTACCGAAAGGCTTGCATTCTTCATATCAATATGCCTAAGTGCTTATCTTATAGTCTGACCTTAATATCCTGATTACATAGATCACTTATATCCCATAGTATGCTTTAAAAATGATAAAAAAATTACAACTATCAGTTACATATCTCTAATAATTGTCTATCTTATTAGACACTACCATCCAAAATTGGACACTAACATCAACACTGATGTCAAAGAAATGATGATAGTGTTTTTAACTTATAAAAATTTAAATTTAAAAATATTTAGAAATGTATGGGTTGTCTTATTTGTACTAATTAACCCTCTTATGAGATTATTTCAAAAAAAATAGTGTAAATAAAAAATAAATCCCACTCATTATTCATCTAGCAATTACCAAGCAAATACACCTATCAAACTCATTAAATCATTTTCAAAATTAAGTTATACTTCCCTTTTATTTCCAATTTATAAACTAGTCATATGATTAGTATTCTTACAAGTTTGAAGCATTCCAAGATCATCCCATGAGTAGTATTTGTTAAGTTTCAAGATAGATCACTAAATACACTTACATATAGTATACTATAGCATTTTTCACACATAATCCTAAATAAGGGGAAAAATACATTAGTCTAAGGCCCTATTTAGAGTATATGGATATGTAGGAAGTGTTCATTGATAAAGGGGTCTTTGAGGTCATCTCAATTTCACTTGAGTCCACTAGACAATGTTTTTTAAGGTGACATTCCCTAATTATAAGACCTAAGGTTTTGAGATGCATAAATATATTTGAAACCGATTTGTGTAATATAGACATATAATATCCAAGGTGAGAATGAGACCTGATAAGTTTAAAAGAAATTTATAAAAAAGGACCACTATTCCACTCAACACAAGAATTTTAGTTTTCAAATAAAAATATTGACATAATGTCCCTATTTCAATGGTAGTGTCCAAGTTGACAAAGAGTTAATTCCTATAATTTGATGAATTACAAATGAGTATCATCCTAATTATTTATGCACTTGAAATTTCCAAATCTACCTATGTATAATTCAATAAACTAACTATTATTTCTTCTTCATGTTTAAGCAATCAAATTACTGTTTGGCATTGTACTTTCTATATTTAGTATATTTTTATAATTCATCATTATATCAAAATATTTTGTGAATTTGAATTATTTAATTGATTTACTTATAGAATAGTATTCTCTTTATTTGATTAAGTTATTCCCCCATAACTCTTTCTAAAAAGGGTTAAACATTTTGGTAAACCTAACCTCTAAGTTTTTTTATGCAAATCCTAGCTTGCCCTAAGTTTTTCAGCCTTCTAGGGTTTCATATTACTATAATTATCCAAATCTATTTTTTTAATTATTATTGGCATCATTTTTTTCATCTAAAATGGAAAATGTTAAAAAATATCATTATAGCAACCCCTTAAGGGATAAATAGAATTAGGTTAATCTTTTTAACTCAAAAATAACTTTAACTGATTACAATACTAATGATCTTTAAGTGAATGCATCATTTATGTATACTAAAATATTAACCATAAGGTTAACTATTTGATTCATTTAGCTCATGACCACTGAATAATACTTAATAATTGCTTTCATAAGTACAACATAGCAAAGTACAAAATTGTCCAAGTTAATAATTCATCCAATGATAAATCAAATATCACAAGTACAAATATATATGGCCAATTATTATTGTTATAAAATTAATATCAAATAGTACATGAATATAATATTACATATTTGAATATTAGATTAAAAATATATAATGTTCTATAGAACATACGAGCCTCAATAAACTCATTAATATCCATAAGTAATCATGAGTAAATCATCTATCATTTGACTGCTAGAAGGGGAGCGAGAGCATCATCTGAGTGATTTTTCAAACCAACCATGGACCATTTATCCCCTACATAGTCTCCCAACAAAGGAATTGCCCTCCCTTCATGGATGGGCAGATAGTGACTGTGCAAAAAATTGAGAAAGTCAACTATAAACCCGTGTGATGTAAGATAACTATCACATGTAGCATATCATAAATAAATTCATTCTAATATGATATTTTACAATACATGTAAAATAAATCAAACAGGTGAAATGACAATGTTAAAACCATAAAAATTACTTTAGCCAAAGTTTTAATATAGTTTTTTAGATCTCAAGATTGGTCAAATTCATACACAACTCATTTAAATAACCTCAATCTACCTAATAATGGCACTAAGTGAGTACATGAATTCCATTAAACCTACTTATTTAATGACATTAATATCAGTAAAGTGTATTAATTCTAAAATTCAAAGATTTCAAACATATAAATATCCACATAAAGACTGTCACAACATGTATGAATCCAAAGAAATCATATTATCATATATATTTCCTTATGTGCATCTAAATGCTATTATTCAGCTAACTATCTTTAAATACAACCCATTTAGGTAAAATAGCTAATTTAATTATAATATAAACAACAAAATTAATCATTTAATTCTCTATTATAATTTATGATATTTTGCTTACAAACCAACTTTCATTTAGGTTCATATTTTGCATAAAATTTTAGTCACTATATGCAAAATTCTATGTTCCCATAATAGCCATATACATCCCCAAAATTCTTGTGTATTAAATAGTCCTTTTTACATTTAAAATCCCCAATAATAACTACCATTAATTACTCTTATAATAATTACAATCATACTAATAATCATGAAAATCACTTCAAATAGAAGTTTAATTCTAAGTAGGACTCATATTAATCCATATTAACATAGTACAAGTATATGTTCATAACATAATCAAAAGAGGTATATGTTCTAGGTAAGACTTAATTACCAATACAAGAGTATACAAACCCAGTAAAATGTCAAATAGTAATAAGACTTATTACTATTACATATAAGAGTTCTAAATGCACACACACACACACACACACACACACACACACACACACACACACACACACACACACACACACACACACACACACATATGTATGTATGCATGTAAGTATAAATAATACGTTCTTTATGGATTATTCCATTGACCTATATATATATATATATATATATATATATATATATATATAATTTACTCAGTTTGAGTTTGAACAATCCATTTAAATAATTCCCTCAAAATTACAAAATTTAGCAGTGTCCAAATATTTACAGACATACAGTCATAATAATATCCCCATTGATCTATTTAATAAAAAATCATCATCTTACAGAAAAAATCTTATAAACTATAGGCTCAACCCCATAACAAATGATTCAATCCCTTAACATAAATCAAACAATACTCATATAATTTCATTTCAAAATTGATTCAATCAAATTCTAAACTGAGTTTAAATAAAAACACAAGTTTTCACTCATTCTATCGTACTCTATGTTGACACACATAATATAAATAAAACCTTAAATACTTTCTAGTTCTAAAAATATTCCATAAACTCAGTCATAACTGACAAGGTTTTAGTTTAATATATGGAATTATACCCTTCCGTGTATACCCCAAAGATATAAATGTACTCAGCCTTACAATAGGCTGCTTACCTTTATATTTCTATATAATATTTGCTATAAATAATTAACAAACGCCATTAAGCTCAATATAACTCATAAACCCTAAATGAAATCCATTCTCAACTAATTCATTCATACACAACCACTAAATGTCTAGGTATGGGCCTCATTGGTACTCGACCCAGTGGATGGGCTAAACCATTCCATAGGGTCATTTAAAAATGACCCATTTATAATTATTTCAAAACTATAAAAACTCAGAATCATTTGTATAATAATTATAATAATACAATCAAAGACAACATATCTTTTATTCACCTAAAACCCCATTCTCCAACACAAAAAGGAATTCAATAAACATTTCATTGTTCACAGAGGTTTATTAGGGTAGAATAAGTTGACCCAATTAAACATTTCATCAAACACAACCATTGCAATTACAATAGAAGGATTCGATCAAGATAACATGTTACCAAACAATTATACAACTGGTCAAAATCTATATTTTAGGAATAAACTAAAATCCAGCCTTGCCCTTAAAAAAACTAAATGTAAACGAATACACAGTTGTTACAAAAAGGCATGGTTTAATATGTCTTTGGCCATATAGATGGACAATACCCATCCTCAGGGTCAATGACATATTTTACCCATTTTTTTAATTTAACAACTCAGAAAAATAATAACCCATTTCAATAGTCTATCCCTCATAACATTTGAAAATAGTAACCAAAAGTTAAAATTTAAATAAAACCCTACCTTGAACACTAATCCAAGTAGTGCAAGACCAATTTATTCACTTCCTATCTCTCCTCACCACTGTACTTTTTATAAAAAAATCCCTCAGCCTCCATATATCCCTCTAATTCCAAATTTTGAATGACAAAATTCCCTAAAAGAACTCCACAAAACTCGGTCTTTCATAACAAAACACTAGTTCTATATAATTATTTTTCAAAATTATGATATGATAGCTTACCAATATCATCCACAGTTATTCAACCAATAGAAAAACATCATGACTAAACCATGCAACTAACCAAGTTAATGTTGATTCCCATAATAACTTTGAATAATCTAGAACAAGTAGTTTGAAGCCCTAGATTCTTGTAATATGCCAAGTCTAATATCTAATTTTACATTATAGTCTAAACTAAGATTACCTTTTGACCCAAAACAATAAGCATTCCTTGATTTCAACACTATAACCTTATAAACTCAAACATGCAACCCAATGAACATTAGTCACTTCAATACACACACACACACACACACACACACACACACACACACACACACACACACACACACACACACACACACACATACATACTTGACATTGTTTATTGAAACATTAAACATTTATGTAAAATAATGATTATATATATGCCTCCTATGGTATTCATTCGACTAAAATCTGCATAGAGTTTCATTCAATACCAAGATAAAAGAATAAGAAATCATATAAGCATCTCAATCATTAGATAATATTATAAATACAAGTACGATGACATAAATGCACAAGTAAAAAAAAAACATGGTTTACAACTAACCAAAATGTTAGAATATGCAAGCACACTTCAACAATAATTAAAATAATATGCACAAAAGATAATAAATTATTTCCAAACAAGGAAACATGTACATAATATGATACATGCTACAAATAATCAATATTAACCAACTAATAATTAATAAGTAGAATTCGATTTTAAGTGGTGTGTATAAGGGTTCTAATTCCATTCTCTCATCCTCCACTCATCTCCATCTACTCCATCCTCTCCAATGATATCCTCCCTTAAGCATAGTCATTAAGGTGGACTCCATCCTGCATCCACCTAAGGTAAATAAATAATAGTTAGACCATTTCATGAAATAATTATAATAAACTATTGTAATAGAATAAACTACATAATCATGATCATAATGTACCATAATATAATAAGAACAACTAACAACAAGTTAACTATCATGATCATAGGTAATAAATAATTATCCATAATCAACATATTACTAATCTAACCACTTAACACATTGAGTTAACTAATCACCAACTATAGAATCTAGTTATTAATAGATTAATAAGTCTAGAGGAAAATAAAAATGTAACATCCTTCCCCATAAAGATGGTAATTGTCATGATGAAACTTATTTCAACAAAAGTTCTAAAATAAAACAATGTTTAGCAAAAAATAAACATAATATCCAACAAAATATAAGAAAATAAATGTGTAAACCACTTATGAAACTCTTCATAATCTTCCCAAGTAACACTATCTTCATAATATTGGTCCCATTGGACCTTACACTGTGACATTTCTCTATTACACAAACTAAGTTTATGAGTGTCAGTTATTCTGACTAATTCTACTATAACCACCCCATGATCTAAAACATGTAAAGCATTCCAATCCAATACCTGAGAAGGATCAACAACATAATTTTTAAGATAGGACACATGAAGAAAATTATGCATGAGTGCTAAATATAGTGAAAAATCAAGTCTATATGCCATAATATTGAGAACTTTTAAGACCCCAAAGGTTCCCATATATCTAAGAGATAATTTGGTTAATTTTATAAATTTAATCAAGCTTTTCTGTGGTTTACCTCACATAAATACTTTGTCTCCTACTAAAAACTACCTTGTACTTTTTAGATTAGCATACCTCTTCTGTCTATCATTAGATTTAGCCAAACTTTGCCTTATGAACTTAACCTACTCTTCCATTTACAAAACATATCCAGATCAAAGACTACCTTGTCTTCTAACCTATCCCAATTAATTGGTGTTCTACACCTTTCATACAATTCCTCAAACAGAGCCATTTTTAGAGCTGATCGGTATGATTTTTTGTAAGAAAACTCAACCAATGGAATATAATATTTCCACCTATATTACTTGTCCATCTAATACATTTTTAAAATATCTTTTAAAACTTGATTCACCCTCTCTATTTATCTATCTATTTTTGAATGGTACACTATACTAAAATTCAATTATGTACCCAAAGGTATATTAAGAGTCAACTAGAATCTAGAAGTCATTTTTGGGTCCCTATCATAAATAATATTTTCTAAAAATCCATGAAATTTATACACTTCTTTCATGGATATATTTATAAGTATAGGTGCATCATCTAAAATATTACCAGGAATGAAGTGAGTTACCCTGGTGAGTTTATCAACAAACACCAAAATCATGTCATGTCAGTTCTGAGACATCGACAACACTTGGACAAAGTCTATGCTAATGACCTACCACTTCTATTATGGTACGGTATGTGGGTATAGAAACCTAGAGGGATGCACATGTTTAACCTTAACTCGCTAATATTCTAAACATCATGAAATGAAATTTGTTGCATACTTCTTAATTCCTTTCTAGAAATATAATGGCCTAAGTTCTACCAAGAGTTTATTTATACTTGGATGACCTAAATAAGGAGCATTGTATAGTTACTTGAGTAATCCACTTCTCAAATTATCCTTTTCTTGTACATAAATCCTTCTTTTGTATCTAAAAAAAATCATCTTTGAATTTGAATCCTTTATACTTAGGATCCTAAGCATTTTGAGCCAATGCCAACTTTACCTATTCATAAAATTCATCTATTAGAGAGAATTTCACCACATAATCATGAAAGGTACTCCTAATAGTAACCAAAGCTTATATATACCTCCTAAAACTGAGGGAATCTAAAACCCTATTTTCCGTACCTTTTATGTAGTTGATGTCAAAATCATAATCTAATAAGAACTCTAACCATCACCTCTTACATGCATGTAGGTTAGGTTGGGTGAAGATATACTTGAGCTCCAAATTATCAGTCTTGAGATTAAAATATTTTACCAATCGATAATTCCTCTAAACTTGAAAAACATGTACTATTGTAGCTAACCCCATATCATATGGGGTATAATTTGTCTCATACAACTTCAACTTTTTTGACTCATAAGATACAACATAACCTTCTTGCATGAGAAATCCTCTAAAACCATCTCCTCAAGCATCATTTATTACTGAGAATTGGCCATTTGGATCATGAACTCTGAACACTAGTGAAGAGATAAACCTTCTTTTTATCTCTTGAAAAGCTTCTTCACACTTTACTGACCACACAAACTTATAATTTTTTCATTGAAGAGAAATAATAGGATTGCTATATTAGAAAATTTTGGAAAAAACTTCATATAGTATTTATCCAAACCCATAAAATTCATAACTTCATGGACATTTTTAGGTGCTAGTCACTTCATAATGGATTTATTCTTCAAAGGATCCACATATATTCCTTCTATAGATTTAATGTGCCACAAATACTGAACCTTTTTAAAAAATAAAGCACAGTTTGACATCTTCCCAAAGATTTTATGTTTCCACAACCACTATAGAACCAACATCAAATGCTCTAGATGTTCCTCCTCAGATTGTGAATAGATGAGAATATCATCTATAAAGACTAAAATAAAATGATATAGATAATCCATGAACACACTATTCATGAGATTTATAAATCTTATTATTACATTCATTAGCCCAAATAGAATAATTGTGAACCCATCATGACTTTAATGAGTCTTGAAAGCTATTTTTTAAATGTCTTTCTCATGAATCACTAACTACATATATCTTGCTCGAAGATAAATATTTGAGAAAATTGATGCTCCATGCATTTGATCAAAGAGGTCATCAATGCAAGGTAAAACATGCATGATTTTTATCATTACCTTATTCAACATCCTATAGTCAAAACATAGGTGAAGGGTTCCATCCTTCTTATTAATGAATACAACTAGTGCACCCCATGGTGACATGCTTGGTTGAATCAACCCTTTGGATAATAGCTCTTGAAGTTGAGCCTTCAACTCTACCAACTTGGTTATCATCATTCTATAGGGATATTTATAATATAGTTTAAACCCTAAAATTATGTCAATTGAGAAATAAAACTCTCTCTTAGGGGATAATCCTAGCAATTCTTTAGGAAAATCATCTCAAAAATCTTTGTGAAAAAGATAATCTTTGATGGAAGGTTCCTTTGATTTCTCATCTCATTTATCGTTACAATAAATGCTTGACACCATTTTTTCTATGCTTTCTTCAACTAAATTATTGAAATATGTCTAAGTTTAAGCTCCATTTTTGCTCCCTAAATTTGGGTTTGATTACCCAAACCATCTAAACATTCAAACTTTTTAAGTAAACAATCTACCTTAGCTTTATGTTGAGCTAACCAGTTTACTCTTAGGATTACATCATATGACCCTAGTGGCATTTCAAATAGATCCAACACCATAGTGAATTTGGGTAGTTTAGTCTTATCTTTGACCAAACATTTATCCATGTTAACCTTAGATTCAATCTTATATTAAAATTACCATGCATTTTCTATAGCTCTAGCTTTTCTAGACAACTTGATAAGCATTTTAGGATCAACAAAACATTCAATATCTCCTATGTCAATCAAGATGGAAATTAGATGACAAAATAAAATACCTGACAAATCTATAGGAGAAGCTTAAAACTCATCTTAACATTTGTCAATAGCTGCATAAATTATCTATTGAAAATATCCATGCTATAGAACATAACCCTTATTCTGACCATTTGATTTACCTTGAGTACATTCCCTAGAATAATGATTAACTCCAAAGATGAAAAATTCTCTAGGTGGTCCTTTCATATCATATTGTTGATTTCCCTTGAAACCTCCCTTCAAACCATTTCCTAGTTTCATGTTCCTTGGATCACTTCTAAACTTGGAAATTTGATTCTTGAATTGAATTTTAGTGTTTCTACTCTTTTTCCAATTCTTATTTTAAAAATTCATTTTAGGACCTCTAAATTTTTTATTGAGTTTATCTCTAACTTGAGAAAGTGACTTCAATTTATACTCCTACTTTACTACTTTTTTGAAGACTTAATACATAGTATATGACCCATTCACATCCACCTCACATACAATTTGGGAATTTAATCCCATAATGAATTTCTTGATGTGAAACCTCTCATCTACTTAATACTAAGGAGAATACTTTAGGAGCTTCATGAATTACTACCAATATTCATTCATTGTAAGGTCTCGTTGCTTTAGATTCTAAAAATATGTCAAATTATGGTTAAAATAGAATTGGGAAACCATCATGATCTGAACAAGATCATGAATTCTTCCCATATGATGGTAGTAGAGTCAATATTCATCTCTAATTTATCATTTGACCAATGTGTTGTTACTTTACCATTCAACTAATAATCTCTCTAAACTACTTTTATGACTTTAAAGTAATTATAAATCCTAAAATACTTTTCCATCTCAGTTATCCATGCTTATGCTCTATCTTTCAAAATAGTTCCATCAAACTTAGGTGGATTAACTTTATTCATTTCATGTGTAAACTTAGCAATTACACATGCTTTCACATCTTGACGCACCTCCTCTTGCCTATGTTCTTGAAAAAATTCTTGCTCTATAGGATGCTCTTTAGTTTCATTATGATTATTTTACTCAACATGTCTATGAGCTTCCTATTCAATGGTAGATATTTGGTCCCTAGTCTCATTCATGGTTACAAGAATATGATCAAGCTTTGCAACTTATTCAGTGACAAACTAATTTGGGTCAACTAAAGGGTTAACATTATTGGGATTAGATGTACCCTCACCAGCTAGCCTTCAATGTGACATTCTTTCAACTAAATGTAGAAGAATAATAATAGGTTAATAGACTCATCAAGTCCAAGATTTTGAGTCTCAACTTTGATACCAAAATGTAACAACCCCTCAAAAGTTAACTAGAATTAGGTTAATATTTTTTAACTCGACAAAAAATTACTTAAATTGATTATGGTGATAATGATCTTTAACTAAATACATCATTTATGTATACTAAAATATTAACCATCAGGTTAATTTTTTTTATTAATTTAGCTAATTATCACTGAATAATAATAATGATTGATTGCTTTCACAAATACAACATAGTAAAGTACAAAATTATCCAAGTTAATGATTCAGCCACTATTGAATCAAATATCATAACAAGTATATATATATATATATATATATAGCCAGATATTTTTGTTATAAAATTAATATCAAATTTTATATTAATACAATGTTATATATATGAATATTAGATTACAAATATTCAATGTTCTACAAAGCATATGAGTCTCAATGAACTCATTAATATCCATAAGTAGTCTTGAGTAAATTCTTTATCGGTTGATTGCTGAAAGGGGGAAAAGAGTATAATCCAAGTGCTTTCCAATACCAACCATGGACCATTGATCCCCTACACAATCTTCCAATAAGGGAATGGCCCTCCCTTCATAAATAGGTAGATAGTGACAATGTAGAAATTGATAAAGTCAACCAGAAACCCATGTGTTGTAAGATAACTATCACATGCATCATACCATAAAGAAATATGTTATAAGATGATATTGTGAAATACATGTAAACTAAATCGAAAATGTGAAACAATAATTTTCAAACCATAAAAATTACTTTGGAAAAAAATTTAATATAGTTTCCTAGATCTCAAGATCAGTCAAATTCACACACATAACTCATTCGAATAACCTCAATCTACATATTAGTGGCACTAATTAAGTAAGTGAATATCATTTCACCTAATTATTTAATGACATTGATATCTGTTAAGCATATTAATGCTAAAATACATAAATTTCAAACATATATAGATTCATATAAAGAATGCCACAACATGTATGAATCCAAAGAACTCATATTATCATATATATTTCCTTATGTGCATCTAAATGTTATTATTTAGAAAACTATCTTTAAATACAACTCATTTAGGTAACATAACTAATTTAATTATCATATAAATAACAATATTAATCATTTAATTCTCTCTTATAATTTTTGTTATTTTTCTTAGAGACCAACTTTCATCTAGGTTTAGATTTTTCATTAAATGTTAATCAATACATACATAGTTCTATGTTACCATAATAGCCATATAAACCCATATAATTCTATTGTATTAAATAGTCATTTTTACATTAAAAATACCCAATAATAACTACCATTAATTACTCATATAATAATTAGCATCATACTCATAAGCATGCGAATCACTTAATATATAAATTTAATTCTAAGTAAGACTCGTATTATATCTACATCAACATAATACAAGTATATGTTTATAACATACTCAAAATACATATGCATTCTAGGTAAGACTTAATTACCAATATAAGAGTATACAAATCTAGTAAAAATCCAAATAGTAATAAGCCTTAGTACTATTACATATAAAAGTTATGTGCACATGTGTGTATACATACACACACACACAGATATATATATATATATATATATATAATTACCAATATAAGAGTATAAAAATCTAGTAAAAATCCAAATAGTAATAAGCCTTAGTACTATTACATATAAAATTTATATGCACATGTGTGCACATACACACACACACAAACACACACACACACACACACACACACACACACACACACACACACACACACACACACACACACACACACACACACACACACACACACACGTATGTATGTATGTATGGATATGTGTATATGTATGTGTATATATAATTAATTACTAATATAAGAGTATACAAATCTAGTAAAAATCCAAATAGTAATAAGCCTTAGTACTATTACATATAAAAGTTATATGCACATGTGTACACACACACACACACACACACACACACGTGTGTGTGTGTGTGTGTGTGTGTGTGTGTGTGTGTGTGTGTGTGTGTGTGTGTGTGTGTGTGTGTGTGTGTGTAACTTATTCTTTATGTATTATTCCATTAACCCTTAAGTTTATATGTATTAAGTTTTCACATTTTGAATTTGAACCATCCATTTAAATAATTCCCTCAAAATTATAAAATTTATCAGTGTCCCAATATCTATAGACATATAGTCATAATAATATTCCCATTTAATTGTTTAATAAAAACTCAAATTACCAATTGTCTTACAAAAAATCTCATATAAACTACAGGCTTGACCCCATAAAAAATGAGTCAATCCCTTAATATAAATCAAACAATACTCATATAATTTTATTTTAAAATCATTTCAATAAAATACTAAACCAAGTTTAAATAGAACACAATTTTACATTCATTCTATATGACTCTATGTCGAAACACATAATATTAATAAAACCTTAAATACTTTCTAGTTTTAAGAATATTTCATAAACCCAATTGTAACTAACAAAGTTTGAGTTTATTTTTCTTGATATAAATACATATATGGAATGATACCATGCCGTGTATGCCTCAATAGTGTATCCCTCATAACATTCAAAAATGGCAAAAAGGAATTTAAAATTTCAATAAAACCCTACCTAGAACTCTAATCCACATAGTGAAAGACCAATTTATTTTCTTCCCAACTCTCTTCACCATCCTACCTATTATACAAAATGATCAGCCTCTGTATATCCCTCTAATTCCAATTTTTTCATGCCAAAATCCCCCAAAATAACTCCACAAAATTGAGTCTTTCATAACAAAACAAAAGTTATGCATAATTATTTTCTAAAATTTTGGCATGATATCTTACCAAGATCATATGCAATTAGTTAACTAATAGTAAAACATCATGACTAAACCATGCATCTAACCAAGTCAATTCCAATTCCCATAATGACTTCTAGTAATATAGAACAAGTAGTTTGAAGCACTAGATTCTTTGAATATGCCAAGTCTAATATTCACTTTTAAATTATAGTCTAAATAAAGATTGCCTTTTGACCCACAACAAAAATCATGCCTTCATTTCAACACTATAACCTTATAAACTCAAACATTCCTTAAGGTTAATCATCATCCTTTCAACATAGCTAATGTTAATAAATCAATGTGCCATTTAACTAATGCAAACCCATTTCAATCAAAACATGCCACCCAATGAACATCAGTCACTTAAATAACTAGAAAGACTATATATACCATACATACTTGACACTATTTATTGAAAAATTAAACATTTCTATAAACTTATGATTATATATGTCTTTTATGGTGTTTATTTGACTAAAATATGTGAATAATTCCATTTAGTACCAAGATAATAGAATAAGAAATCATGTAAGCATCTAATTCATTAGATGATCTTATAAATGCAAGTATGGTGACATAAATGCAAAAGTTATGATAGTGAAATACATGATTTATAACCAACTGAAAAATTATAATATGTAATCCCACTTCAACAAGGATTAAAATAATATGTATGAGATATAATCAATCATTGCCAAAAAAATTAATCACATCCATAATATGATGCATTCTGCAAATAATCAATATTAACCAACTAACAATTAACAATCAGACTTCTATTCCAAGTGATGTATGCAAGGGTTAGAGTTTCATTCTCTCACCCTCCACTAGTCTCCATCTACTCCCTCATCCCTGATAATACCCTCCCTCAATTATAGTTAGGATGGTGGACTCCATCCTACATCCACCTTAGTAAAATAAGTAGTAGTTAGACCATTTCAAAAAATAATCATAATAAATATATAATAAACTATATAATCATGATCATAATGTACCATAATAGAATACAAATAGATAAAAACAATTTAACTATCATGATCATTGGTAATAAATAACTGTCCATAGTTAGCATATTACTAATATAGCCACTTAACACATTGAGTTAACCAATCACTAACCATAGAATCTAGTAATTAACAAATTACTGAGACTAAAGGAAAATTGGGATGTAACAATCATTTCGAAATGGAAGATAAGGAATCCTTAATTCATCATCTAATTACAAATCAAGACTTAATTTATGTGATTTTGTATGTCACAAGATAAGAGCTCAGTAAACATGTTAAGGATAATATATCCACATATAGTAATGATGAATCCTTAAATGGTATTACTACTGATTCAATTCCAATATTTATCCCCTCGAGCACACTAGTGGTTACTACATCTAATGGGGGCACATGATATATATTCAAGAAATTATTCCATAAAGATCAAACACCTATTAGCACATCCTCCATAGGAACAATCAATACCTAGACTCAATTATTAGTTTTAATGTCTATATTAACACAAATGTTTGTAACCTATTTGATAATTTTTCAAATATCAAATCTCAATACCAATGGATCTAATGTACAAAATCTTCTCTAAGTTATGAAAATTTTGAAAGATAAGGTTACAAATATTGAAAAAAAATGCTTCAAAATCAACTCATGCTATTGATTCAAAAACAATATTGTATAATCCTCTTGCACCTAACATATCATTGAATCTTTTATCAACCAAATTTTTAGAACCCAAGTTCACACTTTATGATGTAAAGGGTGACTTTGAGAAACATATATGATATTTATATGTATCATGATTTGATTATGGTTCCAATGATAAAATTTGACAAAATAATTTCCAAGAAGCCTAAATGACTATGTTTTGATATGGTCTACAATATACCAATACAATCAATGAAATCATTCAAATTTATAGTAGATCAGTTTATAGTATATTATTCGATCAAAATTACTGAAAAAATGTCATATGCACAAATTGATAACATCAAACAAGGAACTAATGAACTTATCAATGAATGTTTTTGGAGGTATAATACAATGTTGGCCAAAAGGACAAACCCAATGGCAGATAAAGATCTTCAAGATATCTTTAAGAAAAAATTTCTTTCCCTACAACATGAGTCTAATGTATTCAATAAATTTAAAAGTTTGTATGACTTATGACATATTTTTTGAGATCGATAAATGAAACTCATTGCATTGAATAAACTTGATTATGTATCCAACACACTAACTACATCAAATACCTAGTTTCATATCAATCTAAGCTATAGTTAAAACCTATTGAAGCTAAAAATGAAGAAACATTAATAATAAATTAATTATCATAGGAACCTAATAAAATCATATTATCCAATGCACCTAGGAGATAATTCACATCATTACTTAGGTCTCTAGCTTCACTCCTTAATAAGCTAGTGGAGTGTTACCTCATATATCTCTTTCATCCCATATAGGTTGATACGATCTGACCTCTACCAAAAGGATATGATTCAAAAACTCATTGTGACTATTGCCAATGTGTTTGACATGCTACAAGATCTCATTGATACTGCAAAAATCACATTTGTTGATGTTCCAAAAGATTTGACATCACAACATGGTGACCATAAAAACTAGAAGAAATGTAACAATCCATTACATTATCATTCTAAGGAAACATTGGCAGTGAAAATGGAATATAACACACATCCTCCTCCACCACACTATGGGAACCTATTATATGGTATCTTTTTCATAATTACACATGACATACCTCCTATGGTTCAAAGGCCTTATATTACATTTGATGAAATTGAAATTGTGTATGATGACTTGAATCTTCACTCCTTGTTTACTAGAGTACTATAGATCATCAACCTATAAACTTTTTTATGATTATTAACAAATCTAGTGAGAATGTATGTACCATGACATTACTCACACATTTTTTATATACACAAGATGATTTATAGCCTTTAACTAATATGTCTAGAGAACTTAATTTAAAAACACAAGTTTTTTAGTGAAATTGATTTACTTTTACAAGTTGGTCCCGCACATGTGACCACTAAAATTTCAATTATACCACATATGAGAGTGTTTGATGTGTTATTGAAATGAATTTGGATTAATGATCTCCATTCAGTGTCCTCCATAGTATGTGTATGTCTCATGTATATTCATTCTAATAGGGTAATCAATTTTTTAGGGATTCAGTATGAGCATCCCCTATAACAAGAGAAGTTTATTCCAAGACAACTAATCATACAACCTATTAAGGTTAATCATGAGTGAAAAGGTAAGGAAAATAAATACCCTTTCCTAAGAGACTAATACTTGATAAGTCATTACATTAGTGACATATATTGGGATACATGTAGTCCTTATCTACACATGGACGACCCAACCAGTTGTTGAGAAACATATCAAGATTTTTCAGAAAGGGTATAAATACCCAAAATTATATTTGCATCTAATAAATCACGTATTATTAATAAATGGGTTCCATGAACCACTATTGCTTTAGGACCAAATTTTTTTGTGAGGCATAGATAAACTACTATCAATTCTTGAGATCCAGATTTGGTAGATATGTATGATACTTTGTAGCGTGCCCATATTTTTGTATCTCATAATGAGCCTAGATCATTTAATGAGAATTTATTAGATGGGATAATTAGTTAGCCTTCTCATTCCTAAATTTAAAAATTTAAAATTTCTAAATTTAAAATATTTAAAAAAATTAAAAATTAAAAAATTCAATAATTCAAAAAAAATCAAATAATCAATAAAATACAAAAATCATCAAAATAAATCAATAATATAAAAATATTTAGAATTTACATGTTTAGCATATTTTGCATATGTTTTTTTACTTTATGTTAGTAGATATCATATCATTTATTTACATACATATGTTTCATCGGTACTTGAGTGTGATACATGAATAACATGATATATAAGAATGCAGATATTGGACATTTCCTCTTCCTATGTGACACACTACTATGGGGGAATCTTTCTTATATTGATCATTATCTATATAATTCATATTATTTTATGATCATTTTACTTTATCACATTGAGCTTATACACAAACTATTACACATGTGTATTCTCATGTTTACATCTTATATAATGTACTTGATATGTTATGATAAAATACATTTTAATAACACATGTATGTAGGAACTAGAACAATATGCATATGCTATTTAATTATATTTAACTTATTCATCTTATTACATGGCTTACTAGAGTGTAATTCTTGTTTGATATCTTGTTTGAACTGTGAAACATTTGAACATGTTAATTGTTTGTTGGCCCTAATGCCATTGAGTGTTGTCTCTTTGGTGTGTATATATTTTAACATGTCCTCTTATTTTATTTTTAAAGGTATAAACATTCCCCTTTTTTGTGGTCTCATTATATCCCTTTGCGTGACATTGAGTGTTTTTATGTTTGTTATTGATTTTTTTAGCATGTGTTTCTTACTATAGCTATTCCCATGATCCATAGCATGTATATTATGGATTATTATGATTGGATACTATGACCTTCATTGATGCATATACTTATACATGATACCACCATGGTGATTTATTAAATTATTGATACATATAAAACATAGTTATCTTATTTTTTTGAGATAAGGTGAATATGAAATAAGATTCCCCTCACCTAAAAAGGAGGGGAGTAAAAGTGATGGAATGTCATAGATACATGAGTATACATACAAAAAAAATTAGAATTGATAGAATTTAATACATTTAACACCAATTTTCATAGATTTGGGACATAGTTTTTCATATCTATGATAAAAATTATACATAGTTACATTTAATATGATACATTTTGATAGATACTTAATTTTGAGACACACTATAGGTGCATATGTTATGAAAATATACTAAATTATAGATACACATTTAGATTATATATGCATTGACCTTATTGAGATGCATCATTTGAGATGTATCTATTTATAACAAGTGGATCCTTTAAATAGTGTGATCAAGATTAAATTCCCTTGATGGCCTTGGAACTACCCCCTTTTGAAGGTTGATATGTCTACACCATTTGACCTAGGTGAGAGTAGATAGATTGGATAGATTATATATACATTTAATTTGTGTGATTTAGATTTAGTGATTTCAATGGCCTTGGCACAACTCACCTTTGCATCAGATTGGGGGCATGATAACCCTCCAATTATCCTCTTTACATATCCAAGGTATAGTTGTGAATTGATATTTGATGCTTCAGTAAAGAAGCATCATTACCAAAGTCAATTAACAAGGGAAAACATGGTTGCATCAACACACAGGTTTAGTCCTTCCTTACTCTCTATTATTTCAATAATTTAATTTATTTCATTTTTTATATTAAATACAATAATTACACATTAACTTGATCTTGGTTTTAGTTATAACACAAAAATCAAATTCAAATAGGGCTCAAGTAAAGACAAGGTGTGTTGTACACACAACAATACACATTTATTTCCTTTAACCTAATTTTTTCATCCTTATGCATTATATATTAAAGGAAAGAAATTTAGATGCTAAATCTTGATTTTATATGATAAATTAGTCTTTTACACTTGTAAAATATTACTCATGAATCAACCTTTTAGTTTAAGACATTTCCACAGATTAAAGTCTTGTGTTCACCATCTCACTATGCCTAAATGCTTATATTATAGTATGACCCTGATATTATGATTGCCCAAATCACCTTTATCCTACAATATTATTAAAATGTGATAAAAATCTTCCAATTTTAGTTATATATCTCCATAAATTCTCTAACCTCCTAGGCACTACCTTCCATTTTAGGGCAATAGCATTGATGCTTACATACAATATCAAATGCTAGTCTCAGTACCTTACAAACACTTAAATTTTCAAAATCCTTCAACATGTATGGGTTGAACTAATTATCTTAATTAACCCTTTCATGAGGTTATTTCAAAATGTGTGCTCTAAATAAAAAATAAATCCCACCCATTATTCATCTAGTAGT